>CM075767.1:35449497-36049497 GCA_037974665.1 Ehretia macrophylla
GGTGGGGTAGGGTGCGTTTGCTAGAGTAGGAGGGAAGGTTTGTGGGGGTTGGGATTGGTTCACTGGGGGTGGACGGTGGATCAACATGGGCGGTGGGGATAGGTCGTTGGGGGTGGGGGGGTTTCATTAGGGTAGGTAGGGATTGTGGGGAAGGAGTTGATTGAGGTATAAATTTGTAATTTCTCTGATTTAAGTAGGACTTAATTAGATTAGACATTTTATATATTTTCTATTAATGATTTAACGGTATAGATTAAATTGAATCTTTTTTAAAACATTAGCGACTAATTTTTTTTTTTTTATAATAATGAGGACTAAATTAAATATTAGAAAAATAACAGGAACTATTGTTGTAATTTAGCCTTTAAAAAATTAGCAAGCTAGCACCATGCTTAGTGTACCCAATAAACACTTTGACTAGTACATGAGGCCTAGGCTTAGTAGTAAAAGTCGAGGCCTTTGAGACTATAAGACCTCGAATTCAATCATTTTTTACTATAGCATCGGTTTTTCTCTAATTATATATTGATAATTATTTTCAGTATTTGTATGTTGTCGTTCATGGCAGGTGAGGTGTCGTATAATCATCGTTTCTTTAAAAAATAAAAATAAAAATAAAAAATAGAACAGTAAACATTTGAGTGGTGTTGGCCCTCAAATGCAAGTCAAAGGAAATGACCTAATTGCGTTATAGTCCTACATGCTTAGTTTCAAAAGCTTATCATTACACACTCCATTTCTTGAGTGATTGTGGATCTTCATCAATAATCATAATTACATTAGTCAATAAAGACCATGTGTACTTTGCTTTAGATTGATTGTCTCCCCACTGTAATAATACTCAGCTCATGTACTATTTTGTTCTTTTACTTTTAGTTGTCAATGACACACACAAAGTAATACATACTAGTGTATATATATATTTACATTTCAAATTTTCGAGAGCATTTAACTTGAAAATACCCATTGATTGAGCTTCTCTACATTTTGAAATTGTGACATAGGAAATATAATGTTCAAAAGAACATATCTCTGTTTCCAAGAATAAATATTAAAGAAGTTGATAGATTTCATTAATTTGAGAAACTAATCAACTGTCTCTCTTATATAAAATAAATCTCAAATATATGAGACTTACCCCACATGAGAGAGAGAGAGAGAGAGACGGACATCTGTCTTACGGTTTGCAATGATTTCCCCATTGGTTAGTTCATAAAGAGTGTTACAAGAAACTTTTTGCAAGAAGTCTTTTAAGATTATATTAAAAGTATTAAAATTTCAAGATACATGCCCTTATTCGGAAGAGATAATAATTCAAATTAATTAAATATAAAATCTACCAAAACTAACTTTAAAAAAAAATACATTTTCTTACTAATTTAAATTCGAAAAGTGAACAAGTCTATCCCAGTTAGAATAAGATTTGGGACTTTTTAGTTCATGAGATGTAGACTATGCTACGTGCCTAAACGGGCATCATAAAACGCACTTTCCTATAGCTGTGGGGTTTAAATTCCAAGGGAAGGAAAAATGCCCCAACTACATTGAAATGAGTAACAAGAAGAAGCATGTCTAGAGAAATAGACATATATTATTATTTGATGGAGACATATATACTAAGGCACATATGAATCATGGAGCTGCCATTAACATGATGACGAATCAAGTGGTGTTCCATGACATTATGCTTCCCACCTTGCATATTGATGACTCATAAGAAGATGACATGTTGCATCCGTGGTGCGATAAATATTGTTGGAGCCTATTGAATATGCAGTAATAAATAGAAAAGTAAAGGCATTTTTAGCCACCCAAAAGATAAAGAAAGAAAGTTAAATGATTTTCGGGTTAGAATACAAAAATCGACGAGTCAACATTTGACGACAAAAGAATTCCTAAGACTTATGGAAAAAAAATATATACTATGTTTAATTAGGAATTAATACTCAATTGATGTATAAATTTAAAAGATTTTTTGTGATCGTAAACTTTATTTTTTATTTTTGTTGGTTTGAGAATATACATCTTTATCTAAGTTTGAAATTTTATCGAGTTTTTTGTCAAATAAAGTTTTTTACTTACAAAAACAAAAGAACAAAAAAAAAAAAGTTAAAGAAAATTATTTAGTTTTTAGTAAGAACATAAAACCAAAAAATGTTAGTATATGAAATTGAAAAAAAAAAAAAAACTAGCTAGAGAGGTGGACAAATACAATCCATTAAAGTAGAGAGGCATAATGATGTATTGAGAGTATAAACTAAAGTAAAGCTAAGGTAAGAGGAATGGTTAATATCATGATTAGGTTTGTCAAAAAACCAAAGGGGTAATGAGTTCATTGTCTAGGGAAGAGATGGCTTTTTGGTGGGAAATGTATCATGCTTCATTATGATCATCATCATCCCACATCCTTCTTTTACGTGTGCATTGATTTACTGCTTTCATTTGCTTTTTGAATCTCTGACTCTCGGTTTCCTCACTTTTTCTCTCTTTTTCTTTTCTTTTCTGTTTTTTTCCCCCTTTTCTATTTCTAAGATTCCTTTGTAACATGGAATTCACAGATTCAAATGGGTGTTTCAAATCATCTCGAGAGATGGATACACGATGTATTACTGAAAGGATTGAAAGCAAGCTCGTATAAGTTTTGCTTTGCGGGTTTCAAATTTTTTTAAAATTTATTGTTAAATCGATCGAATAAATCTCAATAATCCTTTATAAAAATCAAACTCTAATGATATTTTTTTAATTTCGTAATTAGGTTTTTAACCGAGTCAGGAAACTTGTTAGATTCAAATTTAAATCTTACTCCATTATCATCCCTAAACATGTTCAATAACTAGTACGTTTGTTTAAAAAAAATAGTTAAAGTAAAACATAAGTTTCTTTACAGGGTTATATATAAAGTAAACTTTTGGGTAGTAGCAGAGCCATTCCACGGTAAGCGGGTACTGCAACACCACTTATCCAATTTTTTTTTTTATAATATGTGTATTTTTAACATAAAAAATAAATTTAACTCTGACTGAAAAAAAAAAATTATTTAATTTGAATGTTTTAACTTCACTGAATAAGAATATGAATCCGTCTCTGCTTATGGAGAAGGAATTAATATTGTCTCTGACATTTTCGGAAAAATAAGCAACAAAAGGAGTGCAAAATTGTTTTGTGCTAATATCTCCCGACATATGCAAACATGCATAGTGTAAACAAATAAAACAAATTAAAAAGAAAAAGAAAAAACCAACCAAAAGGAGAATTGTGGTCCTATGTCTCTTTTCATTGTTCTGTTATTTCATCACCAAGAGAGTGTGTAACCATTGTAGACTAATGAGCCAGAGCTTGACCCAAAATGGTGAAGCAAAAAATTTGTGTTGTTCAACTACTATTTGTGATTCTGACCCAATTGCACAATTTGGGCCAGCCTTTTTCATTTTCACTTTTGGGCATAAGTAAACAAACAAAACTTCCTTGCATGCCCAACCTACAAATATCTGTGCCTGCCACTGGCGGAGCTATATTGGGCCCAGTGGGGGCTGCAGCCCCCACTAACCCATAAAAATCGTTAAAATTTTTATGTATTTTTTTTTAAAAAATTAGATATTTATGTATTTTTAATTAAAAAAAAATTAATTAGCCTCCACTGAAAAATAAAAGTACTAGTATAGTTCAAAAATTATGAATTTTAGCCCTCACTGACCCATAAAAACGTTAAAATTTTTATGTATTTTTTTTAAAAAAATTAGATATCTATGTATTTTTAGTTAAAAAAAATTAATTAGCCCCCACTGAAAAATAAAAGTACTCATACAATTCAAAAATTATGAATTTTAGCCTCCACTGGCCCATAAAAATGTTAAAATTCTATGTATTTTTTTGAAAAAAATACTTGTATAGTTTAAAAATTATAAATTTTAGCCTCCATTGACAAAAATTCCTGACTCCACGTGCCTGCTATAGTGTGAGGTTTGAAGACTAAGATGCTTTACATCTCAATTGCCTTCAGTTTCCAACTGGCTAAGAATGATAGAAACGATAGAGCAGATTGGATAGCTAAACGTGTTAGAATTAAAAATTTCCCCCGAATTGATTCAACATTTAAACGAACTTGAATTGAATCTTGCTAACGATTTTTCAATGCGGGTGATTTATTGATGTAACGTTTATAATCAATATCAATTGAATCATTTTTCTGACCAAAAAATACAACCTTTTTATTTCTCATTTTAAAAAATTTCCTTCTATAGTTGATCAATTATGAAATTTCACCCTATTTATTATTCTCCCGATTTATGTAATTAGACCTCTCTACATTTAGCCTTGAAACAACAAATTTTATTTTCTTTCTCTCATGCGGTTTAAACTTGATTTTGTCAACATACTGGAGCCGTTGACTGTAGTGTAATAATTTATGTTAGAGTTTCACGTTTTCAAAGTCACAGGGATATTCATGCAAGCAAATCACCCAACATGTTATGTTGAAATTCACACCTCTCCACGTCTCTCTCTTCCCAATGAAAATCCCACACTTTAAGCCTGAAGAAAGAAAATCTGTCGAACTGATGATGCTGAAAGTAACCATATTAATCAATTGAAATTCAATCTCTCTACCCCATCACAAATATTTATTGGCTCATCACGATATGTACTGGAGCACGTTACTATACTATAAAATTTATAATTTTGAGATAAATTTAATGTGAGGGTCGATTTAGCCAAGTTGTAAAATTTTAATTATTAAATTATAGAGTTTTCAACATTGTTGCTTTGGTTAGATAGACTATCGAACATAAATCGTAAATTGTTTGGCGTTGTCAAATCAGGAATAGAGCTTTTAAATATTTTGATATCAATGTTGGACTCTAAAAATATGTAGGGATACTTTTCAGGGGAAAAATAAAAATATAAACAACTTTACATATAATGTAAAATAAGTTTCGCGAAAACCATTTCTGGAAAACTCTGACTTAGAGATTTTTATTTTTTAATTTTTTTAACTCTTTCAAAAATAAGCCAAATAGATTAATTTCAATTTTTAAACTTATAAAAAATACTATTTAAGTGCTTAAATGTTCGTCCAAATAGCATGAGGTGGATTTCTCATCATAAGAAAAATTATCTTATTTTTCCAATTCCTAGTTCTATAAGTTGCATCTCATATTAATGTTGACCCTTTTTATACGTAACGTACCGTAGTATACAAAATAGAGTTACATAATGTGTCCAAGTGTCTACCCTATGAGTCTATGACCACGTGAAATAGAAGTTCAAGATGTTGGACAAAAAAAGGGTAAATTTCACTCTTAGTCCTTATTATTTACATAAATTTTTAATATAATTCTTAATATTTTAAAAGATTCATAATAATTTCTAATATTTATAAAAATTATTCAAAGTAGTCTTTATTGTTCAAACTTAACCAATTTGATTCTTATTATTTTTTAAAAAGTTTAGTTTAATTCTTATTATTTTCTAAAAAAATAAATTTAGTCTTTGTATATGACTCTATTTGAGGACTAAATTAAATTTTATGAAAAATAATAAAGACTAAATTGGCTAAATTTGAACAATATGAATCATTTTGAATCACTTTGTAAATATTAGAGACCAATATAATTTTTTTAGAACATTAAAGACTAACTTGAAAAAAAAGTATAAATAATAGGGATTAAATGTGAAATTTACCCTTAAATAAAGGAAAAGAAATGGAGGAATATATTCTTCGTAAATTAAGAAGAAAGGCAAAATATGTCTTGATTATTTACTTCATATGATGATTAATGAGAGCCATAGGTGGTGGAGGGGAATCAAGATCCGAGAGGGTGATTGACTTTCCATTTGAATTAGCGAACCAATTCTTATATTTCTAACAAATTAGGTTTCAAATCTTGATTTGATGCTTCTCTATGCATGCTAAATGGAAAAGGTAGTCGTCAAATTTTTAATCATAGTGACATTCGATCCTTAATTCGAAATTATTCCTAAAAAAAATACAACTAGTGTTGTTCGTTGAAGTAACTATTCAAGTTTATTTTTGAGAAATAATAAATTAAAATTTTAATATAATTATTCTTAAATTTATAACACAAATTTCATTTATCTATTCACATTTATAGACCAAAGCGTGACACACCATCTCTTATATTCCTTCTCTCTTGATAAGTCAAAGTCAACCAAGCGTTGATAATTCTTTTTGAACCACAATAAACATGGTCAGAGATAAGGAATTAGACATAGAATACAATTGAAAACATCACTCGCAGGTTTAAAACACAACCACAAAACAAAATGAGAATCATGAACTTTGACAAGGGTGGTTTATATTAGAGATTTAAATAAGAAAAAGTTTACAAATATGAAGTACAAGTAAAATAGGATTTGGGACTTTCTAGTTCATGAGAGTATCAACAGAAGCAAAGAGTGCCTCACGTGGTTAACATAGTTAATTATTACTATGTATCAGAGTGAGATCTGGGAGTTTTAACAACCACATTATCTGTTTACTTACGTGGTGCCAACCTTGATCCACACAAAATCAACAAATTGACGAATTTAATATAGCCAAGTTCTTTGGCTAATCATCCCTAATTCCAATTTTGTAATTGAGATAACATTGTTAAAGTTAGGCTAAGAGAGTATCGTATAATGATTTATTATAGCTAAAATTTTAAATTTGTACTTAAGCTCTCTTATCGTTAATATTATTTGATCTTTATCTAATTTAAAGTATATATTAAAATAAATTAATACACCACATAATTTATAATCTTTGATAATTTAATGTGATTTGATCTAAAACAATTTTTTTGTCATTAAAAAAAACAATAACCCACCACTGATTGCCCATCCTTCTATGTAATCTAAATCCTCAAACCCGACAAGGCTATTAAAAATATCAATTGTCCCATCTTACGTGTGAGTGTGTTGTAAATTTTCAAATAGTTTAGACTTAAACATTTGCATCTCCATGAAATTGTTTATTGATATTATGCTGTCAAATCGGTCCACTTTATTTGATTAACAATAACGAGGCATGCTTAGACCTAAGTTGAGATTTGTTTGACGAAACATTAAAGCCATTTGTGGCACCTAAAAGGCATCAAGGCAAAGCCACGAGCGGCATCTACAATTATAACTTGAATAAGATTTTTATTTTATTTTTTTTTATTTTTTTTAAGAGTGGAGGTCACGCTTTGAAATGTAAAAAGATGATTGACTGCCAATTGCTTTGAAGCATTTAATATTTGTGCACCACTAGGAATATTTGCCTTTTACAATCTAGATATACACTAAACAATTGTTGGATGTGTATTGCTGAGTTGCAAAGCAAAACTGAAGAAAAAAAATAAAGAAAGAAACACTAGGCATATGATCCTCGCTTTAAAGAGAGTGGTCTCGAAATTAACATTTTAAATAATGTAATATTGACTTTAAAGTCTTTCTTAAATTTAAAATAATAATAATAATAAAGAAGGAAAAGAAGAGGGTAATTTGGTCCCCAACTTTAAAATTTGTGCCTTTTAGTCTTCTAAGTTCACAAAATAGGACACTGCTAGTCCTTCTTGCATTTTTTGTTAAATTTTGTTGTTATTAATTGCACGTTTAGTGCGAAATTGGTAGAGGAATAACTGCTGAAAATTGACAAAAAAATTGACAACAGACTAATGGATGAGAACACTCATTTATAAAGTTAGAGGATAAAATTATCACTTTTGCTAAAATCAAAGAATTGATATAGGTATTTACCCATATTAAGATTTAAAATCGTATTCTCTTTTAATGCCCATTATCTCATAACCTTATGAAAAAAAAAATTAAAGTATTCATTGTTTGATTCGATGATAATTAAGCAAAAGTCTAAAGATTCAAATAAGCCACTTATAATTTGTAATTATCATTGGTACTTTTAATTGTTGAATCAAACAATTTATGATTTATATCTCCTCTGAACACGGACGATCCAATTTCATTTTTTGATACTCTGACCAAGGGAAGGGGTAGTTGTGGCATGGTATTACCACATGGGTTTATTAAAACTTGAAAAGGTTGACTTTTAAAGCCAATTCAACCACTATAATGGATTGAACACCTTATGCCACATGCTTGAGTCCATTAACAAGATCGAGATACTAAGGGATTACTGTTCCAAGGAAAAGAATAAAAAAATAAAATAATAGTCATTTTAAATATAAAATCCTTTTGCCATGCACATTATGAAAAAAAAATTAAATTATTTATTTTATGATATAAAATTTACATAAACAACTTTATAATTTGTAATCTGCTTTGTTACTATTAAATGAAATAATCGCTGATCTATATTCTTTGTAACATATTGATATAATCGCCGATCTACTTTGTTACAACTTTCACCGAATTTTTTTTTGAATCTGCCCTTGAAAAAATTGCACATTACTTGAGCATTCAATTCCATATTTTGATACTCCGGCCGAGGGTAGGGGTTGTTGTGTCATCCTAATCTACCAAATGGGTGTATTAAAACTCGAAAAGTTTGACTTAAAGTCATGAATAAAGCGTTTATTGAAAATCAAATCATGTATATTTATTATATTTGATGTAAAAACTAAATTATATATGACAAAAAGAATTAAGAATACTCTTTTGAACAAAACTATTTACTTATTATGGATGGTAGATGAGAATATTGTTGGATAGTTCGTCCATGTTATAATTGTATATATTTTTGTACTATTTTTTTTTTTAATGAATACTTTTGCTTACTTTAAAAAAAAAAAAAAAAAAGAGAGTTGACTTAAAGCCAATTCAACTATTAGAAAAGATTTAAAAACGCTACACCACATGCTTGAGACCATTAAGGAGATGCTTGACGAGATCGAGATTTTGTACTAGGGAATTATAGTTCCAAGAAAAAGTGAGCATCAGTTAATGTAAATCCATGGCATTGTCCATAAAGATGAAAGAAATTAAGGGACCACCCATTACGCCATAGCCATTTTAAACGAACAACCATTACAGATACAATTATAATGGAGCAAAAGAAACACTTGGTTTAGATGAGATATTTTTGCTTGTAATTAGTTGTTGAGTTTTGATCCTTTAATGAAACACGTTTATTTTTTCAGTAATAAACAAATAAATAAATAATAGAGCAAAAGAATACAACAAATTGCAATAGAATTACTAGTTCTCTCTCTCCCCACTCTCCCTATATGTACATATAAACATAAATCCGACTCAAAGACCATACAAAAAATTGACTTACCAACACACTCACAATTAGTTGAAGTCTGCAAGAACTCCTCAAACTCCTGCAAGTTATAGGCGATTTTCATGAATAAGTACCGTAAAAATCAAAGGTCCTATTGGGAAAATATTCTATTTGTTGTGACGAACTATGACCTTAAGTAGGCTACCCAATGCCTGTAAACCCGAGAGAATATTTTTAAGAATAAGATAAATACCTCATTTTATAACAACTTAAAAGTAATTTATTCCAAATACTCTTACTTTTTTTTAAAAATATTATGCAATCTCAAATTTATATCCAATGATTGTTGATTTGACAGTTGAAACCTATTCCACAAGATTTAAACCATTTTCTTGCAGATTAACTTGGATTATTACTCGACCCCCAAATCCAAACCTAAACCTTTACCTTAACAATACATATAAGATTATTCATTGAGTAACAACCCTTTTACTCAACACCGTCGCATCACTTATGAACAGTCGTCGTTAATTCACTATTTTTATCTATATACTCGAGGGTCAATTTACGTCCAATCCAAAAATCTTTGCACGCCTTGGTTACAGTTTGGATAAATATATCCACATGTATATAATAATGTATAATATAAGTACAAAATTAACTTGTGAAATCATAATTATTGGGTTGAAAGCTAACATCTTGTCGCATTCTATGTTGCTATCTTGTTAGTTAGCTTGAGTGGATGCATTAAAAGAAGCATTTATCTAGTGTGACAATCATCCTTCTCTAAACCGTCAACCTATTATCAAGTACATTAGCTAAGACCTGTAGTGGGGGACCATTGCAGGACCATTGGAACACACAACAATTTAAGATAAATCTCAAAATTATAAAAGTCATTTTTCTCTATAGTTGAATTAAATAAAGTCGATCAAAGATAATAATTAGCCCACCTAAACATTAATCAATCAAAGAAAAACAAAAAACCAAATCAAACCAAAACAGAAACTACTAAGAAATGAAACGGATGATTAAGGATACATTAATTAATCAAAGGAAACAACTAAAACCAAATCATGCCAAACAATCCTTAATATTGGGAGCAAACGTATAAGTGTTAGTTCGTGAAAAAAAACTGTGAGTTTAAACCTCTCCCTTAATTAAATAGTATTAATATCAGGATATCACAGTATTATAAAATTTATAATTTTAAAATACATTTAATATGATTTTTCTTGAAATGAGTTCCTCCTTATTAGTAAAAAAGAAGCTTTTTAAAATATTCACATGTATATGCGATTCTAATATAGAGTGAGAGTCACATATATATAAACCCTACTCCCATAACGTATATCTAACTCTAACATGAATTTTACCCTCAAACTCATGATCGAACGTCCGTGCGAACGTTTGTAAGAGTTTTCATTAAACAAAACAAAAGACTTGTAAAAGTAATGAAATGGGGATTTCACTCTGCATTGTCCACTTGTAAGTAGTGAAAAGGCCATTTCACACTGCATTGTCCACTTGTGCAGCCCACACACCCCACACCCACCACCACCACCACCACCTCCACCTCCCACCCATTTTTATTCACTGCCACATTTGTCAGAGGCGTCTCTTGAAAGCAGCCAAAAGCAAGGCTGTTTACAGTTTTCCAAGTGGGGTCCACTAACCACATACACACACCCTCCACGTGTCCCACAATCTCCCTACCCTTCCGTTTTGCCCATCCATCACAACCCTCAATACATACTCACCACCCTATCACCATTACCATGCCCAGCTAAAGAAATTAAGCATTTTATGTAGGCTCCGTTTGTTTGCCATAAAATAATTTACTTGTGAAAATTATTTTTTATTGAAAAATATTTTTTTTAAAAATAAAATATTTTTTTGAGCTTCATTTTTTTATCATAAAATAATTTATTAGGGACAAATATTTTTTTTAAAAATAAAATATTAAAAAATATTTTTTAATATTTGAATATACCGTGAGTTCCGTAAAATATTTTATTCTTTTAAAAGACATAAAAATATTTTCTCAAATTTTATATTAACCGTAATTGTTGACTGAAAAATATTTTTTAATTGATCAATTTTCAGGTGTTATCAAACACCGAAAAATTAAGGTTCCGTTTGTTTGCCGTAAATTAACTTGTTTGTGAAAAATATTTTTTTGAAAAATAAAATATTTTTTTTGGCCCTGTTTGTTTGGTGTAAAATAACTTGTTGGGGGAAAATATTTTTTTTGAAAATAGAATACTGAAAAATATTTTCTGGTATTTTTGGATATACAGTGAGTTTTGTAAAATATTTTATTTTCCAAATGACATGAAAATATTTTCCAGAATTTTGTACTAAGTGCAATTGTTGATCGGAAAATATTTTACAGTTGATCAATTTTCTTGTGTTATCAAACACTAGAAAATTAAGCAAAAGCAACAACAATTGTTGATTGAAAAATATTTTACAGTTGACTAATTTTCTGGTGTTACTAAATATTGAAAAATTTAGACGACAAAAAAATGGAGCCTAAATAAAAGTAATTGAGTAAAAAATATTATTTAGTTGATCAATATTTTTTTTAAAAATATTTAAAAAAAAAATATTTTATTGCAAACAAACGGAGCCTTACTTTCCTATCATATTCCCCCTCTGGGTCCCACACGCAGCGCACACACTAGGAGCATTTCCATTTCACTATCCTATCAATTTACCACACGCCCAAATTAAAAAACACACAGCTCACACACTAGGAGCATTTCATTTCACCATCATATCACTATCCCGTCTATCCCCCACTGGCTGCCACATTTCCATACCCAGCATAAAAAAACACACAGCTCACACACTAGAATCATTAGATTTCACTATCCTATCATATCATTTACCATAAACAGTTAAAACACTCACAGCTCACACACTAAAAGCATTACATTTCACTATTTTTTATTTTTATTTTTTGTCGAAACATTTCACTATCCTATCCCATCATTTTACCACATCCAGTTAAAAAATAAAACAACACACATACTAAAAGCATTTTATTTCACTATCCAATCATTTTTCCTACACTGGGTCCCACAGTTTCCCTACCCAGTATCAAACCCCACACACACATCACACACTACGAGCATTTTATCCTATCATTTTCCCCCTCTGGGCCCCACATTTACCATGCCCAGCTAAAGAAAAATAAACACACACAGCTCACACACTACAAGCATTTCATTTCACCATCGTCTCTCTCTCTCTCTCTCTCTGTGCGCTTAACTCCACACTTTCAGCTCTCACGCTTTTTCTCTATTTTTCAGCAAAATTCTCAAATTGGTAAGCTAATTATTCTCTTCTCCATCACTTTCCTTTAATAGTAAATAAATTTTCAGCTTTCCATGTAGAGAAAACTTCAGTTAAAAAAGTTATAGTAGCAAAAGTAAAAAAAACTAAAAAAGTTACTGCTTACTGTAAGTAGTTTCTTACTTATTTATTCTATTATTTATAGTAAGCAGTACAATTAGTTGATTTTTTTTTGCGGTTTCTATTTATGGTGAAGCAGCAGAAATTTTTGCAGACCCAGATCGTAGCATTCTTTTTGATCCTTTCGCTTTCGCCTTTTTTTTTCTGTTTTCTTTTTTCACTTTCTTTTTTCGTTCTTATTTTATTAATCGAAGCATTTATTTGCTCAAAACGCTTTCACTATCTTTTTTTTTTCTTTTTCCATTTTTCTCTTTTGTTTTCTCGAAAAACTATTTGCTATTTTTCGCTTTTTTTAAAAAAAAGTTTTTGATGGATTTTTCCTTTACGTTTCAACATTTTGCAGCGACGACGAGAAAAGGGTGAGTAAACGACGTCGTTTTCTCGCGTTTTCTCGGGGAAGATTTTCTATGCATAGAAAAATGAGTTCTCTGGTTTCCACTGTTCTCCGTTGTGTATTCTAATAAAACCCCTAGATGGGGGACCACATCTTTCCCTAGAAAAAATAGAAAAAAAAAAAATTAAGCGTTTGTTTTCTAATATTGTTTATTGTTTTCTTTTTTTTTATAAAAAAAAAAAATTTCAATCCCAGTTTAGTTGGGTGAATATGCCATTCAATTTGAGCTCAATTTCAGTTATCTTTTGTTTGTTTTCTTTCTTGCTAAGCAAGTCAATGGTTACAAAGCCATTCCTTTTTTTATTTTACTATTCGGGTCAAATTTTGGTCAATTGAACGAGTATGATTTATAAGTTAATGTCACGTATTTTAGCTGGTTAAATTATTATGAACAACTGTATGTGAACATTTAAGAAAGTTAAGTTTTAATATACTCGTCTTTCTTGTGGCTTTGGATTTTGGGCTCGGCTTGGGTATTTGGCATAGGGCGTGATAGAGTATATTTTTCTTAAATTTGATTCTTTAATTTAAATGCTAAAATTGCAAAAATATCCGTACTTATAATTCAGACAATAACACAACCTTTACTTTGTTTATTAATTATTTTGTTGTTTAGTATGTAAAGGCTTCATCAATCATTAATTAAACTAATGTCATATGGTAGTTATGTATATTTATTTACTACCAGACTTGGTTTTTGGGTAGGTGGAAAAACTCGTTGAAAACGATTTTTGAACGGAGACAAATATGAGGATAATATAAAACGTATGTTAGTTATTGTCTTATCAATATACCCGACCCATTCAGTGAAATACGTCTATTCTATATATCCGACTTCACTTAATTAAATATGCCTATATTAGTTAATTTGGTGACCGCTTCCCAGCTGTGATTTTATATATCCTACCCTATTTAGTAGTGAGATAAGTCTATTTTGTATACCCAATCCCACTTAATAAAATAAATCAGTGTTAATATTCGGGTCACTCTCAATAGGGGACAAGTGTGGCTGTCATATTCATACACCCGACTCTATTTAATGAGATATACCGAAGCTGGACTATTTAATTGTTCTAGTGTGGTGCTTCTAGTATGGTAAGAGTAAGTAGTTGGCCTAGTAAATTTTTTATTTTTTAAATTGTATTTTTGGGATTTTTATGTAGAGTGAGTGGACGGGTTGTTAAAAAAGAATAAAACAACAACAACATTAACATCAGTATCATCTAACTATTAAAGTTGTAGTAGCTGTAGGAGATTAAGAGATATTTGTCATTATTATACACCATTCCCGTTCTACCAAAAATGCTGAGCTTTGAATGATTGAACTTTACTGGATCAACCCATGTGTGACACTTTTTAGATGTTTTTCTATACCATTGGAGACTTTTAACTTGTAAGCTGCTGATATGCTTATTGAGGTCAGTGTTGAATAACTACTACTAGTAAAGTTTCTTGGGTTAGCAGAACCCATTTAGTAGGATAAGTCTTAGTTTAGTTTGGTTAGTAAAGTTTCTTGTTTTTTGTGCAAGGAGATTTTCTTTCTAATTTTTTTTCGGTTTTGATTCTGTTTGGGGTTGGATAATTGATTTGTGAGATGGTTGATGAACGAATTTTTGTTTTTCTATTTCTTTTAGCTTGTTCTCAGTTGACTTGAAATTTCGAAGAATTGGAGTATAAACACAGTTTGAATGAATTGAAAACATAACTTCAATCTGTGGTTCTGAGAGGATGTTAATTGATTTGCTTTTAAGTAATATAATGGGTTTTTTGGAAAGGGATTGATATGTGATCCATGGTTTGATAGTTGAAGGTAGGTAGGCTGTTTTTCAGATATGTAAAGCTCTGTTAAATATGTTTGCTGTGTAGGGTGTTTATCGTGTTGGAGATTTTTCGTGTATTTTTCTAAGAACTTGCCTGTTTTTGTGTATAGTTTGCTCGAATAGCTACCTTGTTATGTGAAATTACATGCTCAATATTGATCCATGTGAATGTTTTTTTTTCCTTTCCGAGTAATTAATATGTTGACCGTTGCAGATCTGATGCCTTGTTGACTGTGTGTTGCAGGAATGTAGAAGAAGTCAAAGAGATTGACTGAAACCTTATACTTGATGAGTTCCTTTCCGGAGATGGAGTGGAATGGCAAGTGGGACTGGGAAAACCTGATGATGTTCAGTTCAAAAGTTACTGAAAGTCCCAAGAAGCTGCAATTAACAGAATGGGGGATTGAAGACGAAGGAGAAATGGATGCTGGATCATTCAATCTGTCTGGAGGTGGCAGCAGAAGTGGTCGTTCAGGGTCTGATTTGGGAAATGGCTCTTCCGCAAAGAGCTCAATATCAGCTTCTACTGACTCTTCACCAGAGGATGGAATCAAGACATCCAGTTTCAGGTTTGATGCATTGAAGGGATCCTCTGTTGATTTTAGCATGAAATCAGGACAAGGTCAAGCTGAGCTGTCAGGAACTTCTCCACCTCTGGAGGCTTCAGTTGGCTCTGGTGAACCTTTGATTGGTCTAAAACTTGGAAAGAGGACGTACTTTGAGAATAGCTTTTCTGGTTGTAATGCCAAGAGCCCATCTTCTGTCATTCCTGTGCCATCCAACACTGCTGCAAAGAAGATTAAATCACCATCTCCAGTTGCAGCCATTCCTCGGTGTCAGGTTGAAGGCTGCAATATTGATCTTTCATCAGCTAAGGACTATCATCGAAAGCACAGAGTATGTGATAGCCATTCTAAATGCCCAAAAGTTACTGTGGGAGGCGTGGAGCGTCGATTTTGCCAACAATGTAGCAGGTGAGCTTCTTATGGAAATATTATTTTGAAATTTGCGGTGCAATGTTTCAGTGCACATCTACTTTTTTTTTTTTTTTTTTAATTTTACCAATAACAACTACCAGTATGCCATTGTTTATCTTTCACTTAATATAGTTGGTCTGAACACGTTATGGCGTGTTTTCTGCAATTGAAGGTTCCACAGTTTGTCAGAGTTTGATGAAAAGAAGCGAAGCTGTCGGAGGAGGCTTTCTGATCACAATGCACGGCGCCGCAAGCCCCAGCAGGAAACCATTCAGTTTAATTCTTTAAGGCTCCCTTCACCATTTTACGGTAGTGTGTTAAATCAACTCTAACCTGTCTCTTCCTGATTATATTGGGCTTGGGCTTCCAAATTCCAATATTGTCGTATCGGTGTCGTGCTTATCCACTAAACTACATTTTGTGAACATATTAGATGCGACCAATATTGTTTACATGTTTTTACCATAATTGCAATCTCTGCTGATCGTGAAAAGCTTGAATCTATAAAAAGCTTGCAAATTGTTTTTTTCTCGCAATCAGGCTTTTTATTCTTAGAATGAGCAATACTAGTAAAAGGTCGCGTCGTGTTTCTTACATTCTCATTAATTCATTAACTTGAACATGATCAAATTTTCTTCTGAAGAATTACTTATTGGGTGTGGAAAAACCTAAGAACTTGAGAGAATAAGTGCATGATATTTTTCTTTAGATATCTGTCATCTCTAGTGCTTCTACATGGATTTGGTTCACTATATGACATTTGATCTGGGGGCTTTTCACTGGATGAATGCCTCTGTGATTGTGTTATGAGGTTCATATCTTGAAATCAATATCTTGTTTTTTGTTTGCTCTTTCTTTTTTTCTCAATGATTGTGTTATGAGGTTCATAAGGTTCTAAGGCATCATCTTATTAGTTGTATAACATCACGTATGGTTGCTTTACCTCATCTTTTCCTTGTTCTGTCATTGTCATTTAAGTTATCACGATTAGAGTCAAATCATTCACAAAATGTATCATTCTGGTCTCTAGGTAATGTTGCATATAAAAAATGGTTATCCATGTGAAAGTGTATCTATGTTGGACCTAATTGATCAAGTTCATTCAAATAACCTTTTTCATGTGCAGATGGCAGGCACCAAATGAATTTCATTCTGAATGATGCTCCTCTTGTTCACACCAGAAATGCTGCATATTCAGACTGGGAAAGCACACCTAGCTCGAAGTTCACTATAACAAGAGCATGTCCTTCGAAATCCTACAAAGCTGGAAGCATGTCTGGCGAGCCACAAATAACAGGAAATCAGCTGTCGCATGCCATGAGTACGCATAGTAATACTTCTAACAGGTTCTTGGCAATAAAGGGCTCCAGTTCTCCAGTTTTCAGTCAAGGTATGAGTTTATCATCCTAATGTGAATGGAGCCCTAAGGATCAAGTTTATTGCCAAGTATTGTTTAGACTGTTAAGCACCAGAGTAATTGGTTTTCAACTCGTAAAATTTGCTGTGCTTTTCCTTCTCTCAGTGTTGATATGGTTAATAGTATTGAGTTTTCTACTGCATAGTATGATAGTTATGATTCATGAAATTCAGGATGCACGTATTGAACTTATTATTTGGCATACTGCTTTGTGAATGAATATCTGCTTTGTAGAGTAATTGGTTTTCAACTCGTAAAATTTGCTGATCTTTTCCTTCTCTCATTGTTGATTTGGTTAATAGTATTGAGTTTTCTACTGCATGGTATGATAGTTATGATTCATGAAATTCAGGATGCACGTATTGACCTTATTATTTGGCATACTGCTTTGTGAATGAATTTCTGCTTTGTCTCATCTTTGCAAAGGTCAGTTTTTAGCGTCTAGTGATTGACAACTTAAATTATGAGTGAAGGGTGAACAAATAATTTTTTTTCCTTCAATTGGTTGAGGAAGAAAAGTGGTCCCAATAGATCAGGAAGAGGTGTTAATTGGATTCCAACTTGCCTATTTCTTAAAAGCTGAAGGAATCAAAACTTATAAGTGCAGACTCTTATTATTCTTCAACTGTTACATAACTGCTATGTTTTTTAAAATCTGCTTTGTTGAATATTCTGGATTCTGTTTCGGTTCATATCGTCAGAAAACTTTTGGTATAATATAGCTTTGAGAATCAGTAGATTGACATTTATCAATGAGAAAATTACAAGTGGTGGAGATTTCCTCCTGATGTTGACGTCAGTTTGACGTGCTTTATGGAGGTTAAACACTTGCGACCTTGCATCTTGATGTACTAAATGCATGATGTGAATTTACACGTTATTAAATATAGATCAATTCATGATATTTTGTTTTCTATCATTTCGTTTTTCAGGTTCCAAGAATTCTGGATTCTCTTCCACTGTGAATGCAGCGGCACCAGAGCTCCGTCGTGCTCTCTCTCTTCTGTCAAATTCTTGGGGTTCATTTGAGCCGGAATCTGTTCCACTGGACAACCCCGTCCATGTTAGTTGTTCCAACATGCCCCAGACTGTGATGCATGGGATCCCACAAGGCCTGCCGCTTGCTTCATCGGAATACTGGCTGAATGGGCAACAGTCAACAAATCCCCGTGTGCATACCTTGGCCTCAAACAGCGACGGAAGTGGACACTTAGAGGGAATTCAAGTTTTCAAAACATGGTATGAGACAGACTTCTATCACAGTTCATTGAACTGATTTCGATCACAGTCCACTCTGCCATTCCAAGCCTCATTCAGTACAATGTTATCAAACTTCGCTCTGCATGCTTTTGGCAATTAAAACTACTATTTACTATATATAGGAGTCCAAATATGGAAACTCCAGTCTCGATAGCAAAAAAAAATTTACTTGTGGGTGTAAAACCTGATTTTGCTTATTATTCGTATAGGTGTCGTGCAAATTCTCTCTAAAATTCATCTTATTACTGCTAAACAGTTTTTTTGGAGCATGTTGTTTCAGCAGACACTGATATTGCTTCTGAATGCTGAAGTTTTTAACTTCCTTTTCTGGCTAATCATGTTAATTTTAGGCTCGTCTTTTACCTGCCTATATTGGCACTTATGTTAAGTACGCATTCTGTTAGATGATAGTTTCATTGGGATTTGAATCCCCTCATAATCAATTATTACATATCATTTATTTCATTTGTATTGATCTGTCTTGTAGTTGAAATCAAAATCCGGTTCATTGAGTGCTGTTAAGTGTCGTTTAATCGTTCTGATTTTTTTTTGGTCACCGGTACCATTATTATCATTCCACGAATAGCTGAGGCTTAATATGCTCACTTCACGCATGCTATCTAGAGATTACGTTTAACATTAATCCACGACCTTATACTCTCCTTCAATGCATCACCAATTAGAAATAAAAGAGAAACTAACAAAGGTAAAGGTGGTTGGGAGAGGGAAAGGGCCAAGAAGTGAAGGGTTAAGGTAAATATTTGCCTCTGAGAAAGGGCGTTATGGAACTCAAGCAAACAAAGATGCACAAGAATCTACACCTAAAAGTTTAACGGAGTGATTAAATTACGACTTGTTGTGATCAAAGGTTCTAAGTCGGGATGTATACTCTCCGAGTACAAATATATTCTAACTTTTAATAGAATTGGAACATACGTTGAGACATGTTATTACACCACTTTGTAATCTTAGAGCCGATTTAATATAATTTTGCTTAAAATGCGTTATTTATCATATTATAAAAAATAATAATAAAACAAGAATCCAATTCTTAAAGTTGCTAATTGTTCGCATTTCAATAATTTCCTTGATTTGATCTATACCAACTACCAGGTATTTTTATTTATTTATCTATTTATTTGCAACGAAAATCGAAGCGGTTATTTCAATAATTTCCTTGATACAATTTAACTCAACTCTAGAGTGTCGAGTACAAGCGTCACGTACCTGTCTTTCCATAAACCTTGAACCTGTATAGAACATTAGTAAGCTAATAATGTGTCAACTCTATTTCTTTCTCTCTGATGTCTTTTTTACTTTAATTTCATTCTCCAAAACGTTTAAATTTTGGGATGAATTTCATCTAATTTGGATAATAATCTAGAATCGAGTTCTGATAAATTTGATACAAGAGGTGAGGTGAAATGTAGGTGTGTCCATAAGAAGGTTTTTGAAAACAATTCCTAAAGAGAAAAGCACAGATCTAAGCCAATACTAGACAAACAGCAAGAGTAGGGAACAAATTTGATGGCTAAGCAATAGAAACAGGAATAATACATACATACATATATATATATATATGGAAATTCACACACCAAAACACGAAGTTAAAAAAGCTAGCTAGTAGGAAAATCGTGCATAGAAGCAGAGACTCATCTCAGTAACATACACTGGAAAGATATAAAATTCATGGTGAAGTCATGGAAGTTGTGAAAATGAAGCGTGGAGATAAAATCGACTACTCGCTGAACTTGCAACATCAAGCGAGGAATCTAGAGCCAACCCGCTGATGGAAATGCGCAGACAAAGATGGCCATGGCTAGCGCGATAGGGCCTGCGAGTTGTGCGACGTGCTTGAATCCATTAGAGCCAGCAGCTGTTGTTGGTGATGATGTCCCTGGTGTTGAAACTGGAGTCGTTGTAGCTGAAGTTGGATTGGTGAAGATGGCTGAATCTGGAGAATTTGCAGGCAGGTGCAAAAGCTCTGTTCAACATGAAAAGAATAAATCAGGAGGACAATGATACACAAAAGAAAAATAAATACTTTGGTCCGTCATGTGAGGACAGTCCCACCTCATGTGAGTGTGTCCTAACAAAAACAAAAGTAGATACAATAGCATCTACCCAAGATATCGAATAACGTTACAGAATCATATGTAACTCGAAATAACTAGAGCCCGAACCATGTAATTCTCGTGTTTCTTTGTATTATTATTTTCTTGTTTCTTTTCTTCTACATCTTTATAGTATTGAGAAGTTCACAATACTACTAAAATGCAATAGGGCGAATAGCATTTTACCCCATGAGTTAGCCTTCCGAAACCCCATATCAGCAAATAATTAGCTTATTTTGTTGAAAATAATTAACTAATAAAATAAACTCATCTCGAGCATCACTAAAACATTTAAAGATCTTAAATTAACATGATATCATAGTACAGTTATAATAAGTTAATAAATATTCCGGGATCAAGTCTCGTTAAAAACGAATATATGTTCACGGCTAAGGGAGAAAGGAATCTAAAACTTACTTGGGCAGTCACTGACACTAGCATTAGTCAATTTGCAAGCAGAAGGCAGCTGAAGCAAGCGAGCTTCTTGAATACCCATGCTCTTGAGCTGAGGATTAGTTCCATTATGGATCTGTTGTATGATGAAACAGAGACACACTGGATCTTTCTCTTTAATGTCTTTCACCGAGCTGCAACACTCTTTGGTTGGTGCATCAGCCTTTCCACTAGCAAATGTTAAGCATGCTGTCACCTTAGTAAACTCACTACTACATTGAGCTGCAACCGTATCACCATTAACTAAACTACTACAGCACACCATCACCATGCACAACAACAATGGCAGAAACTGAGATTTTGCATTCTTCACCATTTTTGCTTTGCTTTTTTTTTTTTAGGATATGTTCTTGCTCATTTGATGTAATGATGTAGATGGATAATGCGTGTAGATATAAGCGTGAATTTTATGTGTTACGCCTACTTGGTTTGAAGTATGAAAGGATGAATTTAAGAGGGGGTGGTTGGTAGTTGGGGTGGAGTTATAAGACATTTAAAGCTGACTTGCGTGATTCGTTTTCTGTTTGTTCGTCGGCTTTTAATGTGATGGATCTGTAGTTTGACAGCGCGGCGTCACTTTGCTTCCACGTGGAGTTGTTTTACACTTTTAAATTTTAAATATTTAATTATAACAAGTTATTATTCAATTGTAATTTAATGCAATGTTTTTATGCAGATTTTTTTTTTTTTTTCTTCCTTAGGAGGTAGAGACATTTACATAACCACTATTTGTTCGAATGATTTGCCCCTTTTATTTTTTTATAAAATGACAAGCAAAGAGTGAGGGATGTTTTCGACATGATAAAATTCAAAAAATTATTTCAATTTATAATTAGCTAGTTAATGATGCACAAAGTTGTCAGTTTTCACATACATGGAACCAGGGGCGGAGCCACCTTTTATATGGGGTGTGCAATGGAACACCCTAAAATTTTGGGTATGTAGTCTTTTTTTTTTTTTTTTTCTCTTTTTATGAAAACAACATTTTTGCAGTAGAACACCCTGAAATTATAGTTCAATGTCATGAACATAACATTTTTTTGTAGTGGAACACCCTTATATTTGTGTTATAAAGTGTTTAAATTAAGTATTGGTTTAGTTATAGTATAAAAATATGATTTTAGACATAAAACCATCAATTTTTTTTTATAGTTTATATAAAAATTTATGCATAAATAATTGTCTTGTAATTCCGGTTACTGACTTTGATATTGTAGTGTACACCCTAATGTCTGGTGCCTGGCTCCGCTACTACATGGAACAGCGTTCTCCCGTGGTCCAGGGGACAATTAGTTAGGCTTGCGATTACTGTGGAAACAAATGGAAACAGCATTATTGTTGAAGAGGGAAAAACTGCACCCTCAATAAATTAGAGAGACAGGGTGGTTAGTAAGTGCAAAATCGTATCGTAATTTAATTTAAATTTGACGAATGAGATTACGGTTCTAAAATACCACGACTTCTTCCTTCCCTTAAACAAAATTTCGTGATTTCTGAAAAAGTATGACCATTCTTCCTGCCTAAGTTAGAGCACTGACCATTCCATGAGAAACATTCATATTCTTATTGGTTTTACTGAAAACCTAACCACTCACAAACATTTATCCGACTTTATGATTCTTCTTTTGTTCTAACTTGACTTGAGCGTTGAAGATTTCTCTGAAAAAGAAAAAGTGCTCGCTTTTATTTTTCTTGTTTTGCAAATCGTCTAACCTAAATTAATCTTAACTAAAATTCGGATGCGCACAAACTAATTGAGCTAATCATGTAATATGGTTTTACAAAAAAATAAATAAAAATCGTATAATATGGAGGTAGTATATATTTTAGTGTGATTTGCATAGATTATACGTTCTATTGATGTTGGATGGGTAAGGTCTGGTAATGGTTACGAATTAAATATTAATAGTTGTGCCAAAAGTAATTTTGGTGTTGTAGGGGTATGAGAAATTATTTGCAATACGAATGGTGAGTGGGTGGGTCGTTGGCTTTGCATCTAACTTTGGGGGTAATGACGGGTTGTCGAGCTGAATTACTCGCCTTATTGGAATGAGTTAAATTAGTTGAGAGTTTACAGATTAAGGAACTTTAAATTGAGACTGACTCTGCCATCGTGTGTAATTTGTTAAAGGACAACTCGTATCTATTTAGTCCCTTGCACACTTTTGTTGAAGACTGAAAGTGTATACTCTCACGCCACAATAGTTATAAACTAGCCCACGTTTTTCGTGAAGCTAATAGACATGCTAACGCTTTGGAAAAGTTGGGGTCACAACAATAGTTTCAAGCTTCTCAAATTGACAACTCTCCAAGATTTGTGCTATCGTTGATGGAGAAAGATTTTAGGGGTGAAACATCTACTCGTTTGGTTTAGTTTCCTAGCATTCATCTCCCTCGAAGCAAAAAAAAGAGAAAAAGGTCTATCTCCAATGACCTTCCTATTTTTTACTATAGTTGGTAGTCACTTGCCTCTGATTTTAAAGACTTCTATTTCAATTTTATTTTAACAATAATTTCTATTTTAGATTTTTTATAAGTTAAATATTTCACATTCCGACCAAAAAAAAGAGTAATTTTCACGTTTCTAAAAAGTATAAATGTAGAATTATGGAAGGAAAAATTCTCTTCTAAGGTACTATTTCACGTTACTACCAAAAAAGGTGTACCTTTTCACGTTTCTAAGAAGTATAAATGCAGAATTATAAAAAGGAATGAGTATATATCTGGTTTCTCATTTCTTATGTCGACAACTAAAATTTTACTTACTCTTAACAATCTATTTGACACTACAAAGATTATCTTTCCGTGATTACAAACTAGTAAATTAAGAACATAATTTAGACAATGGACCACTAATATGAAATTTTGTTTAGCTACTAGAAAAATGAAATTTTGGAGCAAAAAAAAGTTAACCATTTGGTTTTAGTTCACAAAATTTTATATTACTAGATAGTCAATAATAAGCATAAATTTTATCAAAATATTCTTATAAATTTGAAAGTAAAGAAGATAGCATTAGACGCCCGATAATCAACATAAATTTTTATCAAATTTCTCATCTAGTGAGATAAACGATTAGTTTGATTTGTTTTGATTTGATTTGGTTTTAATATCTAGTGTCAAAGAATGGGCTGATCTGAACAAACGATATTTTAAATGCAGGCCATATCATTTGCCATGGGCTAACCAGTCCACATCCCACTTGATCCAATATCATCCAGTGGCCTAATGTTTCAAACAATAAGCAAGAATATTGATTATGATCAAACGTTTGCTCCTCTTGTAACACTTACCACGATCCATGTAATGCTTCTTTAAGGTTTTGTTTGGATTCAGAAGTAAAAATAATAATAAAAAAAAAAGAAAGGGTTTAATAATAAAGGAAAGAGAAGGAGAGGATTAAATATTATTTGAATTAGATAAAATTATAAAGTGACATAGCTAAGATAAGCTGACTTGAGTTCATAAATATAAAGTTTTCAGAAGAATCCACGGAACGACCTTATCCAAGGGATGATAATTTCAACTCGACCTCGGCCTCGGCCTCGGCCTCGTGACCACCCTCAAGCAAGATCAGAGCCCAGATCTACAGAAGTCAACTGAGGATAAGCATGAGTAAGAGTTCTAAAGAAATAAGAAGTCTTATGCAAAAAGGAGATAAACCCTAGGCCCTAGGTATAGGGGATACGATTTTATCAACTCGAGTATTCAGGAACTATAAATACCGGTCATTTCAACAACAAACAGGTAATTCATCTGAAGCCTAAACGTTCCCTTCACACCTTACTCTTAAGCATTTATAGGGTCTCATAACTGACTTGAGTATCGAAAAAAAATTCTAGAGATACTCTGAAATTATTTGTTTTGCAAGCAAGCCCAACCAAGCTCTCAAAAGGTCAACTGACCCCTTCTAGCACACCACCCAAATTTTACCTTAACATAAAGAAAAGTTTGTAAATGATTATTTGTACTCTTTTTGTTTGGATTCAAAAAGAAATTAAATGAAATGATAAGTTTTATAAATAAATTGACATTTTTTTTTTTAATTTTTAAGCATACAAAGATGATTGAATTTGGTGGGATTTGTAAAATATTGTATTTTGTAATCTCCTCAAATTTTTTGATTTAATGATTACATAATGTCTATACTATCCCACTTATTCGTAAAAACTTACAGAAGCACAAGGGTTTATCCATCCAACTGATGCACATTATGTTTGCAAATTAAGCATAACACTCTATGGGTTAAAAATATCGTAGTTTTTGGAGGTAGTTGTATTGTTCTCTAGCCATCGTTAGTCATCTAATCAATTGAGTTATGATACTATCAATTATACTATGCTTTAAGAGGAGGAGTTAACCGTGTCTTTTTTTCTTGTAGTGATAGAGGTGATGACAGTTTGCCACAAGCCAATGTTATTGTTTTTTCTTGCTATATATTTTGGAAGTATCCTTAGCCTCCTAAACTGCAACTTAATTAAGCATATTGATCTCAATTTATTTTACTAATTATATAACAGTTCCATCTCCAAGATGATAATTTTAAATAGGTGTACACCTCCTTTTTGTTTGTTTTTAGCGTTGTTATATTATTTTAAACAACAAAAAGGTCGATAAGAAGCAAACAAAGAAGTTGCCGGCCTAGCTTTGGAATTATAAACTACTTGTGAGGAGTCAGAGAATAAAGAAATAAGTGCGCACACAAATGAACGCAATATTCTTATGGAAATATTTTGTTTTTAGAGCTTTCAATTTTGCATTTCAGCCCAATCCTTTTGAAAGCTATAAGAGATACTTTTTTTATTTTTTATTTTTATAATAGAGATCGAAAACGTAGTTCGAATATCCAATTATAATAAATTACTATTAGATAAGTAGTTATGTGAGATATTTTTAAGGATTTAGTAAGTTAATTTAAGTTGCAAAAAAAAAACACAACTAACTATTACAAGAGAAATAATGAATGAAATGTTCTTGTTTTTTTGGTGGAGGAAAGAAATGAACTACAACAACACATTAAATCCAAGTGTTTTTTTTTTTTTTTTTTCGTAGAAAAGCACGAAAGGTGCAATGAAACTTTTACGTTTTCTTTTCCAACAAGATGAAGAAAAAAAAATTCATGAATGAAGAGGCCAAACAACACTTACGATGAAGAAATTCGATAAATCATCAAATCAAGTACTACAAAATGAACTATCACTAAGCACTCACCACCCGTAATTATGGATTCTTCGCTCTATTTTACATCGTAACACGATTTCGACCACAATTAATTAATGAGTTTTTTTTTATATATATTTTCTTACGGTGACTTTCATTAGAATAGCAATATATGAATTGTCACTCTCGATTAATAATCATAAAAAAGAAAAAAGTTTTGACAGGAGACCCCCGAGCTGAGATATGATACTCACTCCGAGTTGAAATAAGATACCCGCATCGAGCTGAAACCGGCCAACCTAAGCCAAGGCCAGCGTATTCAGTTAATACCCAACCTGGATGCTTATCCGACCTCACCTCAACCCTAAAAAACCCCGACCTATGCGTCAGCTGTACTTATGGGACATAAAGCTGTGCCACATTAAATGTTGTCAGATCTGAATTTAATATAAATAGAGTTCCACCCCTTCATTTATGAGGTAACTGCTCATTAAATACTCTCAGCTACTTCGCTAACTCGGACATACTAATAATTCGCACGTCCGAGGGGAAAATCTGGGTCATCATCCTGCCTTTTCCTTCCTTTTCCTTGTACAGGTAAGGTAGCCGACCCAAAAATCCAGGTCAAGAAGTCGACCCAGAATTCAAGCTCGGCTGAAGTAGCTTCCCCACCTCAACGTCGAGATTCCGACCTCGACAGTTTGGTGCCGTTTGTGGGAAAGAGTTCTTTCTATCACTCTTCTCACCACTCATTAAGAAACTACCATGGTACAAACGAGAAGCCACAGCGCACCGGTAAAGGACTCGCCCAACCCGGATGGGGACTTCGAAACCACTCAGGTGCCTAGCAAAAACCCAACCCAAACTGACGTTGGAGCGAGCGAACGTATACACTTAGCCTCAGAAACTAACCCTTCTATAGATGGAGACCCTAACTACAGCCTATCACCAGAGATGAGGATGATGCTTGGAATGTTTAAGGAATTAAATGAGCAGGTAGCCCGGCTAGCTACAGAGCTCCCAGTTCCGCAAGCAGCTACGCCGCAGCCTGTGCGTCCACAGTTCCGCATTCCCGCCCTGGGACGAACCTGAGCGTAAGTCGGAGAAAGCTTCCTGGAGCCGGTAGCAAGAGGCAAAAGGGCGGCCCATGCCGACCCCGAGCAAGCCAAGACCGCGGCAGCCATAGCCAAGGTCGTTAACCAGCTCGGTGTTAACCCACTCTCCCTTGAAGTACTGGTGACGTCGTTGCCCACCGATAATCGGATGCCCAACCTGGCCGTCTATAACTAGGACGGAGACCCAGCCAGTCACCTGCTCAACTTTGATCACCATATGACTCTACATGATATGACTGACCTGATGAAGACGAAAACATTCCCGACCACCCTGGTTGGCAATGCTTTGGAGTGGTTCCAAAAACTTTGTCCCAACTCAATTACAAGTTTTTATCAGCTGGCTGAGGCTTTCTTGTCCTACTTCGCTGGAAGCCGACGTGCAACCCTCCACACTTCATCATTACTGTCGAAGAAGCAGTATAGAAGATAAAGTCTAAGGGCTTACACGACCCGATTCAATGAAGAGTCCCTCAGAATACCCAACCTGGAGGACTTCATGGCGCTAATGGCCTACCAAAGTGGACTCAGGTTGGGCCCCTTTACATCCTTCTTGGCCATCGACCCTGTGGATACCATAGCCGAGCTGATGGTACGAGCAAAAGGGTACATACACTTGGAAGAAATCCATCAGGCGAAGAGGGATGATGACAAGGAAAAGGAAGCCAGCAAAAAAAAGAGAGACCTCCCGAGCCCAACCTGGGAGTAAGATCCAAAATGACCGAGGCAAGTAGCCTCAGCAATCGAAGCAGAACCCCCGGTTCACTATGTTCACTCCCCTTAACACTACGAGGGGGCAGATCCTGATGGAGATCCAGCACTAGAACCACTTGCCTCCAGCTTCAAGGATAAAAGGCCAACCTGAGAAGCGCAATAAGACCAAGTATTGCCGCTACCATATGGACTACGGCCATACCACCGAGGAGTGCAAAGACTTAAAATAGGAGATTGAAGCACTGATAGCCTGAGGTCACCTCCAGAGGTACGTAGATCAACAGCCGACCCGGAGTCAAGATCAGAGAGACAGAGAGAGAAGTCTACCTAGGCGCCAGGCTGGGGGCAGACGTCTGGCTGTGATTGAGACCATTACAGGAGAATTGGCGTCAGGTGGAGAGATTTCGACTGGTAGGAAGGGTTATGTTCGAACTGGAAGGGAGTATGGGCCAGTGTGGGGTTCGATCCTGAAGATGGAGAGGCTCACTTTCTCCTCAAAAGACTTGGAGGGTGTAATATTGCCCCATGACGACCTACTAGTGATCAGCTCTGAAATAGCCAACTTCACCGTGAAGAGGCTGATAGTGGACACTGGGAACCCGGCAGAAGTTCTACTCTTGAAGGCATTTGAGCAAATGGGGTTTGACAGGAGCCGGCTCAGGCCATTGAGGGGCACCTTAGCTGGATTCACCGGACATGCCCACCGAGCTGAATGAGTCATCAACCTCCACTAAAGCTGGAAGACAGAGACAAGTGGGTTTCGATGCAGGCCAACTTCATTGTAATGGATTGCAATTCCACTTACAATGGGATCTTAGGTCGGGTGGTGCTCAATCATTTCAGGGCTGTTCCTTGAACTTACCACCAGGCCCTGAAATTCCCAACCTCGAGCGGCACGGCCACCATCCGCGGAACCCAGCTCTCAGCTCGGAATATTATGAAAACTCTCTCTACCCCAAATATCAGGTTAGTTGGGGACCAGATTTTCCCAATGAAAATGAGGATGCGAAAAGGGGAAGCCCAGCTGAAGACCTTCAAGAGGTGGAACTCTCCGATGAAACCAAGAGAGCAAAGGTCGGGAGTGAACTCTCTAACAGCCTCAAGAAAAGTATAAGCCAATTTCTCCTGAAAAATGAACACATATTTGCATGGTCTGCTTCAGACATGACAGGTATCGACCCGGGTGTGATTGAGCATCACCTGAAGGCCGACCCAAATCACTATCCGGTAAAGTAGAAGCGCTGGCACTTCAATTATGATAAGCAGCAAATCATAGCAGAAAAGGTCGATAAGTTGGTGGACGTCGACCACAAAAGGGAAATTCAATACCCAACCTAGTTATTCAACGTGGTGTTGGTGACCAAGTCCTCAGGTGGATGGAGACTATGTATTGACTTTACCAACATCAATAAAACCTACCCTAAGGACTGTTTTCCCCTACCTCGGATTGTTTCCCCTACCTCGGATTGATTAGATGATGGATGCCACCTCAGAGTTTGAGCTACTCTCTTTCATGGATACCTTCAAAGGCTATAACCAGATCAAGATGGCTTTCGGACACAAAGAAAAGACTGCCTTCACCACCGATAAAGGTCTCTACTACTATGAGATCATGCCTTTTGGCCTCAAGAATATTGGAGCTACCTACACTCGGATGGTGAACAAGGCTTTCAAAAATCAGATTGGCCGAAATATGGAGATCTATGTGGATGACATGTTGGTCAAGAGCAGAAGGGCGGAAGACCATGTGGCTGACCTGGCTGAAGCTTTCGCTATAATGGAGCACTTTGGGATAAAGCTGAACCCGAAAAAGTGCGCATTCGGCGTCAAGGCAGGAAAGTTTCTAGGCTTCATAGTCACAGCCCGCGAAATAGAAGCCAACCCGGAGAAGGTTCAGGTGATACTTGACCTGGCGCCGCCGACCTTCGTGAAGGACATCCAGGTGCTCGCGGGCAAAGTCGCGGCTCTAAGCAGATTCATGTCCAAGTCAGCTGACAGGTGTGCTCCTCTGTTCAAAATATTGAGGAATCTTAAGAACTTTGAATGGACTAGAGAATGCCAGAACGCCTTCCAAGAGCTGAAGAGGTATCTAGCTTCGCCACCCCTGCTATCATAACCTAAGGTAGGGGAGGAGCTGGTACTATACTTGGCATGTTCAGGGACAGCAGTAACAGCAGCACTACTCCGTGAAGAAGGGAAAGAGCAGAAGCCGGTGTATTATGTAAGAAAAACCTTGCAAGGGGCCGAGGTGATGTATTTTTTCTTGGAAAAACTCGCCCTCGCGCTCATCACGGTGGCAAGAAAGCTGAAGCCATCCTTTGATGCTCATCCAATCAAGGTTGTGATGGATGCCCCGCTTAAGTCCATCATGCACAAGCCAGAGGCGTCGGGTAGGCTGCTGAAATGGGCAGTTGAGCTGAGTCAATTGGACATCATCTACCAACCCGGAACAACCATCAAAGCCCAAGCCATCTTAGACTTTGTGGTAGAATGTACTGGCCGAGCCGAACATAACCCGGAGGATGTGTGGAAGGTCCATGTGGATGAGGCATCGGGGAAGTATGGAAGAGGAGCCGGAGTGGTCATCCTCAACCCGACTCGGCATGAGCACCAATACTCCCTCAAGTTTGCCTTTCCGGCATCCAACAATGAAGCTGAGTGCGAAGCAGTGATCGCGGGGCTGAAAATTGTAGTTCAGCTTGAGGCACAAGTAGTAGACCTGAGCACCGACTCTCAATTGGTTTTCTAACCAGATATCAGGAGAGTTCGAAGCCAAAGACAATGCTATGCTGGCCTACCTCAACAGAGTTAAGGATTTGACCTTAGGGCTTAAAAGGTTTATGAAACAGCAAATTCCGAGGGAGGAGAATATGAAGGCTGACGCCCTGTCCAGGTTGGTCTTAAACGAGAGCCAAACTGCACTGGTCTATGTGGAAGAAGTGTCCGAACCAAGTATCCAGTTGGGGATGCAAGCCATAGCCGAGCTCAATTTAAGCCTAGATTTGACCAAACCAATCGTGGACTACTTGGAGGGGGTATGACCCCGGAGGATGAAAAAGCAGCTCAGAAACTCATGAAACAGCCTCAAGGTTTTCATAATTGCCGGACAACTCTACAAGAGAGCCTACACTTAGCCTCTCTTAAAGTGTGTTGGGCCCGAGAAAGACCATATAAATCTCTTAATTGTGGGAACTCCTCTATTTATGGATCGAAATTTGAAATAAATAAGAACCAAGAGATTTCTTATAATTCTAACACATATAAGGACAACTTTTTTGATATCCTGGAGAGTACCGCTATCAATAATTATCCAGGAGGGAAACTATGTACTCCGAGAGATCCATGAAGGGGTATGTGTAAACCACTTGGGATGCAAGGCTCTGGCTCGGAAGGCATTGAGGCAAGGTTATTTTTGGTCAACCTTAGAACAAGGTACCAAAGAGTATGTAAAAAGGTGTGACACTTGCCAAAGGTTCCCCAATATACAGAGGAAGTCAGCGGCAGACCTCACAGTGATGATAAGCCTGTGGCCATTCTATCAGTGGGGCCTAGATATCATCGGTCTATTGCCAACCAGTGTTGGCGAAAAGAAGCACGCGTTCGTAGCTGTAGACTACTTCACCAAATAGCCTAAGGTTGAAGGTGTTGCTAGAATAACAGAAAAGGCAGCTTGGGATTTCGTATGGAAAAACATCATTTGCCGATTTAGGGTGCCAAAGGTCATCATTACTGACCATGGCAAGCAATTCGACAATGCATACTTTCGAGGCAAATGTGCTGAGATCGGGATCGACCTCAAAGTAATAGCCAAGTTGAAATGACTAACCAAATAATTTTGCAGGGATTGAAAACCAAGCTGGAGGAAGCAGAGGGCCAGTGGGCATCGATTCTTCCTGAGGTGCTATGGGCTCAGCGAACCACTACCAGCTCGGCCATGGGAGAATCGCCCTTCGAGCTGACCTTCGGTACTCAAGCGGTGCTGCCAGTGGAGATCGAGTCTCCGACCAGTAGAACCCTCCACCACGATCCAGAAATAAACGGAGCATTGATCCGTGAAGAGCTTGACCTCGCCGAAGAGCTCCGAACTAAAGCTCAAATTAGGATGCTAGCCAGCAAAGCTGTCATGCAAAGAGCCTTTGCCAAGCAAGTCAAGCCTAAGCCTAGCCTATTAAGGTTGGCGACCTCGTACTCAGAAATGCCATCTTTTTGTCGTGTTCGGGTAACAAGCTCTCCCCGACTTAGTAGGGACCGTACGAAGTCGTGAAAGAAGTCAGACCTGGAACCTTCTACCTCCGCGACAAGTACGAAAAACTATTGAAGAATGCATGGCATTCAGAACACTGAAGCGGTATTTTGTTTAAGGCCCTAAGCCGAAGTTTCTTGTAACGGCCCCCGAGCTGAAATACAATGTAACGACCCCTGAGCCAAAATCTCTTATTAAGGCCCCCAAGCCGAAATCTCTTGTTAAGGCCCCGAGCCAAAATATTACTTGCGATCGGCTTCTGAGCCCAAGTACATGTACAAATTGAATACAATGCATTTTGTAATCTAGTGTAATGCCCGACCCGGGCCTATGCGCATAAGCTACTAAGCTACTCCCGACTCGGATTAATGCGGTGGCCCGCTTAATTAAGAGCTAATGATTAAGTAAACCAGCTCGGACAATATTTCAGCTCGGGTATAATCAATAATAATTTGATTAAGTTTACCAGTTCGAATTAAGGTCCAACTCGGTATAATCTGGCTTCAAGTCAGCATGTTAGTTTGGGTTTGAACTCGAGCTCAACATTTGTCAACATTAGTTTGACCAATTACAAATCGGGGTTGACGAGTTCAGGTCGGCGACGATTATATAGTTGCCCAGTTAACCAGCTCGAATTAGGATGAAAATTCATTAATCGTGTCTAGCTCGGTTTCTTACATTTAAATTAAGTTTGAAAGGTCCATTATATTGGTCCGACCCCACTTACTTAAGAAAATTTGCGAAGGAAAAAATACATTTGTACGAACTCGAATAAAACGCAAAATATTCATTTCATTAAAATTGAAAAGAGTAACAATTACAAAGAGCCCGACCTGGGCAAAGTTACAAGAGCCCGACCCGGGCGACTTCACAAAATTCACATAGGCGCAGCGGCGGAGATGGTAGCATCGGTTTCATCACCGATCTGATCTATACCCTTCTTCACAAACTCGACCACCTGCTGAGCTTGGGATGTCAGGTCGGCTGGTAGCTCAGGAATGTCCCAGAACTCCAGCGGTGGAGCCTCTAAGATTTCGATATAGTCATTCTTAGAGGCAGAAAAAAAGGTCTTCACTCGCTCCCGAGCTATGACTTGGCCCCGAAAATAGTACTCCAGCTCGGCATACCTGGTCATCGTCCGACCTTCCGTGGCCAACCAGTCCACGGCTACTTGGTTGGACTTGAAGGCTTCTACTGCTATCTCCCCTTGAAGGCCGGCTCGATCTGTCAGCTCTCGGAGCTTCGTCTAGGCTTCGTGCCTCTCCAGTTTGTAGTGCTCTATGTCCTTGGCCGCGGCCTCACGCCGGGACTCATCTGCCTCGAGCTCCTTTATCAACCGGTCAATCTCCGTTGTGTCTACTTTGCGCCTCTGGACGGCCTCCTCCCTCAGGGTCTCAAGCTCGGCTCGGGCGTCGATATATCGCTGCTCGAGCTCAACGTAATGAGACTGGGCCCTGGCAAGGAAGTTGGATGCTGAAAGGATGTGGGACTCGGCCTGCGCAAAAGATAGCAAAATGATTAGCCAGGATAAAAAACTTAACCATATCAACACGGTCGAATATGCCTCATCGTGACTATGGCCGTCCTCAGGTTAAGCGAGAGTTGTTCCGCCAAGACTATTGCCAGCTTGGGGTCGCGGGCAACCTTGGCTGCCTCCACAAAATCCTTGCTGGGAGGGCTCACCTTCGTGACCTTGCCTTTCCCGGAGTATTCGGCCCGAGGCCGTTTCTTACTCTCAATACGGGATGCTGAGCGCTCTGGGATCGCCACCCTCGAGCTCGATCTTTTAGGCAAGGGAGACCCCGACGTCTCGTTGGAGGAGACCTCGGCGCCGACCTCCCGTACTTGGTCACCGGGCCACTGCCTCTACCTTGAGGGACGGAGCCTAAGCCGGATTGAGCCAAGACTTTGCCACTGCCCTCGGTCTTTCTCTTCCTTTGAACATACGCGAGCTTTACCATGTTCGCCATATCTGCAAAAAATAAAGGAAAGAGAGGTGAGAAATGACCAAATACAAACTGAAGAGAACGACGGTAGACAAGGAGACAGGGATGTTGGGCATTAATCCTGCAAACTAACCTTCTTCTAAGCCGAACTCCGCATTCTCTTCGGGCTTGAAAAATAGATGGGGGTGCTCCTTCCTCAGGTTGGGTTCTCTCTCGAATAACTTTGATTTTCAGATTATGTCCCACCTGAGGACGCTGTCAATATCAATCAGCATGCTTGGCTCGGGTCTCAATTCTCCGACCTTGGCAAGTTCCGCTTCTGAGAGCTTAGGGTCGTTGTTCACATTCTTCTTTAAAGAGGGATTCCAATCCACTCTACACCCCGGGTTCACTTCCGGCTCGACCTAATAGTAGTCGTTGTGCCAGCCCTTGTTAGAGGAATGCCACTTGGTGAATATGACATTGTTGGCCCGAGCTATGAAATGAAACCACCCTGGCTGTTTCGGGTTGGGCTTGCACACAAATAACTGCCTGAAGCGACGCAGGGACGGCTCTATTTTCCTCTGAAGGCAGAATACATAAAACGCCACCATTACGGCCCAACCATTTGGTGACATCTGACTCGGGCTAAGCTCAAAGTAATTCAGAATGCTGGAGATGAAGTCGGGAAGTAGAAGCCGAATGACATCGAAGGCGAGGTCATAGATAGTGAAGTGATCGAGTGGAGGATAACAGGCATATTCGTTCCGACCTGGAACCTTCAGCTTGTGGTGTCGGTCCACCGACCAATCCCTTAACCTGGCGTTAGCCATCTGGATGGTAGAGTGGCACTTGTGTTTACAGCAGGCAAACAACTACTTTATCCTCTTCCCCTGAGCTGACGAACCACTGGCTGTAGCTGAGCTCCGAGGTCGGACCGCCCTAACCGGGATTGCTTCAATCAGTTCCGACGTAGAGGCTCCAGCTAAGTACTCCTGTGGTATGTCAACTCCCTCCAACTGGTTCAATGGCTCCTCATCTTCCCTATCTCCCAGGTCGGCCAAAGGATCCGCCTCGGCTTCTTCTAGCACTTGTCTGACCCCGATCACTTGGCAATCATCATCACTCTCCTTGGGCCCAGATTACCGAGCTGATCCTTGAGATGCACTGGTGTTGTCATCACCATGGCCTCCATATGAGGTAGATTCCGAGCTCGACGGATTCTCGTCCCCTCTATAGGACCTCACCTCCATCGCTTGGGAATCTTCCGACTCCGACCTCCCCATCCTGTTTACAAATCAAAATATGTGAAGGAATAACTAAAGGGAGTCGGGACGTACCTACCACTCTAGTTGTCGAAGATGACTCGATCTAACTGCCTCTGACCTAATTGGCTCCGAGTTAATGGATTCCAAGCTAAATACCCCAAGAAGATATTTGCCGAGCTAAAAGTGTCCGACCACTCTGGTTGCCAACCTGAAAGCTCCAAATTTCGTTAGTAAAGTGTGAAATGAATCTCGGATGTCAAGGCCCTATTTATAGGCAGCTCTTGTAACCGTCTCGGGAATCCCAAATGTTGCATCTTGTCATAACTACCGGGTGACGTGTCAACCATCTGAAGGGCATGCACCGCTGACATAGCCACCCCACTTTGCCGGGGTCGGGCACCTTCAGCTCGGGAAAAACTCCCAAATCCAGATCTCACCTTCTCGATCTCGACTTGGGGGGGGGGGGGTAATTGATAGGGGGGAGGACCCTGAGCTGAGGTATGATACCCACCCCGAGCTGAAGTAAGATACCTGCATGGAGCTGAGGCCGGCCAACCCGAGCCAAGGCCAGCGTATTCAATTAATGCCCAACCTGGATGCTGATCCGACCTCACCCCAACCCTGAAAAATCCCGACCTATGCGCCAGCTGTACTGATGGGACATAAAGCTGCGCCGTATTAAATGTTGTCAGATCCAAATTTAGTATAAATGGAGCTTCATTCCTTCATTTTTAAGTTAACTGCTTATTAAATGCTCTCAGCTACTTCGCCAGTTTGGACATACTAATCATTCGTACGCCCGAAGAGAAAATTCGGGTCATCACCCCGCATTTTTTTTCCTTTTCCTTATACAGGTCAAGTAGCCGAACCGAAAATCTAGGTCAAGAAATCGGCCTAGAATTCGAGCTCGACTAAAGTAACTTTCCAACCTCAACTTTTAGACTCCGACATCGACAAGTCTAAATTCAAAAATTATTTTCTTACGGTGACCTTCATTAGAATAGCAATATAAGAATCGTCACTCTCAATTAATAATCATAAAAAAGAAAAAAGTCTAAATCCAGAAACCAATAATTCCAAGTTGCTTACCCACCTCGATTATTGATTCCAACTTTATTAACTGCCCGAGGTAGATATATAAATGCCTACGCAATTCGAATAGTTTAATATGTCGTGACTATTAATGCAAAGCCACATTGCAATATCCAAGAAAGCTCAAACCATTGATTGAAGATTGAGATAAAATAGAGATTTAATTTGTTTTTTTAATTTTAAATTTAAAGGTTTAAAAATTAATTGGATATTTATTTTAGTGTAAATTTTTAAAATTGTGTAAGTTTCATATATTTTGACTTTAAATTTAAAGACACAAGTTTTTAAAAATTACTAAAAATAATAAATTTTTGGGAATAATTTTTTCTATTGGAGAAACCCTTATTCTCTTTCTACGTATTCTCTTTCTACGTGTGGCTGCTTAACTAGTAGACTCTCGAATATCTTCAGTGCGTTTGGACCCTTGATTGAATATTGCAAACAAGTACTCTTTCAACAACTCGATTACCAAATGGTTCATATATATATATTTTTGAATTCAAAGAAGGTATAGTCATTAGATTATAAAATCAAAGAACAGCATTATCAGTCTAGAGAATGTTACACCTCGTTTATCTTATCATCAAATTATTTGGTACATCACTAGTAATTGAGAAACCAAAAGGAAAATTGAGACTATATGTTGCCTCCACACACTTGGTTGATTCACGATAAATATAATAAACTTTAAAACTTATAAAAAAATCAATTATTGTGCAAATTAATTAACTAATTATGACCTACTTCAACCACTTGGAATTTTCATTATCAATGGGTTTCCGAGACAGATGTTGGTTCCCTTGGAGAACGATAAAAATGGTTAAATATCTTCCAAGATAATTGTTTCGTAAAAAGCATTTGCCTTCCTAAAAGCAAAAAATAAAAAAAGAAAAGATCAAACCTTTCATTCTAGTACGTGGACAACAGATATTGTTCATCACACATTGTTTTGTCTCAATGTCTTAACAGTCAACGTCAAAATCTCAAGAGTCATGGGCAGAAAACGCGTACTGCCACTGCGTGCCTGTACGATACCTCTTATAATGCTTCTCAAGTCAATGATATTTTGGTTCACTTTTGAAAAATCTAAGAACAACATAAAAGAAACTTACATAAACAAAACAAAACAAATACTTTTTCATCTCTCTTGTTTCTTTATTCAGACCAAACGTTACTATTTAACACACAACCTCAAAGTTCCAAATCTTCATACGTTACAAAAACCAAACATATTTTCATTTTTCCCTTATTTTAGATCTTTTTTTTTTTTTTGCATACAATTTATAGGAAAAAAAGGAGGAAAATATATCATGCAGAGAGGCAATCGCAGTTTGAAGCTGGACAACCCATGGTGTATCGGCTTGGCTGTGGTGGGGTTACTCGGCGGCGCGTTTCTCATGACGGCTTTGATGAGAGATGCAGACACAGCCATATTCTGCCGGACCGGCTCAGCCATGAAAGCCGGCTCAGGGACTGAGTTGCAGCTCAACGCCATTCGCCACTACGCCACGTCAAAGACTGTCCCACAACAATCGTTCGACGAGGTCAGCTTGACCTTCGACGTGCTCCGATCTGTCGGACCGTGTAATTTTCTCGTCTACGGCCTCGGCCACGATTCCCTCATGTGGGCCTCACTTAACGCGGGTGGCACGACATTATTTCTTGAAGAGGACCCACAATGGGTCCAAACAGTCCTCAAAGACGCACCATACCTGAAGGCCCACACGGTTAAATACAGAACTCAACTGTCGGAGGCCGACGAATTGATCAACGTGTTCAACACCGAGCCGGCTTGTTTCGCTCACAACGCAGTCCTACGTGGTAACAAACGTTGTAAATTAGCACTTGATATGTTGGCTGACGAGGTGTACGATAAGGAGTGGGACCTGATAATGATCGACGCGCCGAGGGGATATTTTCCTGAAGCGCCAGGTAGGATGGCTGCGATTTTTTCAGCCGCTGTTATGGCGAGGAATAGGAAAGGATCAGGTGTGACGCACGTGTTCTTGCATGATGTGGATCGTAAAGTTGAGAAAGCCTATGGGATGATGTTTTTGTGTAAGAAGAATTTGGTGAAACATGTTGGGAGGCTTTGGCATTTTGAAATACCACCCTCGGCCAACATGAACGACGGCTTTTGCTAGAGTGCACGATGTGTTTCTAGTCTGTCTAGGGCTTTGTTTACTTTTGAACACGAATACTATTCCGTTTCATCTTCAATGCTATTGTTAGAGCGCGATGGGCACATGCTTCTCGGTATCGATTCATATGAAATTGGCACGACCTGACGATCAAATTGTTGGTGGGAATCATCAATATAGGTTTTTTTTTTTTTTTTTTTTGGTACAATAAAAATTAAAATCGTAGAATTTCAAGTTATTTTTATCACATAACAATTTTTTCCTTTTTTTTTTTCTTTCCAAATTTGTGGTTCTAAACAATGTTTTTCATGAGTATTTAACTTGTAGAGTTTAAGGTAGTGGGAAGTTCACGCTTCACACTTCATAATTGATGATGTAGCCATGGCCCAATAAGTTTCTTTTTTACTCTGTCATGGAACTCTGAATTTCTTTCATAAATGTTATATAAAGTTATGAAAAAATTAATGGTGGTATAATTAAGGCATAGCTGGTTCTCTTTTCCTATATCATTGTTATAGTCGAGTTGGATGATAGATTAATAGTGGTGTAATAATAATATAATTATATTAAAATAATTTGAATTCAAATTCATAGTGAAATAGTGTAGTGAAACATTTCCAGTGAATTTTCCTTTTATTTAATTTCTGGAAATTTCAAACCAAAGCAGGGCAATCATGGAGCCATGTGCAACTTATGGTATATAATGTTAAAATAACTTGGTCTGGGTTTGATTTTTTAATATTTGTAACTTTTGAGAAAGAATTAATCAATTTTGAGATTTCAGCTGTGCAAGCATATACACCGTTGAAGTGGCTGGTAGGTTATCAGTGAAATGGCCTAATACAATGAACTTATGTCACTACTACCTAGAGTCAAACAAATGGAGATCCTGTTCTGTGTTTGGCATGTAAGCCTCGTGTGTCGTGTAAGATTCACGTATTAAAAATAAACTGATTGTTTTAAAGTGTTATCATGTAACATTATTATGATCAAGATATAAAAAATTGCTTTGAGTAAACATTGTTTTTAATTATAAAGGTTAGCCCACTCCTGTGAGTTGGAAATCAAATAAAAGCAAGGAAGATAATATTTGCCGGAGATTAGGGATCCAATCAGAGGGGTTAAGGTGCATGTCTTGACGGATTAAGCTAATCAATCAACACCCTTATTGCCTAGAAACGACAGAGAAAGAAACAAGGGGAAAATTTGGCAAGAGATGAAAATATCTTCAACAGTCATTTAAGACCATTGGCCTTTTTCTGGAGAGCTGATGTGCATTTAAGATTCTGAGCAGGGCCAAAGATGAGGGCCCTGGGTGTTTCTGCAGACAATGGCTTATTCTGAACTAACATGGTTCATCAAGCTTAAAAATGGAGTATTATGATAATATACAGTCTATAGACATCGAGTAATAGACTTGATAGCATCATTTACAAATAGCAATTTAATGATAAAAATAATATTCAAGTATCCGCTACATTAGGATTAATTGTAATTTTAGAATGAATTTAATGTGATCATATTTTCAATGAGTTTCACGGCGTACAAAAAAGAAATTAACAAAAAATGTAGAGCGTGTTTGTGTTTTTCTTACTTCTTATTACTCGTTAAAGAAGAAATTTCATAACCTAAGCAGCATAATTACATCAAAGTTAGCCAATTCCAATTGGCTCCAAATCAGAATTAAGTAAGTTACATACCAAATTGGTGGATTTTAAAACCAACAATCAACAAGTAATTTATTCTTAGCTATCCAATCCACTGGTACGTTTACTTTCGTGTCTTTCCACAAGAGAGAACTGAATTGAAGGGCAGCAACAACAATCTTTCAGACATATTCAATAAAAGCATCTTCCAGTCCAACACGAGCATCAGTTAGCCAATGTCTTCGTTGGTTTCAGTTGACTGTAATATTCTTACAATTTCTTTGATGATTTGATTGAACTATGACCGATTATTTTTTAGAATTTTACACCTTCATGATAAAAATTTCCGGTACTCTTTAATATTAGGCAAAGTTAATTAATAAGAAAATGTTTCCGTAAGATTTGTATAAATAGAAGAGTAAACGACTTAATACTCTTTGTCAAAAATCATTTATTTTAATATGGAATATTCAGCTACGTTTTTAAAAATGCATTAAGTAATCAGTTACTTTTATAAAATACAGGAAAAAATTAACTACGTTCACATAAAGAAATATTCAACTACTTTTATAAAACATAAAAAAGTAATCAATTACAATTTAAAATACATGAAATATTGTGTACTTTTAACAAAATATAAAAAAATATTAAACCGTTTACTCTAAATAAAAAAATCCCGAGCTCTGCAAATAGTCACGAGCAATGGAATATTTCTGGCCTACAACTTCGAGTATTTTATGGTTGATGAACCTGCTACATAAACCTTGTATTATATCCCTTGAAGTGTGGATATGAAAAATTGTCAAGTTCTTATTTCTCCATCACCAAATTTAGAAGGGCAAAGTCATCATCACATCCCATCATGTTTCTTTTTTTTTTTTTTTTTTTTTATCACGCATTACGTTGACAACTTCAAAATTGTAAACGAGACAATTATTATTAGTTAACTATCTTGTGCTCAAATTTAATAGTTTGAATGATTAACTTGACTTATTGATTAAATTTACAATATTCTATTATAAATTACTTTTATATTATATCTCATATCAATAATTTGTAAAGACCTAGTTAACACAACCAAAGAATTACACTAACTGTAATTTCTAGGTACAATATTTTCTAGTTTGTGTTTGGTAGGTTTGGATTCTCTCATCTAGTAATTTTTTTTATATAGATGAGGTATATTATGGGTTATGAAATTTGACCATTTTAAATATTAACCATCCTTTTGAGTTTTAATTATAAAAAAAATAGTTAAAATAAATTTGAAATAAATGATGAAAAAATTAAATATAATGATTTATAATATAACTCATTTAATAGATAAGTAATGAATAAGTAAATAAGAGAATCTAAGTCCGTGTTTGGCCACTATTATTTATTAGGTGTGATTAGTGATTGTCTTCCCTGTGACATCATTTGCTTGTGCTAGTCAAAACTTGGGAGAAATGGAAATAGAATAGCTCATTTCATTCTTGAATTAGTTTAAATTCCAATTAAAATTAGTATAATATTGGGCCAGTGGACAATTGTACCACCACATTTGGTATGAGGTCGAAATCACATAATACTTCATTGATAAGTGGTCCACTCTTTGTGAAGCAAAAACGTAAAGATTGATTTATTTAGCAAAAAAAAAGAAGTAAAGATTGACTTGTACAAGAATAGGAGAAAATTCCAAGAAACAAAACTAGCATGGAAAAAGCTGTTCAAGGAAAATGACATTTGGGCTTCCGTTACTCAAAGAAAAGAATATATCGAGGGTTGAATCTGACAATGAAACCTCATTTTATAGATATTCATGGTGTGTGTATATGGATGATGCCACCTCTGTAATTTCTGGGAATTCACGGGAACGTGGATTTTTTTTTTTGGTCAAAGAGAAATGTTCATTAAAATAGATAAAGAAAACGAACAGATAAATCCTGGCCCAAAAGTGACCGGACGGAGAGGATGAGCGAAAGCTCATAACAGCAGATAAAAATCATAAACATAACAGAATGGGCTAAAGCCCTACAGACATAAATCAGGAAATAAACAGGATGGGTGACAACCCTAAACAGATAGTTGAGATAAATCCTAAAACATATAACCTCCAGAGATAAAATCCAGATAGCATGGGGGTAGAAATCCAATCGTATAATAGCGCAAGAACCCACTCCAATACTTCTCCGATCATCAGAAATAAATTACACACAAAAGGTCTTGATAGTCCTGCAGAAATAGCTGCCGAAGCAGCATCTGCCGAAGCAGAGGAAGAAGAAAAAGTCACCAAAGTATGCTGAACGGGGCAAACTAACCCGACTGGAGGTTGGGCCCGGACATTCCAAACAGCCAATGGTCTAAACCCTCCAAGAGACAGAGAGGACCCTCGGTGTTCCGAGCTTGAACAGGTGGCAACAAAGGCCACCCTATCACCACCAGATAAACCACCATGAATAGTGGAAGGAAGAGCAGGATCCGGAACCAAAAGTGTGAACAACAAAAGACAACCACAGCGAAGTAACTGGAAAGATTGGCACAGATTAACGATGTATTTAGAAAAAATAAATCCAAATCTGGTTGCTATGGAGTGAAATACACAGTCCTCAGTTGAAGAGGTAAAGAACATATCTAAATGACGTAGTAAGTCTTCATCATCATCAGAGTTCGGGATAAGAAGGAATAGGGACCTGGGGGAGGTCATGGCCATCTCAAGAAGATGGGTGCAGAGATTTTAGTGATACAACCACTGTATCAATAAAATGGTGTTTGAGAAGCTCAAAAACGTTTTTCAGTTGGATGTTGTTGTTGATGTTTGTGAGGAACAAATTTTCCTGCTTGAGGACAGTTGGGGAGAGCTTCAAAAAGAAACTCAAAGCTGATTTCAGTTGGAAGATGAATCTCTAAAAAGAGAGAGGGTAGAAGCCATGTTCTTCTTCATCGTACAGTTGGTGATGTTGGGTTTACAGTGATAGGTTTACAGGATTGCAGCATTGGTACAGTGGTGATGTTGAATTGTAGCGTTGGTGCAGGTGCAGGTGCAGGTGCAGGCGGGGGGGGGGGGGGGGGGCGGGGGGTAGGTGAACAGAGAGCTACATGTTGAGAGAGAACTAAATGAGCAACTTTATGATACAATACATTAGACTCCTGAAAATAACAAGGTTAGAATCCGGGAACGTGGATTCAGACATGTCTTTTATAAAGGAAAATTGCAAAGCTGTCTTTATTATTTTCTCAAAATTTTAAATTTAATTTTATTATTCAAAATTAGTTAATTTAATTTTTATTATTTTTTTTAAAAAATATAAATTCATCTATTGTTTAAAATTAACTAATTTAATCCATATTATTTAAAAAAAATTAATTTAATCTCTATTGTTGTCTAAACATTTGAATTTTAGCCAATTTAAATAGAGATTAAATTAATTTTTTTTTAAAAATAATAGGGTCTAAGTTGATTAATTTTGAACAATAAGGATGATTTGAAAAATGATATGAACTAAATTGGTTAATTTTGAATAATAAAGACAAATTTAAAATTTTAGGAAAATAATAAAAACTATTTGTACAAATTTTCCTTTTTTTTTATAACAAAAGCGCAACTCTTTTTGCTAATAATTCATGACAAGAAAAAGAAAAGACAGATAAAAAAGATTAAAGAACTAGAATTGGAAAGCAAAACTAAAATACTCCAATTCTTAAAAACAATCGATTGTCTACGTGCATGAAAGTCAGACATATCCAGCTATCATTTTATAGTCCAACTCATTCCACTTAAGAGTTGAATAGAATGATTAGATAGTGACTTATCGTAATTATAAATTTTGAGTTCGACCTACTATTTTGACTTCCATTATATATATTTATATCTAGATTGCCATCCTGCCTAACTATATGTATTAGGTAAGGACTATTATCAATTTGGTGCCCAAAATTCTCTTTTTGTGTGAAATTTGAAGAATGATTGGACCTACTTTAGCAACTGTATCTGCCTAACTATATGTATTAGGTAAGGACTATTATCAATTTGGTGCCCAAAATTCTCTTTTTGTGTGAAATTTGAAGAATGATTGGACCTACTTTAGCAACTCTATTAATGTAAACCGCCTTACAATTAGTTGCTGTATGCTGGGGCTTGGCCTCCCCTATGAGATCATTTGGTTGTACTACTCAGTTCACGGAATGAAATTTAAAAAGTCATTTTCAACCTTGGATTACTTTAAGGCTCCGTTTGTTTGTCGTAAAATAACTTGCTTGTAGAAAATATTTTCAATAAAAAATATGTTTTTGAAAAATAAAATATTTTTCTTCGTTTGTTTACCGTAAAATAACTTGTTTGTAAAAAATATTTTCAGTAGAAAATGTTTTCTTAAAAAATATTTTCAGAGAAAAATATTTTCCTGAGCTCCGTTTGTTTGCCGTAAAATAACTTGTTAGAGGAAAATATTTTCCTGAAAAATAGAATATTAGAAAATATTTTTTAGTATTTGGATGTACAATAAAAAATATTTTCCGACATAAGATTTATAAAAAATAAAAAATATACACATAAAATAGGAGTGGTTAAGTTTCGGAAAATATTTTCATCTCTCAAAGAAATGAAAATATTTTCTCAAATTTTGAACTAGCCGTCATTTTTTATCGGAAAATATTTTTCCGTTGACCAATTTTCCGCTGTTACCAAACACCGAAAAATCTCTAAAAAGTAGCCTACCATTTTTTATCAGAAAATGTTTCCCGGTTGACCAATTTTTCAGTGTTATCAAACACCCGAAAATCTCCCAAAAAGTAGCCCACCATTTTTGACTGAAAAATATTTTCCGGTTAACTAATTTTTCGGTGTTACCAAACACCGTAAAAATAAAAAAATATTTTTCGAAAAAATATTTTACGGCAAACAAATGAAGCCTAAAATACACTTTAATTAATATGATCTTAAGTTGGTAGTGGTTGATACAAACACAGTTGTTTAAATTCGAAATCATATTTATTTTCTAAGTGGTCCAGCTTTATGAAACAAAATATGTGTAACGACTAATTAGTGAACATCGGATCACTATGAATTACTTCCAATTAGAAGAAAGAAAATTTCAAGTCGTGACAAGGGATAGTATTGAAAAAATTAGTTCGAATAAAACATTAGTTAGGGTTTTCGTCACTCAAAAAAAAGAAAGGAACATAATATGTACAAGGAATTAAATAAAGACCATGTACATTAACACGCCAAATGCCAAAGTAAGTTGGGAAGGCTAATAGAACTAGATTGCAAAGTCATATGAAGCTTCTTGGTAATCATATGTTAACTAAGAACTTATGTTTCAAAGCTTCTTATCAAACATATGATAAGGCGTCTTATTGTAATCAACCAATGAAGTGCTCTCAAGTTGGAAGTTAAATAAAGAGAAAACAATACCAGTAGTGATAGAAAAGGTTTAGCTTTCTCCTGCAAGACACAGATTTATACATCAGGATGGACTAATTCCAAAATTTTTACAACATATCCGAACCTTTTTAGATCCAGTGCTTGGAGAGAGTTTCGTGCACCAGACTACCTTTTAATGTATAAGATTTCCCCTGCTAAAAACTAAGTTGAAGGCGCTGCAGGCTCGAATGATTTTTTCCTTACCAAAAGGCATGTGATCTTTGATGGTTGAGAATGTGTGTTATCAACTGTACACAATACAAAATCAGGCCTATGGAGTGCGAGGTTGAGTCGATCCTTCCCAACATCCAACCCGGTCGTGTCAAGAAGAACATGCCATGAATTTCTATGTGCTTCCGAGATCCAGTGCATCGAGTAGCGGTTCCCATTTACATAAGAAGGATAAGCAAACAGGCCTTTCGGACTGTGTTTAGATTTCCTTCTGAAGTATTGGCTAAGCTGTGAGCCTTTGATCCTCAAATCCAGCCATGTTTCTGGTGCTGCAATGACCTTAGAGTCTTTAAAAATAACAAATTCCCTTATGCAATCATATTCTTGTTCAAGAATCGTCATATAATAGTTTCCTCTGAAGAAAGGATATGATTCCCCTATCATCATCATGGCTTCTTTCGCAGTTAGCGTAAAATGAACAATGTAATCTTCCTCTGTTAGGCCACAGTGCTGCAACGCGCGATTTCTGACTTGTATTTCAGGGATTGAAATGAAATTTCCCTGGAAAGAAGATTTTTTTGCAAGGATATCAAGTAATCTTGATGGCTCCAATTGGATTCTATCCAAATCAGAATTGAAACCGCCAAAGGTTGGTGCAGATGATTCTCTGCTACCAACACTCCCGCTGGGGGACTTTCGCTTGTCATCAGGCATGATTTCTGAAGATTCGTCGTTGACATAGAGACTGTATAGATCAACTTTGTCTCCTTCTTCAATAAGGCCATTGCAATACTCTGGATACTTTGCAAATACATACTGTTGTACATATTGCCTTTCGCTTGGTGTTATTGGACCTGACCACCTCAGGTCAAGGCCATGGAGTGTTGATATGGCTTCAGCAACCAAGTGAGCTGGAATCACTGTATGAGCTTTCTGTTTTGTGATTCAAGTGAAATCATCATAAATATCTTCCTCAGAAGTGTACAATTGATCAAGAGAAAGAAGGTCCAACAGCAAAAAAACTTTCCTGTAATTTGTCAAAAGTGCAAAATATCCTCAATTGTTCTCAAAACTTCTTTATACGCCCCTTGTGGTTTTTGAAATAACATTTACATCCCCTAATTCCATATTTCTGAAGGGGGAGAGATATTTTGCTTAGTTTCCAAAAAAAGAGATATTTTGCTTAATTTCATAAAAAAACCATAGGGAGATTATGAGGGGTATTAAAACATAAAGGGTTATTTTGCACGTTCACACGAGGGTTTCTAAAACAACGTTTACGTCCCCTAGTTTTATATTTTTGGGGGGAGGGAGAGATATTTCACTTAGTTTCAGAAACTACAACGAAATTATGAAGTTTAAAATATAAAAATATATTTTACACTTTCGACAATCACATGAAGGGTTTAGTGTCGTGCACCGGAAAAATAATCTAGATTTAAAATAAAATTGTGAGCATTTATAACCAAATATATATATATATATTTTTTTTTTGGTCAAATAACTAAATTCTCTCTTAATGTTATAACATTATAAACGATTAGTACTCGCCTTAACCACCATGCTAGTTGGTCTGCCGTTGTAATTTGGTGATCTGGATAGAGAAGATAATGAAGATCCTTCACGTTCACCTTCTGCCATATCCTAATAACAATGAAAAAGAATAAGTTTTCAGCTTCGACGATCAAAGATTGTTAAAACATATCGAATTAAAACGATGCATATTATTGCAAGAGCATATTAAACCTGGGATAATTCTCCACTTAAAGTTGTCTGTTCTTCGACATTTTGTCCCATGACTAAATTGGAGGCCTGGAAAGTAAACTAAAGAAGCAAGAAAAGAAACAGTGTTTCAGATGGAGGAGCAGCAAATGTTGTGCATAAGCAAGCATCTAACGGCACAATCGATGATATAAATATTACAACACACAAGACAAACTATAGAAAATGCCTGATATTGATGACAACAATGTCCCATAAACTAAAGCTAGTCAACAGTGATCAGGGTAATATTACAACTATGGTTTGATATTACCGAAAATGAGCTTTAAGTCTTTTTAGCACATCAACTGTGAAAGCTATATAACCTATATTTTGCCAATTATACTATGTTAATAGATGTTTGGGTAAGAGGAAACTTGATACAATGGTAAAGTTATTATTGTGTAAGTTTTGTAAATAGATTTTTGTTAAGTTAGTCCACTTGTTTGGTAAGGTAAATCGTTGTGCTGATTAGTTGACTAACTTAGGAGACCAACGTCTTTTCAGTGCTTCTAGAATAAATAATCTTCTGAAGTAATTTTGCCTTCTTTTTAAGAAAAATAGAAGGGGTATAACATCTCTTAAACTTATTTTGATGTAATCAACTTATGTCTCCTTAGAAATAAAAATAAAAAGTTATCATCTTGTGATTTGCACATCAAAATTTGAGTTATAAAAATAATTTTTTATAAAAAATATAAAGTAAAATTACATAAAATAAATAAAAATCACGTTAAATACTAATTAAGACCCGCACATATTAAAAACTTTGCACACCAAAGTAGTATATAATAGATGCACCACGTCAACCATTTTCACGGTGTCCTAAGTCTACGAATGGAGCTCAGATTACCTGTTTGAGTGAAGAAAGAACAAATAAAATATGATATATTAATCAATATTAATTGTGGAATTAGTCATAATTGAGCTAATCAACCATCTAAACTCATCCCTAGTTGAGTTTGAGATTGATAACCTTAGTGCATTAATCATTGATCTAGTATTGGGCCATACTACAATCTTTATTTATTTATCTATTTATTGTTATTATTATTATTTGTTGGGGGTGTGAACACATACTACGACTATTCTAAGTTGCTGACAAAGTAAAGGGAATATGATGAGAAACCAGATGAAAATTGCAACAACTCTCAAAATAATTATTTTTTATAGCAAAACGTTACATCATTAACAAATATATTATTTTTAATTTTCGTCAGCATTAACAAATATTTAAACTTTAGCGAGATGGTGACTAGTCGTGCATTTGAGGACGTTGGAACGCACAAGGATGAGTAGGTCCTAGTCGAATGAGATCAGCTCAGGAAAATAGTGGTAGTTTTCCATGGAATATCACGTCTTTGGTCTCACCTCCATCTATATTATATTACACATGAAATAAAAAGAAATTAAGTTTTTGTTTCATTAGATAGTATCCGTATCGACATAGAATACAATATATCAAGCACAAATCTAAAATTTTGGTTCAATTAGGTTAAATTACACAATTTAATCTTTTTTATAACAGTTAGATAGTAATTTATTGTAGTCAATAGTCTAAAATTCAAAATTATATCCTTCTATCTCAAATATTTTCTGGCCTGGAGCATGTGAGTGAATTTAATATATTCATACTTAGAGTCAATTTCACGTCAAAAAAAGAAAAAGAAAATCACTGACGAGGAGGATCCCGAGCTGAGGTAAAATATCCACGTCGAGCTGAGTTGGGCTAATCCGAGCTAAGCTCAGCACATTCAGCTAATTCCCGACCTAGATGCTGGTCCAACCTCACCCCGACTCCGGAAAATCCCGACCTCGGCAAACAGCTGTTCTGATGGGACATAAAGCCTTGATGGGACATAAAGCTGTACCGCATTAAATGCTGTCGGCTCAGAATTTAGTATAAGTAGAGCACCACCCCCTTCATTTCGGGGGAACTGATCATTCATGCTTTCAGCTAATTTGCCAGCTCGGACATACTAATCATTCACACGCCCGAGGGGAAAATCCAGGTCATCACCCCACCTTTTCCTTCTCTTTCCTTGTGCAGGTCAAGTGGCCGACCTGAATATTCAACTCGGAGGCCAACCTGAAAGTTCACCTCGGAGGCCAATATGAAAGTTCAGCCCGGAGGCCAACCTGAAAGTCCAGCTTGGCAAAGCTTAGCTGCCCAATCTCAGCTGCGAGGTTTCCGAACTCGACAGTTTGGCGCCGTCTGTGGGAACGAGTTCTTTCTATCACTCTTCTCACCACTCATTGAGAAACCATCATGGTACAAACTAGAAGCCACAGCGCACCAGTAGAGGACTTGCCCAACCCGGACGAGGACCTCGCAACCACACAGGTGCCTAGCCAAGATCCAACCCAGACCGATGTTGGAACGAGTAAGCGTATACACTTAGCCTCGGAAACCAACCCCTCTACAGATGGAGACCTCAACTCCAGCCTGTCACCGGAGATGAGGATGATGCTTAAGATGTTCCAGGAGCTAAAGGACCAGGTAGCCCGGCTAGCTGCGGAACCCCCAGTTCCACAAGCAGCTACGCCGCTGCCCGCGCGTCCACAGTTCCGTATTCCGGCCCAGGGGCGAACCCGAGCACAAGACGGAGAAGGCTTTTTGGAGCCGGAGGCGAGAGGCAAGAGGGAAGCCCAAGCCGACCTTGAGCAGGCTAAGACCGCGACTGCCATGGACAAGGTCATTAACCAGCTTGGCGTAAGCCCACTCTCGCCCGAGGTGCTGGCAACGCCATTGCCCACCGACAACCGGATGCCCAACCTGGCCGTCTATGACGGGAACGGAGACCCGGCCAGCCACCTGCTCAACTTTGATCACCATATGACTCTGCATGATATGACCGACCTTATGAAGACGAAGACATTCCCGACCACCCTGGTTGGCAATGCCCTCGACTAGTTCCAAAAATTTTGTCCCAGCTCTATTACAAGTTTTCATCAGCTGGCCGAGGCTTTCTTGTCCTGCTTCGCTGGAAGCCGACATGCAACACGTCATACCTCATCATTACTGACAGTGAAGCAGCACAAAGGAGAAAGTTTGAGGGCTTACACGGCCCGATTCAATGAGGAGACCCTTAGGATTCCCAACCTGGAGGATTCTATGGCGTTAATGGCTTACCAAAGTAGGCTCAGGTTGGGACCCCTTACCTCTTCCCTGGCCATCGACCCCGTGGATACTGTAGCCGAGCTGATGGTACGAGCAGAAAGGTACATACACTCGAAAGAAATCCACCAAGCCAAGAAGGATGATAACAAGGAGAAGGAAGCCGAAAAGAGGGGAGAGACCTCCCGAGCCCAGCCTGGGAGTAAGGTCCAAAGTGACCGTGGCAAGCAACCTCAACAGCCAAAGCAGAACCCCTGGTTCACCATGTTCACCCCCCTTAACACCTCAAGGGAGCAAATCCTGATGGAGATCCAGGACCACAACCACCTACCTCCAGCCCCCAGGAAGAAAGGCCCACCTGAAAAGCGCAATAAAACCAAGTATTGCCACTACCATATGGACTACGGCCACACCACCGAGGAGTGCAAAGACTTGAAACAGGAGATCGAAGCGCTAATAACCCGAGGTCACCTCCGGAGGTATGTAGATCACCAGCCAACCCGAAGCCAAGACCAAAGAGACAGTGAGAGAAGTCCACCCAAGCGCCAAGCCGGGGGCGGACGTCTGGCTGTGATTGAGACCATCACGGGAAGATTGGCGTCGGGTGAGGAGACCTCGGCTGGCAGGAAGGGTTATGTTCGGGCTGGAAGAGAGTACGAGCCGGCACGGGGTCCGACCCCGGGAATGGAGGAGCTCACATTCTCCTCAGAAGACTTGGAGGGTATGATATTTCCCCATGACGACCCGCTGGTGATCAGTGCCGAAATAGCCAACTTCACCGTGAAGAGGCTGATGGTGGGCACCGAGAGCTCGGCAGAAGTCTTTTTCTTGAGGGCATTTGAACAAATGGGGTTGGACAGAAGCCGGATCAGACCGTTGAGGGGCACCTTAGCTGGATTCACCAGGCATGCCCACCGAGCTGAAGGAGTTATTAACCTTCCCCTGAAATTGGAAGACAGAGACAAACGAGTTTCGATGCAGGCCAACTTCATTGTAATGGATTGCAACTCCACTTACAATGGGATCCTGGGTCGGGTGGCACTTAATCATTTCAGGGCCGTCCCTTCAACTTACCACCAGGCCCTGAAATTCTCAACCCCGGCTGGCACGGCCACCATCCACGGAGCCCAGCTCTCAACTCGGGAATGTTACGAAAACTCTATCCGACCCAAACATCAGGTTGGCTGGGGACCAGATTTGCCTGAAGAGAAGAGGGATGCTAAGCGAGGGAGCCCGGCTGAAGACCCTCAAGAGGTGGAGCTCTCCGATGAAGCCAAGAGAGCAAAGATCGGAAGTGAACTCGCTCATGACCTCAAGAAAGGTATAAGCCAATTCCTTCTGAAAAATGAACACATATTTGCATGGTCTGCTTCTGACATGACAGGTATTGACCCGGCTGTAATTGAGCATCACCTGAATGTCGACCCGAATCACTATCCAGTTGGTAGACGCCAGTCACATAAAGGAGATCCAATACCCGACCTAGCTATCCAACGTGGTATTGGTGGCCAAGTCCTCAGGCGGATGGAAATTGTGCATTGACTTCACCGACCTCAACAAGGCTTGCCCCAAGGATTGTTTCCCTCTACCTCGGATTGATCAGATAGTGGATGTCACCCCCGGGTTCAAGCTACTCTCTTTCATGGACGCCTTCAAAGGCTATAACCAGATTAAGATGGCTTTCGGAGACAAAGAGAAGACTGCCTTCAGCACTGATAAAGGTCTCTAGTACTATGAGGTCATTCCTTTTGGCCTCAAGAATGTTGGAGCTACCTACACTCGGATGGTGAACAAGGTTTTCAAAAATTAGATTGGCTGAAATACGAAGATCTATGTAGATGACATGTTGGTCAAGAGTAGGAGGGCAGAAGACCATATAACCGACCTGGTTAAAGCCTTCATCGTAATGGAGCACTTTGGGATAAAGCTGAACCCTAAAAAGTGCGCACTCGGCGTCAAGGCGGGAAAGTTTCTCGACTTCATGGTCATAGCCCGCAGAATTGAAGCCAACCCGAAGAAGGTTCAGGCGATGCTTGACCTGGCGTCGTCGACCTGCGTGAAGGACGTCCAGGTGCTCGCGGGCAAGGTCGCGGAGCTGAGCAGATTCATGTCCAGGTCGGCCGACAAATGTGCTCTTCTGTTCAAAATATTGAGGAATCCTAAGAACTTCGAATGGACTAGAGAGTGTCAGGACGCCTTCCAGGAGCTGGAAACGTACTTGGCTTCGCTACCCCTGCTATCCCGACCTGAGGTGGGGGAGGAGCTGGTACTATACTTGGCCTGCTCAGGCACAGCAGTTGCGGCAGCACTGGTCCGTGAAGAAGGGAAGGAGCAAAAGCCGGTATATTATGTCAGCAAAACCTTGCAAGGGGCCGAGGCGAGGTACTCCTCTTTGGAAAAACTCGCCCTCGCGCTTATCACTGCAACAAAAAAACTGAAGCCCTACTTTGACGCTTATCCAATTAAGGTCATGACAGATGCCCCACTCAAATCCATCATGCACAAACCGGAGGCGTCGGGCAGGCTGCTTAAATGAGTGGTTGAGTTGAGTCAATTTGACATCACCTACCAGCCCAAAACAGCTATCAAAGCCTAAGCCATCGCGGACCTTGTGGTGGAATGCACTGGCCGAGCCGAACATGACCTAGAGGATGTGTGAAAAGTCTATGTGGACGGGGCGTCCGGGAAGTCTGGAAGCGGAGCTGGGGTGGTCATCCTCGACCCGACCCGGCATGAGCACCAATACTCCCTCAAGTTCGCCTTCCCGACATCCAACAATGAAGCTGAGTATGAAGCAGTTATCGCGGGGCTGAAAATTGCAGCTCAGCTCGGGGCACAAACAATTGACTTGAGCACCGACTCTCAATTGGTTGCTAGCCAGATATCGGAAGAGTTCGAAGCTAAGGATAATGCCATGTTGGCCTACCTCAACAGAGTCAAGGACTTGGCCTCAAGGCTCAAGAGGTTCACGATACAACAAATCCCGAGGGAGGAAAATATGAAGGCTGGTTAATGATGTATCATAAAAAGTTCAAAAATAACTATCCACATCATAATTCTCTTTATATTTAGTGGGGATTAATTTATTTAATTTTACCCAAAATTATATATACGTACAAAAAATTACGCGGGGTCAGTAGTGCTGGCCTCATGGTGTATTTGCCTCTAGCCGTGGCAAGAGGGATATATCAAATGTACCAGTAATAGCTGTCAGAAGAAGCACCAACCAATGCTGAGGTTTACTTTTGTATTCTATAAAAATGAAAGTGAACCTCAGCATTGGTACTATTTATAAATCCCTTTTGGCCAATGGAAGACTAGGATAATCTCAATCTAATGGTTATATTTACTATTTTAGAGTATTCTACATAAATTAATTGATATTTACATCTCATAATAATGGACAATTAAATTCTGTCAAACCCCTACAAATGTTTTCAATCTCTTGAAGGTTCTAGGATGTTCTAGAATCCTTTAGAAAAGAAATTGGCCATATGTGTATCGTTGTAAGTCTATTATCATTTCTAAGTCGTTACTTACATATACTTACTGTTGAAAATTGTATACCCTAAAGACCACTGACAATAAGGTGTCTAAGGTAGCGATTGATATACTAGAATGGATTTGGACAGGAATGGAATGGACTAAGGAATGGAATGAAACTGGGAATGGAATGAACTTGGGAATGCAAATAACATGTTTGGTATGTTCTAGGAATGAATAGTAGTAATGGGAATGCCTTATATTATATAACAAGATTGCCCTTTTATTATTATAGTATTAAAAATATGACAAGATTGTTCTTTTATTATTATTATTATTATTATTTCAATCACTATTATTATTTTGTTATTTTAATTCTATTGATTATTATTATTATTATTACTTTTATTTTATTTTATTTTAAGTTTTTGTTTTTATTATTATTATTATTATTATTATTTCAATCACTATTATTATTTTGTTATTTTAATTTTATTGATTATTATTATTATTATTATTATTATTATTATTATTATTACTTTTATTTTTAGTTTTTGATTTTATATTTATTTTTATAATAATAATAATAATAATTAAAATAATAATAATAATAATAATTATTATTATTATTATTACTAAAAATAAAAATAAAAATAATAGTTTTTTTAATAATAATATTTATTATTATATTTTTATTTATTATTTTTGTTATTTTTATTATTAATTTTGTTATTATTATTATTATTATTATTATTATTGAATATGAGGGTATAATAGTCAAGTTCATTCTCAAATACATGGGAATGGCCCATTCCCATAGATTTGCTCTGGAATGGCTATTCTCATATACGTGGGAATGTGATTACCTTGGGAATGAGATTTTCCAAGTTCATTCCTTTATACCAAGCATGTGAATAAAAAATAATTGGGAATGTTATTCCATTCCAAACCTCATTCTAGTATACCAATCGGTACCTAAGTGTAATGGATCACTTAGTAATAAGTTCAGTTATCATGAACATTTACTTATCCTCTCATTATATTTAATATATATGCATGCAAAAGGTCCCTATGTTTAAGTGAAATAATATAGGTGAGTAGCAGTAACACACAAAAGGTCTATGTCATAAGACTTAAATCAAAAGTTTCGGTTCATAACCAAATAATGAAGTTGGGCACTTCATTATAGTATGGTTATAATGAGGGAGTCTTTCAACTTGAGGATGACCTACCTTAGTCATTGAAGGATTTTCTAGAATCGTCTCGTTAGTGCATGAGAATGCATTGAATAGGACCATAGTCGATATGATCTCAATAACAGTGCTATCATATGTTGAGATCAAATACATCTTGAACTACTACATGGCCAATGTTCTAATTCTTGTATATGTGTAGATGAACCAACGGAGTTAAGCATGTATATTTTGATTACTATGGATAAGATCTCATATAGGTTAATAGCTTTATGTCTTGGACATATGGACTTGACTAGTTGGGATATGCATATACAACATAGATTCTATGATATCTTATTGATAGGTCATTACCCCTTGAGATAATCCAATTAATCATCTAAACCTAAGGCCCTTGTAGTATAGCCAATTGGGCTACATTAGATTTCAGTTTTTGGGTTGCTCCCTGGATCAAGAGTATTATTTCCAAATGATGATTCTTTGTAGATTAGAAGTCCAAGGCTCTGATGTAATCAATAAAGTTTGATAGTACAAATAAAAGCCTAGTATTGGTTACAAGTATTACATAGAGAGACATTTTGATCTTTTTGCTTAGTAGGTCAAAGACAAAGGTTCAAACTTAGTTTGATAGGTTTCTAGATAATTAATATTTGTCTTAGAGTGTAGTCATATCTCTTTAGTAGAATGAGTTAAGAGTAAAATAGTCAGAATACAACTAAGGTCTAGTTAGGGGCATTTTGGTCATGTTGGGACTTGGGAGCTAGGGCGTCTTTTTTATCCCTCTTCTAGTCACTTTCTAATATTGGCAGAGTATTTCCTTGTATGGTATGTGACATTTGGTTATACTGCAAAGGGCAAAGTTAGTGTATGAAAAAATAAAAGAGAAGAGAGATAAGGTTTTTGGATTGTATACTTGCTATGTCTTGAAAATTTAAGAAATCTACAAGATAATAAAGATGTGATTAGCAAGATAAATTTCAAGCAATATTCAAAATATTTTTGAAATGGATTTTTGGCTATTAACTATTTCAAGCTAGGACTCTCTCTCTTTTATCTATTATAGGTACACGTTCTTTGCTCTCTCTTACATAGCAGAAAAAATGACACAGAGAGACTGAGTGAATGTGCAATTCGACCAACTCAAAAGCTAGGACTCTCTCTCTTTTATCTATTATAGACACATATTCTTTGTTTTCCCTTATATAGCAGAATATACGACACAAAGAGATTGAGTGAGTGTGCAATTCGACTAACTCAAAAGAGGGAAATCAGTAGAACAAAATCTAACAATTTTAACAGAGCCAAAAATGTTAGAATTGAGAATAGGAGAGAAGACCTTTGAACCATCTATTTGGAGCGTTTTATTTCTCCTTTGGTAGTGACGTGTCCGGCCATCCCTTAATAAAGGAGGATTCCATTCCTTTGTTGTGTTGGGCCATTATATTATAGAGTTTTAGGCCAATCCAGAATCAAAAAAAAAAAAAGTTCAATGATTAATTTAGAACTTCGAAATGGTATAATGGGCAATGTTAATTGGGCCGAATGATGCGGGTCTGTGACCCAAGTGGTGCAAGGCCTAAAGGAACAGAGTCAAACTTTTAATTTACTGCCTAAACAATAAATATTCTTTCCTTTGCTGACTTAGTTTTAAAAAAATAATAATAATAATAAAAAAAGGAGAGCGAAGTTTTGTGATTTATCTGTTTGCTCTCACTGAGTATTAACAATTGAAACACAAAAACATGTCATCAAATGACACAGCCACTGATGGTAATTCATTCTCACTTTGCTCTGTTCTCAAACAATGCATATTTTTTTGCATAAATAGTTCAATCATTCATTGAGTATACCCCTTCATTTGTATGTGTTGCCAACCCCTTTTCTCTTTTTGTCAATAAAAATAATAATGTTTTTCTTTTTCTGGCAATTTAGTATTCAACGATTGTTCTCCGTAAAAAATTGTTAGAAATCGCTTGTTTGTCTATTATGTTGCCTTGCTAATCAATTCATATCCATATGTTTTTCTTCCAAAACGCTTGTTTTCTCTGTTCGTCTGCGCTAAAAATCTATCATTTTCCTTGTTTTGGTACTCAAAATTCTTCTTTTATATGTTTCTATCTGAAATCTATTCATCCTTTTTATGTTAAAATCCTGTCTTTTGTTTATAGACAATAAAGAATATGCTAAAATTTGATTTTTAATGAAAAAGGGGATTTTTTAAATTCAAGATGTTTTTTTTTTAAATTTTTATTTTATATTTTTGTCCTCAAAATAGCTTCTTTTCTATGTCTCTGACTGTCTATCTGGAATATATTCAAACCTTAATGTCAAAATCCTGTCTTTTGTTTATAGGCAATAAATAATATGCTAAGATTTTAATAGTAATGAAAAAGGGGATTGTTTTCTCTGTTTTTTTTTTTTTGTCATTCAAAATCTATTATTTTTTTTCCCCTGAAAATTGCTTTCTTTTCTGTGTTTCTTTCTGCTTTCTGAAATTATTTCATACTATGTGTCATAATCCTATCTTTTGCTCAATAGAGGATAAAGTATATGTTAAAATTTGTTTTTGTATGAAAAGGGGATAATGGTGGATTAACTCCATTTATGGTTTCTCTGTTTTTTAGCTGCAGCGAAGGCTTTTTCCTTTTCCATGCTGGCCTACGCAGGAGTTGCTATTGCAGTTTCTTTGTTTAAGAATTACTTGTTTCGTGAATATCCAGTGGTATTCTTTCTTTATCTTCATTATCGTAGTACTTTATACATCAAACTACATCGGCAGTATGGTAGAGTGAGCATAGACTTAGCGAACTGGCAGGATGTGTGACTAGTTGCTCTGTTATGGAAGCTTGCGTCTTCACATATGTGAGAGCCCGTAGCTTAGGAGTTAAGCTTGATATATGGATAGCAATGGTATTATTTTTATTATTGGCCTTTCATATCTAATAATCTGTTTACTAACATGTGTTTCTTTGTTTGATACCAAGGAGGAGGAGAAGGATGAAATCTGCCAACTCCCAGAAGAGGATGAAATCAGCCAACTCCTGGAGGAGGATAGAATCAGCCAGCTCTCGGAGGAGGATAGAATCAGCCAACTCCCAGATAAAGTATTGTCTTCCATAGGCATTGCTAAAATGGGCATTGAGAAATGGATGGATGCAAGCTATTGCTAAAGTGGGCATTGAAGACCTTAATCTGAGCTTTCTGGATTGTGGAGCTACTATCGACGAGGATGCAAATGGAGACCCCAAAGTAGTGAACAAGTATAGTTTTCCTTTAGAGCTGATTTCTGAAGCTGCAGCTTCGTTGAAACATTTGCGGTTATTTGCATGCAACCTTGTGCTAACTCCTAAAGTCCAATTCAACTCCCTCAAAACCCTTTGTCTGCAAATGGTTTGTTTGTGCAGTGGAGAATTTGAGAGTATTTTGTCCTCTTGTTTGAACCTTGAGAAGTTCAAAATTTTCCATTGTGAACTTCCTCCTAAATTAAGTGTCAATTCATCTCACCAGTTGAAGCTTTTGGGTATCCAGTTTTTTCCCGGGGCATAACGGATAGACATCCATGTTGCTAATCTTGTTACTTTCGACTTTAAAAGCAGTTACCTGTTAACATTATTTCTCTCTTATGTTCCTAAGCTGGAAGAATTAGTTATTTATTTAAGAGGCAAATCCACGGCGCCTTATGTATTTTTTGCGCTTGCAAAAGATTTGCCGCGCCTAAACTCGTTATGGTTCCGCACTCATACAGATAAGGTATGCAGAAATCAACCGTTTTGATGCTTTTCCTCGCACAGTTTTTTCATTACTGGCAATTTAACGCTTCTCATTTTGTTTTCTCTTTTCCAGCTAGAATACATTGATGCAAGGAGCAACATGTTCAGGAATCTTAGACATTTACCTCTTGTTTGCTGGCACAGATTTGAATTCAACCTGCTGAATATTACCTTTATTCTTGAGGTCTACTCTCTTCTTGAGACATTCCATTTGGCAGTGTGTGATCGATTCGGGGCTCCTCCATCCTTTGACAAATAGTCAACAAAATGGTGAGTCATTGAACTGCTTGTTTATCCTTAGAATTTCATTTATTCGTTTGCCAAGTTACATTGCTGTGATGATCATAGGCTTCTGCCAAGAGTCTTCATTGCTTCATGCCCATGTAGCCAACTATTGATACCATTCCAGACACTTATCTATGGTTCCTCCCAGACAAACCTTAAACTTAAAATCAAGTAGTTTTCCCCCAAAAACAATTCCTGGGGGCTCGAAAAAGGCCTTTTGTTGAAGAAGTTAACAAAGTTACAAGTTCTTCAAAGAGACATGGTGGTGATGAAAATGATGGATCAAAGCTGAAACTGAAGCCTTAGCATTGGGATACCAAGTACGAGCATCTTCAGATAGAGCCACAGATAATGATATATGATTGGCGCTCCTCCAGTCTTCAACAAATGGTGAAGCATTGAAATGCTTGTTTATCCTTAGAATTTCATTTATTTGTTTGCCAAGTTACTTAGTTACTTACATTGCTGTGATGATAGGCTTCTGCTAAGAGTTTCATTGATTGATGCCTATATACCCAACTATTGATACCATTCCACACATTTGTCTATGATCCACCCAATAGTCTTCAGTAAATGTTACTGTTTGTCCCATTAGGTGTCATGAGGAACTTAAGGATGCAAATATGTGAGGCATAAAAATCATAGAGAAGTCATGAATGTAAATTTTCAGATGTCATCAAATGTATTACAAAACTCAAATCTCAAATGTTCTAATATGGATTGTGCAGTCTCAAATGTCACTCTGTATCTCAAATGTATATATGTGCATGTATACCTCTCTCTATACTGCCCCTATTCTCTCCTAAATCTAAACCAAGGCCTATCCCCAAATAGGGATGGGCGAATCTCAACACGGATAGGGATGCTCACCAATGGTGGAGCACCACGTGCATGCCAATCATAATACATCAACACTATGCCGCCCACCACAGCGAAGCCAAACAGCACTACACCCCAATGAGCTCCTGTATGCTGTAGAGGCGCATTGCGCCTCCGGAGGAATGGCATGGTGGTCATCATATGATCCATCAATATTGTGACCTCCTGGTCTGCCAACGAGTCGTCAAAGTAAATGACCTCTGGTAAGCCTCGGATAACTCTAAAATCCGCACGTGATCGGATGTGAAAGACCACCGTATCCTGCTCCACCCCCTGCTCCACCCCCTGCTCCATCTCCTGCTGTACCCCTTGCTCCACCCCCTGCTCCATCTCCTGCTGTACCCCTTGCTGTACCCCCTGATCCATCTCCTGTACAAATTATAGAAACTATTATCTAATTGACACAACACACAGATAGAGCAAACAAATTAGACTTCTGTACCTCCTGCTTCATCTCTTGGACAAATTATAGAAATTATTATCTAATTGACACAACACACAGATAGAGCAAGTAAATTAGACTTCTGTACGATAAAAGACAATACACAAAAGACCTCATGTGACAAACATGCATGTGGACCTTGTTTAGGCACCTGTCAAGAACAAGAGCAAAGTTCCATTTTCTGATAATTCATAGCCCTAAAAATCTTTTGAGAGGTAAGAGAGTAGAAAAGATATATACACTTTGAAAATTGATAGAATTTTTGAAGGCTTAGGGTATTAGTCTATTGATCTATTAACAGGCAATACCCCAGGACAATCGAAAGATAGAAACCAAAAGTGGCGAGGTAATAAAAATGTATAGCATAAGCAGATACAAATGATCATATCATCAGCTGGTTGTGTACGAAGAGTTACATGGAATACAACTATGAAAATGTGTCCCTCTGTTTGTGACTCTCGGTGTTTCAGAATGTTAAATATTGCATTAGATGAGCTTTTGCTACTTGACTTTTGCTCATGAGTCATGAAGTACAAGGCCATAAGCTGACATAGTTTTTCATGCTGCCCCTACCTTTCTCTGTAATTACACAAAATAGGGCCCAAAAGTAAACAAAAGCGGCCATAACAAGAACCTTAGACCAGAAACCGGAATGGATTTTTGTCAAATAGAATACCCACAACCATTGATCAGGTCCAGTAAAGATAGGCCGGAGAGAATCGTGTTAAGATGCCCATTCGTGGGATAACATCCATCTCTGCAAAGCCTTTTTCTTTTTAGTCAAATAAATCTGCAAAGCCCATCGTGCAACAAAGACTACACTTCATGAAGAAACGAAGAACACATTAGGCTTTTTGGTCACTAGCTTTTTCACGATGAACTTGCTAAAAGATTCAACAATCAAAGATTGAAAACATTGCAGTTACATGTTACAGTATCTTTATCGAAGTGAGGAAAGCAGAAATCAACGAATAAAACAACATAAAGCTGAGATGATGCCGGGGGGGGGGGGGGGGGGGGGCGCAGTCTCGAGAAGTAAAGAGGGAGAAGGGAGGAAAATGAAGGAGAAATTGAAAAGGCAAAAAGAAAAGGAGAAGGAAAAGGGAAACTTAGAGGAAATCAGAAAACAAAACAAAACAAAATATAAAGGGAGAAAAAGAAAGAAAAAAAAAGTATATTGATTCAAATGATGCCTAAGTCATTTTGCATCACTTGAAATATTACATACGAGAATCGATACAAGATCTCTTGCACTTCCCGTGAATAGTATAATCATTTAATACTGTCTGATCTTTTTCCAGTCGACATGATACGAAGGTATATAATCATAAGTGTAATGGCAAAAATTGGGCTCAAAGCCTTAGTCTTAATATAACAAACCACCCGATCTCATTCAGGTCATAAAGGTATGGGTACGACCCAAATATAGTCTGGCAGTTTACGGCCCATATATCTTTGTCTACTCAAGAATGGGCTCTATCGATGGTATGTATAAACTTTAACTGGGTCTAATAATGCAGGCCTCTGACCTAAGTGGTGAAAGGCCGAAAGAAATGGACTCAAAGCTTAAAAATTGAAGGCCTACGACAAGAATTTTTCTTTCCTTTGTTAACTTACTTACCAAAAAGAAAAAGAAAAAAAAAGAAAAGAGAGAGACTTTATATATAGAATTCTAGACTAGATAGGGATTACCAGTGGTAAGTTTCGGCTATATGACGGTTTAGCTGCCATTGCAGAGCGAAGTTTTCTGATTTACTGTTGCTATATGACGGTTTAGCTGCCATTGCAGAGCGATTTTCTGATTTACTGTTTGCTCTAACCGAGTATTAACTATTCAAAACACAAACATGTCATCAACTGAAGGTAATTCATTCTCGGTTTGCTCTGTTCTCATATTCTATTTTAACATTAAAAAGAATTGCATATTTTTTGCATACATAGTTCAATTAATTGATGAGTATACCCTCTAATGTGTATGTGTTGTGAACCCTTTTTCTCTTTTTTTTATCTATTATGTTGTCTTGGTAATCAACTTCTATATCCATATGTTTTCTCTGTTCTTTTTTGCTAAAGATCTATTATTTTCCTTGTTTTTGTCCACAAAGTTGCTTCTTTTCTATGTTTCTGTCTGAAATCTATTCATCCTTTTATGTCAAAATCCTGTCTTTTGTTTATAGACGATAAAGAATATGCTAAGAATCAAATTTTAAAGAAAGAAGGGGATTTGTTTTCTCTGTTTTTTTGCCTTCAAAATCTATTATTATTTGTTTAATAAAAAAAACTGTCTTCAAAATTGCTGCTTTTCAATGTTTCTTTCTTTTTTCTGAAATTATTTCATCCTACATGTCAAAATCCTGTCTTTTGTTCAATAGACAATAAAGCAGACTCTAAAATTTGTTTTCGGACGGAAAAGGGGATAATTGATTTCTTTTTTTGTTCTTTTTTTTTTTTTATAGCTGCAGGGAAGGCTTTTTCCTTTTCCTTACTGGCCTACGCAGGAGTTGCAATTGCAGTTTCTTTGATTAAGAATTTCTGGTGTCGTGAATATCAAGAGGTATTCTTTATCTTCACTATTGTAATGCTTTATACAACATGGTAATGCTATAGGATTCCTTACATAGAGTAAGGATTTGTATCGGAATTCTTTTCTTAGAATGCTGAAATAGGCAAAGAAAGGGAGTACTTTGTTTGTTATTACGTAACTTGTGCTACTTTTCGTAACCAACTAAATCGGCATAATGGTGTGACTAGTCGCTTTCTTCTGGAAGCTTGCGGCTTCTCATAAGTGAGAGCCTGTAGCTTAGGAGTCAAGCTTGATATATTAATCGCAGTGTCATTGTTTTTACTGTTGGCCTTTCATATCTAATAAACTGTTTACTAACATGTATTTTTTATTTTTTTTTTGGGTTTGATACCAAGGATGAGGATAGAATCAGCCGACTCCCAAAGGAGGATGGAATCAGCCGACTCCCAAAGGAGGATGGAATCAGCTGACTCCCAGAGGAGGATAGAATCAGCCGACTCCCAAAGGAGGATAGAATCAGCCGACTCCCAAAGGAGGGTAGAATCAACCGACTCCCAAAGGAGGGTAGAATCAGCCGACTCCCAAAGGAGGATAGAATCAGCCAACTCCCAGATAAAGTATTGTCTTCGATTATATCACGTTTGACATTAAACGAAGCTGTTAGGACAAGTATTTTGTCGAGAAGGTGGAGACATGCTTACAAGAAAATGCCTGCATTGCGTTTTTGTTTCCTTCGCATGTTTGGAGAGGATAATCATCATAGTCCTGCTTGGCGTAAGCTCTACGGGGATAAATACTTGAAAGTAGTAGATCACTTTTTGCAGCTTTATTCAGGTCGTAAGATAGTCTACCTGGCGATGAGTATTTGTTTTATAACAGAATATATCTCTGATTTTGAGCGATGGATGAAAGATATATGTAAAATGGGCATTCAAGGCCTTACTCTGAGCTTTCCCGATCGTGTAGCTACTGTTGATTTGGATGCAAATGGAGACTTCAAAGTAGTGAACAACTATAGTTTTCCTTTAGAGCTGATTTCTGGAGCTGCAGCTTTGTTGAAACATTTGCATTTATCTGCATGCAATCTCGTGCTAACTCCTAAAGTCCAATTCAGCTCCCTCAAAACCCTTGGTCTGTCTAGTGTTCGTTTGCGCAGTGGAGAATTTGAGAGTATTTTGTCCTCTTGTTTGAACCTTGAGAAGTTTAAAATCCGCGGGTGTGAACTCCCTCCTAAATTAAGCATCTATTCATCTTACCAGTTGAAGTTTGTGATGATCGCGTTCTGTTACGGGGCAAAAGAGATCGATATTTGTGCTGGTAGTCTTGTTATATTCGAATTTTCTAGCAATTACCTGGTAAAATTATTTTTCTCTCATGTTCCCAAGCTGGAAAAAATGTATCTACGAATAAAAGGCAAATCTACGGCTCCATATGTATTTCGTGAGCTTGCAAAGGATTTGCCGCACGTCAACTCGTTAGCATTCCGCACTTGGACAGATAAGGTATGTAGAAAGCAACTATTTTGATTCTTTTTCTCACACAATTTTTCATTACTGGCAATTTAATGCTCCTTATTTTATTTTCTCTTTTCCAGCTAGAATACATCGATGCAGGGAGCATCATGTTCAGGAATCTTAGACAGTTATATCTTGTTTGCTGGCACCGATTTGAGTTCAATATGCTGAATGTTACCCCTATTATTGAGGCCTGCTCTCTTCTTGAGACATTCTTTATAGCAGTGTGTGATATATACCGGTATCAGCGCTCCTCCAGTCTTCAACAAATATTCAACAACATGGTGAGTCATTGATTTGTTTGCCAAGTTACTTACATTGTTGTGATGGTAGGCTTCTGCCAAGAGTCTTCATTGATTCATGTCCATAAACCCAACTATCGATACAATTCCAGACATTTGTCTATGGTCCACCCAACAGTCTTCAGTAAATGATATTGTCTGTGCCATTAAGTGTCATGATGAACTTATGTATGCGAAAATGTGATAGTGATAAAGTTTGTAGAGAAGTCGTGGATTTAAATTTCCATAGTCAAATTTGGTCACACTTGTGTTCGGTAAAAGAGGAACGCTGCACAATGAGTTTTACCTTCCTTTCGGACGATTATTTAAATCCATAATACATCTAATTCGTAGTATATTAACGTATAATCAAACCAAGATTCGTACAGCCAACCACATTAGTTGGCATATCCAGATTAGACGTTGATTATGTGACATTTTTTCTCATTTTGGTTACAGTTGCAGACAATAAGGTCAAGATCTAATGAAGATAGAGTGGAAAGGACACCTATATGTCATAAGCATCTCAAAGTGGTCAAATTTGGTGGATTTTTGGGAAGATCTGATCAGCTTGAAGTTGCTTTGTTCATCCTGAGAAGTGCTGTAGTGCTTGATCAAATGGTTCTTAGCAACAGTTTTAAGTATTACACAGGAGATGGCACATATAATTTCTGTTATGATGAGACTCGCTTTACTAAAAGGGAACGTGAAGTGTTCAATCGGAAGTTGCAGGGGCAAGCTGTCTCCAGTACTGCAAAAGTGATTATCCTCAATGGCCCTATGTTATAATTTGACTTTGGAGTGTTTGTTTATATAGTACTAGGTAGAAAGTTTTCTAAGACAAAGAAATCCTAAATTGTAGTACTTTTCTTTAAAAATACTCCAAGTTTCTCTTTAAGCTACATATATTAATACGTAATTTTGCTCTCTTTGTCCTCACCTCGTGGGATAAAACATGATTTCTTTTAGTTTGTATGGGTCAGTTCTTCTGGTTATAGTTGTTTTAGTATTGACACCAGAAGTAAAAGCCATAAACAACTACTTTATGAAACAAGCATTGATTCCTAATGCTATGTTATATAGCTCTTAACTGCTATAGCATTGATGTACTAGTGCAGATTAATTATGTATATATTACTTGAATTATCGATGTTATTGCTATATAGTTACTTGAATTCTCAATGTAAATGCTATATAATTAATTCTCATCATTTAGAGAATACTAGAGGTAGTTGATTCTCACCTTTCAGAGACTACGGAAATAGTTGGTTTTTTTTTATTTCAAAACTATGACTCTATTAAATGAATGCCTCAAAAATAAAAAGTATGTTTTGAATCGATAAGTTCTTATTGGAACTGACTATCCTTTTCACCCGTAAAACTTTAAGCATGGTTCTGGTTCTTGACAGATCATAAGGTCATAACATGTTTATGAAGATTTTTGTTTGGTTAATTCCTTTTTTTTTTTTGTGAAAATTCCCTTTCTTCACTTTTCAAGTTTCTTGAGCTTCTGGAGAATAAGGCCCGGCATTGTTCATTCCAGTTCCAATTTTAATTGCATTGACATTTACATAAATTACCAAACGAAATCAAATAAAGTCTTATTATACGAGGTGATACGTCACATATTTTTGTTTAAATTATATGTCCTATTTTAATTTTATACACGGGATATCTTATTCGATAAATTGAGATATGTATCAACCAGAAAAAAAGTAAGAGAAGAATTGCATTGAAATCTCATATCTTCTATTTGCTCATATCAGCCTGCCATGAACCTTTTTACGATTCATGGCTGCATTTTAAAATTCCCTGGCATACAAGTCCCAGAACGTGGGAAGGAATCAGCAGCATGTTAATAATCAAGTTGCTTTTAACCATGTATTGGGCCAACCAGTGGATCTTTCATCAACCCAAGTGGATTGGTAGGCCCACCTCAAGAAAAAGACAAAAAAAGAATAGAAAACAAAATACCCATATATTTGATTTACAATTAAACTGAACATGAAACTAAAGTAGAATCAGTGGCTATTGTAAATGAGAGAATGCCATTTTTGAGTTTTTAATCTAAATTTCAAATTTTCTCATGAAGTTTTTGTTTTGCCCAAGTCTTCCCATGATATCAAACTCAATCAAACAAAGGCAAAAGGTTTAAAACATATTTGGATCTTTTTATTTTTAATTAAGCTATTTAATTCTATTTTGCAGCATCTAATTTTTAAATTTTTATATTTTAAAAAGTTACTTCATTGCAAAAAAGTTATACATTGGATTAGGGAGAAAGATCAATTTCAATTTGAGATGTACACACACACACACACACACACATATATATATAAAGATTTTAAAGTGAATATAATTTTTATCTAATCTTGCACGTAACGCTAGTCTTGTATAATAAACTGCTTTCTACTTTTATCTTTTCCATGATTTTTAAAGGTTAATTAATTGCAAAAAAAAAAAAAATGCATTGGGTAAAAAAAAGATTGGATTTAATTTGAGATTTATGTATATGAATAAAAAAGAAAGGTTTTACATTGAACCTAATTTTTTATTTTTTCACGCCACATTGAATTTAAGCTAAATCATATTTTTAGAGAGACAAACAAGTGTGTAGATTTTCTAGCTCGATTTGGTAGGACGCAACCGCTGGGCTCCTCTTGGATTGATACCTCCCCTGAACCATTGCGGATTCTTGTGGAGAAAGACAAAAGGGAGAATCTTCCCCTATAAACATTATCAACTAGTCGACTTTTACATCCCGAAGATAAATAATAATAATAATAATAAGAAGGAAAACACATGTGCATACAAAACTCTCAATATCTTTTCACAAAATATCTTGGCAAAAGTTGAAAAACACTAAGTGAACGAGTAGAAACTTCGTATAAATTTAATGTCTATGTGAACGATTTGAAACTTCATACAAAATTTAATAACTGTTGACATAATTTACCATTATCTTTTTCAGAATATGAAGATATATACGTGTATAACCATATCATTTCACATGGTGGTGTATGATCACTGTTGGAATAATTGATGGGATATGAATTGTTAAATTTCTGCAAATTGAAGACCTTGAAAGTAAGATTTACAAGTGTATTTACGCTTAGTCAAGTTATTTGAATTTAATAACGAGAAACTCACCTTAACAGAATTAATCACGCTAAATTTACTTCAAGACTATAAATTTTGCAATATAACATTATATTCTATTATATGCACCAAATCAATGTAGAACGTGCTGGATTTGAAATACAGACTTTTTCTCTCCACAAAACTATTAACTAATCATTTCATTCAATTCTTGTGGGCAGCTAGTCAACTTTGTTAGGTTGAGAAGTGTAAACAAGTAACAACCGTCGTCTTCATTTTGGTTCCACAAGTATCTAAAATTATATAACACCTTCGTTTGCATTATCCTTACCTTTTCATGGTGTTTGAAAAAACTATTTTGATCGTACCAGAGACTGGAGAGCAAAAAACCACTTTACACTAAATAGTTTTGCAGGTATTGAAAAATATGAAGATGTATATAACCATATCATTTCATAAGGTGGTGTCTGATCATTGCTGGAATAATTGACTGGCTATGAATTGTTAAATTTCTGCAAAATTTCAGACCCTGAAAGTAAGATTTACATTTATGCTACATGCATCAGCTACCTTATTAGCAAAATTGCAATGTCAATTCGGCCTTGTTGACGTACGTGTGGTGTCGGTCACGTTCTCACATGGCGTGGTGCCCATATGGGTGTAGTATTGGCCTCATACCTCCCTCAAAACCTAAAGTCTAGCAGGCCGAATTGAAAAGCTGCCCTTGCCATTATTGAAGTTTAGGCAGTAGCAAGGCAGTAGACTAGTCCCCAGTTGTGATTTTAGAGTATCTTCAATGGGGGCTCTAAAATAAGTCTCTAAAATGTAATAATTTATTGAAAAAATAGAGATTCAAGCAAATATAAAGTTCGGACTCTATTTTTGGTTTTAGAGTCTCCCATTGTAGTGTTTTTTTTTTTCTTTAGCAAATTCTCTAAATTGCTTCAATCATTGTATTTTAAAAACTTATTTTAGAACCCTCATTGAGGATACTCTTAGAAGCTTAAACAAAGACAAGCAATTATTGCTTATAGCCTAGTACTATGATTTGCAGCCCCGTTTGCGAACCTCCCCATTATAAGTATAATTTGAAGAAAGGTTAAACAACATTAAATATATTGTATGCAGTCTTATTTTGTATTTTTACAAGATATTGAATCTAAGGCCTCCAAATTACTCAACAATACCTTTTACCATAACGCCAAGGCTTGTAAATGGCTTTACTCCACCATAAATAAAAGCCACAATTCCTTGTAAATATGAGATTCAATTAACACCCAGTAGTCCAGAAACACATAGGCTGCAAACCAATGCCACTATGACTAGAACGAGTTTTATAAGTATAAAAATGAACATTTCAATTAGAACAATAAAATTGGAAAATGTAAACAAAACAAGGGAATGGAAAAGGATGATATACAACGCCCTACACAAATTAGCACTCTATTCTACCAAAATGATTTTGCCACTAAAGCAAAGTAACACAGCTTTAAATTACGACTTTTAACTTCTATTGTATAAATTCAAATCACGATTTCCATTATATAAAGAATAAAAATAAAAATAACACACTTCTCCACCACGTAACAGGAGGCCGTCACTCTATTCATGCCAGTAACTTGATTCTAAAGTTCAAAATTAGAAATCTTTGGTCAATGAAGAAAAGGAAATAACAACAGTGTTTGATAAGAGTGGGATTTGAACCCACCCACGCCCTTTCGGACCAGAACCTTAATCTGGCGCCTTAGACCAACTCGATCACTTCAGCGTTTGGAGTTAGGAATGTTGTTCTCGCTAATATAATGATGATGGCTGAAAGTGGTTAATCAAGGGAGGATCTAAAAATTTAATATTAGGGGAGTCAAAATATTTTTTTAATGATACTATATAGAATTTTTTAAAAATTAGTGGGGTTGATAATTTTTTTTAACGATATTATATAGATATTTTTTTAAAAATTTAAAACGTTGTCCGGCCCACACACACACACACACTACATAGATCTGCCCCTGAGTTTAATTCTCACGTTTTTGGACTTATAAGCGAAAACTTATTAAAATATTCTTATCATATCTTCAACCAATATGAAATGTCACAAAAATTAAAAAATGTTATATACTACCTTATTTTCATTACTCAAATACTACTTTCTATGTGTATACTTAGTTGGTATACTAAAAGAAGAAAGAAAATTAAAAAGTTTGCTACTTTAATATACCAACTAAGCATCCATGTACGAGATAATATTTAGGTGATAAATATAAAATGGTATATAACAACGCTCATAAAAATTATTTTTGTTATCCCAAAAGAAAAGTTGAGGACCGTATAAATCAGGATGATTTCATTAAACCGCAGTGTTGCATTCAGATGTGGTGTGTGGTCAGCTAGATATTACATGCTTTATGTTTGGACTAGTTGGGGTTAAAAAATTTTTAAAAAAAAATATTTATGTATTCTTGGTTAAAAATTTAATTTGTCTCCAATTAAAAAAAAAAAAAAAAAAATATATATATATATATATATATATATATTCATAAAATCAAAAAATTCTATGATTTAACTTTCACTGAAAAAAACTCCTAAATCCGGCGCTACACGTACTTGATAACAATTGCAAAAATTTATAAGGAGATCACCATGCCTTGGCAATGGTGGCGTTAGCTGTTGGAATTCTAGTCCAATGCCATTTTTCTGATGTTGATGCCTGGCAATGGTGCCTTGTACATCACATTGTTTCTTTTTTTTTTTTTTTTTGAAGATGAATTATTGATTTTGTAATGCATAGTGGCGTTGGATCTCAATTCCAAGCCATTAACAATACTTTTTTTTTTTGACTAATAATCGTCTTTAGGCCACCATCTTTCTCACTTGCAATAACTTTTTTCCTATATCCAAGAAAGTGACAACTTTGTTCTCCATTTTTTCCTAATTTGCTCAAATATATTCTCTACTCAGAATAATTTAGTCACCCCAATTGACAAAATGATTTTATTTAAACCAAGTGTTGCAGATCCCAAAGCGAGAGAAAAGCTCATTTGCAGTGCAAATTGTTCTAATTTCGTTTCACTTCTTTTTTTTCTCTCTCTCTTTCTCTGGACAGTAGCAATAGCAGAAAAAGAAAGAGCCAATTATGCATAATATTTTGACTAATTTCAACAAGGTAAGATTCTAGGCTTTTGATTTATATAATTTTGGATGGTTTATTTATTCTAGAATATTTTAGGGAAGAATGATTAAGTAAATTGAAAGTTAACGAAAGGAGAGTTTTGATGAAATTTGTAGGTTTGTGACTGAACAAATAAAATATTACCGTAAAATCGAGATAAGTGGAGTTATTTTATTTTGAATACTAGCCTTCCTTCGGATATATTCAAAATATATTGGGTTCATGTATCGTATCAGTTTTGTCAATCCGTTTGATTATTCATTTCATAAGTTTGTTTCGTAATTTTTGGTTGTTATGTACGTACGATATTTTTAGAAAATTTCTCTAATTACTAATCTTTCTTTGAATCTGTCTGGTATAAATTTCGCTCATGTATTTGTATCTATATAATCGTAGTATTTATATGTTCGTCCTCCTCATAAGCTCGTTATTTTAATTCAATTATTTTATATATAATATTATCCATAGAAAATTCCGTCTGTTTTAAAAATAGCTTAAATTCAACTTTGATTCGTTGAATTAAATGCAGGGCAAGTTCATTTTACAAAAATTTGATTATATTCATGTTATGACTAAACACGCCTCGTTGCTTGAGTTTCCTATTTTCTTTCTATTTGCTTCAATGGAAACTCAAAATAAAATTATATTTCTTGTAGTATTTATATTAGCTCATATAATATTTTTATTGTTTCATATGGTATTTTTATTATGTTTGTCATTTTTGTCTTGTCTAATTTCCTACAGTACTTCCTTCCTATGTTACACGCTTATACGTTTCACTCATCTGTTCGATCAACGTGAGAACTGAACTCTAGAATACTTTATTCCTTTTGAATTACCCGAAATGATCCATTCGTATATCTTGATAAGTATTTATATCTCACTCATTTGATTTTTGGTCAATATGTTAGTATTGTCCTTTTTCTTGGACAATAAATTAATTATTATTATTATTTTAGTAGTACTGATACTATTATTATTACTACTACTTTTATTTTGATGAGTCAACTCAACTATATATCTTGATATGAATTTATCTGTCTGAAGAGATCTCTTGCCTGATGAGGGCGTAATACTCATCATCCCGCTTGGCCCGATGGGAGAATAGTGTCCATCTTCCTGATACAGTTTGAGAACTATGATCTATTAGTTTGATATCTTTCTATAAATTATTTTAATATATATTTGTGTCCTTATTCGTTCGTCCGTTTATTTGTTCACTATTTGTATATTTATTCGTTCGTTTGTTCGTTATTTCGTTATGAGTATTTTGTTCATTTGTTTCATCATCATTACCGAATTCTTTGGGAAAGTTTTTCCCTTACTGAGCTTTTGTTCGCTCACCACTTTTGCTTTCGCCTGATTTATTTTCAGATCCGACAGAGTAAGGGTGATGACTCGGGTTGCGAGCGGGGTAGTCAACAGGGAGAAATGAATAAGACTATGAGATTGAAATTTGGAGATTTGGTATTTCTATTTAAGTTCGTCAGTGTGACTTGATTAATGTAATGATTTGTGTATTAAGCTTAAATTTCTGATTTGGCAAGTGATTGTAAAAATTATTTAATTTATTGTGGAATAAAGTACTCTGGTTTGTTCTTATGGTTTGCTAGTATAGCCTAGCGTGCTTAAGAGATTACACCTCTCGAGTTCCCGACATGTCACACCCTGAACCTGTTTCACATGATGGTTTTGGGGGTGTGACAAATTTCCTTATAGCACTTCTGCTGAAAAAATTAGTAAATAAGTCGCCAAATCACTTTCTATTTTCTTTGATATTTGACTTAGACAATAGTAAATTTATCATGAGGTTACCAATCCTATAGTGTTGTGTTACAACTCAATATATACACCAATTCAATAGCGGGAGGCTCAAACTCCAAACTTTTAATTCATAAGGCAACACCTTTATTGTTTATGGTGCATTTCTAATTGCTATATAAAAGCAAATTTTAATTCCGTGACAAGATTAATCTTCTTAGTACCTACAAGAAATGAGTGTTAGATTTTGAAGTAAATTGAAGACTTTTAAATTGTTGAAGACACAACTTATCACTATCATCATATTTATTACATTCATAACTCAAAAACACGAGAGTCTGAACTAGGATATTAAAACGCATGAATTGCTGGTGTATCCAACTTTCATGCAAGGAATTGTCATTCACATTTTTACACCTTTTAATAATTGTCATTGACGTGAGTGTATGTTTCTCAGTCATGACCTAGCTGATAAGTTAACGAATGTTTTGATGATAAGCTAGCCATGAAGATGTTTGTTCACGTAGACATATTAATTAAGAAAAAAAAAAGCATATCTAATACTTTGTTGTGCAGCATCTCTTTGATCTTTAATTCTGTTGTGTGAAATTCACTGTACAACTCCGTTAGCTATGGGTGTTCTTACATCCTATTGGATTTTTAGACGTGAAGCCCACATGACAAATACATGTGGTTTAATTTTTTTACTTCTTTCCCATGAAATTTGAACCTTACTATTTCAATTGTTAAGGAGAATAGCCCACATGACAAACACATGTGGTTGATCGCTTAGGAACAACAATTGTTCCCAAGCATTTTCCTGGATTTTTAACATGAGATTCTGTATCTCCTTGCCACAAGATTCATGGATCTAGTATGTTCATTATCTTTGGAATGCGTTGGAGTTCTCAAACTCTTTTCGCGTCAGGATTTTTGTCCCCTATATTTCCGGTCTTAAATCTGGATAAAGCAATAAGATAGCGTTAGGCAGCATTGCAGTTTTCTTATTTGGATTCGAGACATTATTGATTATAACGTTGTTTTGGTTTGGTTGGTTGTTGGAGTTCTCAAAGCTATTTGTACATGCATAATGCTTTCTCTACATAAGTTTTACACACGGAAGCAATACAATGTCTAAACTAGTTGGAGAAACACACTAATAATCTATTTTCGCCCTCCAGATTTTCCCCAACTCTTGAATAATCGCCCGGTTGGACCCTGGACCCCTCCTTGCTTCAATTACTTGTTGAAAGCCTGCATCAGTAAAATTGACATCAGTATCTTGCGTTTGGTAAACCTTTGCTATTTGTTATATGCAAATAGTGCCTAACTAGGAGATGCCTCTAAAAAAAAAAAAAAAAAAAAAGAGAGCCGCCGTCAAATCTTTATAGTCAAGTACACATAATGAGATAAGTTTTCATTTGATATGGTCTGGTTATTAGTGGCTAGTGCTTGTATCCGACATGCAGGTGTAAATATAATAAAAGCTCTAATATTCAAAGTCAGGCTCGGAAAAATTTTACAAACGTTAGTCAGATGGGTCTGACTATGAGATAGAATATGACTTATTTGTATATGAAACGACCAACCGACTAACATGTTTAAGTGTTTCCGTGTTTATTAGAATTGCCAAGGTTGCACTTACAGCAAAAATGGTGGCATGACCAGGATCAGCAAGGTGAGCAAAGAGGTTATCAATTGGTCCTGTTCCAGTGTAGATGTGTTGGAACCAAGCACCAATCACAGCCAACATAGCCAACCTTCCATTCTTGATCTCCTTTGTCCTCAACTCCTTGACTTTGTCAGGAGAACCACTTCCCCAGCCAAGGGGGTCAAACCAGAGCCCACCTGGGTAGCCCACATCTGTCCCTGTAAGCTTGTTGTTGGGGAAGATTGGGTCAGTGTTCACACATCCAGGCTTGATGATGTCGGCCCATCGTCTTCCCTCGGCCCAACCGATGAGAACCATCTCGACCACGAATAGTGTGGTTGTATCAGTGAAATATTCTTGCTCTCCAGCAGTGTACCATGAAGGAGTGTTCAAAATGCCAATCTTTGTGAGAAATTCGGGGATGAAGATTCCAGCAGCGCCTAACATTGCCCATCTGCAGTGCACAATCTCTGACTGCACGTTCCATCTCAAGGTTTCAGGGTCAGATCCTGTTAAATATCCGTAAGTGAATATTGTTCGATAATTCAATTATCTCACGAATAAATCAAGATGTTCAAGACCAATATATAAGATCCGGGTTGTTCCACCTGATGTCAATCAGTTTTAGGATAGAACCTCAGGTGATTATTTAATAAGAATAGTTCCAAGAAGTTTCTATCTTCCTTACCTAGACCAAGAGGGTCGAATCCAAAGTCACCAGGGAGGCTGCATAACGAATTTGTAATCAAAATCAGATCATAAACTAAATATATCTTCCTCTGCCATTAACATGGATTTGAGATCATCGCCATACCTGCCATCAAGCCATGGAGGAGGAGTGCTTCCAGGGAACCAGAGGGGTCTGTCAGGATCAGCCGCAGCACAGACAGTCACTGATCGTGTTCCAGATGGAGCAGCATACTTGCTCACTCTTAATTTCCTCCCTCCGAGGAATGAAGTCTTTGCTGCTCCCACAATAGATGCGTTTTTCTGGGAGCTGCATAAATTCAATTTAAATGAATTAGTTTCTTTTTTGTTTGGTATAATGGAGGTCGAACCGTACTTCAAATTCAGACTCCTAATTATATCAACTCACTTCTGACCATTCTACTCAACTCTTTTATATAACATGATTTAGTTTTTGTAGCATATATCACTTGTTTCTGTTGCATCTTTGCAGCAGTATACAAAGTTCAGTAATTTCACGAACTAGTTAATCGTTATACCAGTTGGAGATATATATATATCGACTGTGACACATTCATGTGGATGGCATCTATACATATTTTTTTTACGCTAGAGTGGTCAAATAGTAACTTCAGCTTTCATTGTATGCAAAAAAAAACGTTTGTATAAATGAAAATTTGTCTTGGGGAGCAACATATTTTAACACGAGAGAGTTATTAAATAAATACGATATCATAGGAGGTAACGTGCTTATTTTCTACGCACCGGAATTTTGTGCATTTTACCATGATTAGACAAAATCTTTTATGCAAAAGTGGTTCAGGAGAACTTGCCTTGGTGAAGAAAATGTAGCAGCTGCAATGGCTGAAGAAGCACAAGCAGAGGCCATGTCGACAGATTTTTGCAGTGGAATTTGGTTGGTGTGTGTGTGTGTGTATGGGGGGGAGTATAGACATGAGAAGCTGTTATTGTATAAAGGGGCTTATCTTGAAGGATAGGAGAATGAGTGTGTGATTGGCTGCTTGGGTTGCCATGTGGCATGCACAATCTAATATCTATGCCCTGGACCTTCAGTTCTTTCGGCTTTCCTGGAATAATCTAAAATTGGTGGTTCACATTGTGAATCCATTTTGGTTGATATCACATACAGTCACTTTCAGTACAAGTGCTACTCATTTAGAACTTCATTATAAAAATTTAATAATAATGAATTGTTCGATTTATTTCAACAGAATTACATAAATAATTTATTATTAATAAATTTATCTCATAGTATTATAATATTATAAAAGCATTGAAATCCATTAATCATAGGAAAACCATCCAGCTTTCTGATATCTAGGCCAATCAGCAAACCTGGAGGATGGGCTAGACTCCTCATGTCCAGGTGGTTGAGTTTCCTTGGGCTTGAAATCGCCCTTCGGCTACTGTCGTTTGTTGATACACGAATTACCACCCCACGACTTAGGCTGTCATCGAACGATGACTTGTGTGTATTGTGAAATGAAGCGTTAAAGAAGCCCATTTCCAACACCAGAAACTATGCGATTTTGGTATTGAAAATCTTGGGCCAAAACCCTGGGTGGTTCCCAAAAATTAGAAACTGCCATAGAAAGCAAAAAGACACTTATGTAGGAGCGGATCAAGAATTTTTATTCAATGGAAGCTAAAATCACACCGTCTAACATGTATATATATAAAAAAAAATTCTTTCAAGACTAAACTAATTTTTTAACTTAAAAATACCTTTAAAATACACATATTTTCAATAAAGTTTTAAGGTCAATGGAAGCTACTATCCCCGCTCGTCATAAAGTAGCTCTGCCTCTGCAGCTAAGCAAATTGTCCAAGCCCATGGGTCTTAGATCCCGTTCCAGGGGTAAGGGTCAAGACCAGTGCCGGCTACTCCTACTCCTACTTCTACGCTTCCTTTAGCACATGCCCACGGAAGATCGCCCAACTACAGAGCCACTGTCAAAACCAATCAGCAAAACTTGATCAAGCGGCGGCACCAATAGCCTCCGGCGTTCAGCCACAGTGGGTGGTAACAGTAATTTCAAAGAAACCTACTAGGCTAGACTGCAATTCTAGAATCTCATGCTATACCCATTCGAAATGGATTTGGCCCAATTAAATAGATTCAACATCTAGTCGATTCATGAGTGCTGCAAACCCAATGCTTAAGGCCCAATAGTTGACATAAATACGGAGCTGCGGGTTTTGTTTTTTTGCTATCTCCTAGTTATTGTTAAACCTTTCTAGAGCATTTTTATTGTAGCTCGCCATTAAAAGAAACCTAAGACCAATTCAATTATGTATACATTTCTTTCTATCTTTTGATTATGAACTTTTATTCTGCATATGCTTTGTACTAAGATTAAATAACATCTGAATCTTATGAATCATCGTACCAAATCTTGGAAAAAAACAAGATAAATCAGACATGTTGCACATGCTCAAATACACATGAAACACACTTAACATAATTAGAGTATTTTGATATGAACCACATTATTGAAAGTCATACGAAGAAGATTTCTCACATACATGATTACCTTATTTGAATTATTGAAAAGGTATGCGTAAACTCATGGATTGATCTTACTAAAGAAGATATTACAAGAGCTTCCTTAACTTAATTTGTTGACCTAGTTGGCTCGATGAGTGAAAGTGTAACTCTGAAGATGTTATTATGCGTAAGATCAACTTTGTAATTAGAAACAAAATGAGAATTGATGGTAAATATAGGAAATTTGGTATTAATATTGATATTTGTAGATATTGAAATCTTGACATCACTCAACTGAGTAATTAATATTTTTGGGTGCTTTGTCTCTTTTGTATGAGTCTGTTGAGTTTAATGATACACTTTGTTAATTGAGCAAAAAAAGTTGGGTCAAATTCAGACTGTGATACTCATAAACGACTTCAATTAAATCGATTGTCGTGAATCTAGTCGACTCGACAGTTGAGAATTCTAATTGGATTGAGTATTTGGAGATTAGATCAAGGTGGTGGATTGGATCTTTTGATCTATGATTCGGATGGGCAACAACTTATTAAAATGAGACGAATCCAATTCGATACATAATATAATTGATCTTGGTCATATCTAAATTTTGGCCACTACATAATGTTTAAGCCACTATTAATAGTATCTAGATGCTACATTATGATACATAGATCAAGGTAGGATATCAGTAGCCATCACGTATTCTATACTTTCAAACTTAAAAATAGAAGAATATAAAAAACAAATAGTAACAATAAAGTTTAAAATGCATACTCTAATCTTCTTAATCTTGCTTGATTTTAATTCTAGTACAACTTTTGATTTTGAAATTTTATTCTGCATTTGCTTTGTACTGAGATTTAATGACACCTGAATCATATGGATCTTCGAACCAAATGTTGGAAAATGAGGAAGGGCTAATGAGTTCATACCCCCTCATCTGACATGTTGCCACATGATCAAATATATATGAAGGAATCAAACATAATAAATATTTCGATATGAACCACGTTATAATTGAGAAAGTATGTGTAAATTCAAGGATTAATGAAAACTTCCTCAATTTGATTTGCCGCTCACCACATTGATTAAATTTGCTAATGTAAGGTCAAAATATCGATCGAGTTGAAGATTTTTTTTTTTTTCACATTGATAAATCATGAAATTTAGTACTATCATATAAGATTTTGAAATATTTTATTTAATATCAATTAATTTTAAGATACTACCCTATATTTCTTAATAAATCGGATGTAATAACATCAATTTTCAAATAAAAGAGGAAGACAAAGCCTTGGCATTCACTGGCCATTTGGTCTTGTTGAAAGAAAAAGAAAGGAGAAAATATGGGAGAAAATATATGTATATTGAAGAGAATAAGAACCACCACCAACAGTGGCTCTAAAAGAGAGAAAGAGATAATGACTACATATATGAGATTGTCTACTTATACACCTTATAATTTGATGAGCAAGAATAGAGAATTAGACTAATTAAAAACATAATCAAATAAGGAAACTAACTTGAATATTGCTTAAACTAGTGCAATGATATTAAAAATTATATTGAAACTCTAAATATACTTTGAGGTCTAATGGTATGATTCTCGCTTTAGGTGTAAGAGGTCCAAGACTGATTATCGGAGTATGCTACATCTTTTGAAAGTTATGTAATATTGACTTAGTCCACCCTTTGAATCACCCAAAACAAAAATCCTTCCCTTTTTCCTTTCTTTTTTATATGTTTAATCATGCAACAATTTGCTCCAGTAATAATGATTTGAAGCCCGGTTGACCACGCTACAGTATAATGGGGGCCAAGGAAGAAGATTGGTGAGCTGAATTGAAAATTGAACTCATCCTCATCTCAAAGTTTGGTGAGATCTAGAGGATAAAGAAATCTCAGTTTCATTGTTACCAGAACTTCGATCTTATCTTCATGCATGCACTGATGCTAAAGCCAAAATAATCATCATTTGATCAGCCATTTTTTTTAGATTCCTAAGGTTATTAATCAAGCTTTAACGATCCTTTTACACCCATGAAAGTTTACCTCTTAAGCTTGCTCTCACACCACATGCAAATGTGCAACACCTTTAATTCCCACGCATCCTTAAGACCTTTCAACCCCACCATGTTGCTTCCATACATGCATGTCACGCTTAAGCATACTTCAAAGCCAAATTACTTCTATAGTTTATGGTTAAGATACTTGTAGACCCAGAAACTCAATAAACATGTATGTCACGCTAACCGTGGGAGGGAGAGAGTGTTTTTTTTAGGGTCAGTTTCGGTAAAGTTTGAATATAACTAAACCCGTTGGCAGATTTATTAAAGGCCAGTGGGGTTGTAACTATATATGTAGAATTTATATGTATTTTTAGTTAAAAAAGTAAATTAGTCTGTATAGTATGATTGTTGAATTGTATTTTATAACTCTAAGACAAGAAATCCTGAATTCACTCTAGACTAAACCGGACCATACTTATTTTGAGTGAAGTCATGTGTTGCATCTCGAAATTTAGAGTCTGATGTGCCTAAAAGACTTTCTAATGATGTTTAATGTCCATTATAAAAAGAAAAAAGGGCTATTCAGTAAACAAAACAAAAAAAAAGGAAAAAGTAATACCCCATTAACATAACACAACATGCAATACATTTATTTTAGTAACTTACAATCAAAATTTATTTTGATTTAGATATATATACATTCTAAGTCGCTCAGCTGAGTTGCTTTTGTATTGTAATATATATCATGTACTCACACCTAGCAATACTTTTTTGGATTGAAGATTTTAATCAGATACTATTAAGGAAACAAAGAGTTGCTTCATTATTCGTTGACATATTTCAGGTATAAAATCATGCCCAACTATATATCCCAAACATGTTTGGCTGTTTTCAGCAATGCTTAGAGAAATGGCGAACTGACTATGCTTTGCCAGATTAATCATATACTACGAAAATCTTTTTCTAGCCATTTTATGATAGCATGTGCTAGCGATTAGTATTCTAATTATGCATTGAGGGAAGAAATCTCAAGTAATCAAGCACTAATGTCTTGTAAGGATTCTACCCTAATTGGCCATTCTGATCATGTTTTGTACAAATCATGATGTGGAATAGTCACTTTGAGATTTTCCTCTCTCCCAAAAGTTGTGGTTAATTGAGTCCCAAGCTGTTCAAAAAAAAAAAAAAATTGAGTCCCAAGAGATTAATCTAGTGGTTAAACGCTTAAAAGGTGGGCGGTCAAAATTTTCACTTTTAATTTCAGGTTTATATCAGTCAAGAAATTAATTTTTTTGGAACCAATCTCGATAAACCTTATGCTTGATTAACCCGAACTTTTATCTCCTCCAAGAATGTGACATACCCAAAATTTGACACATTTAGTATGAATTCGAACAACTTTCCAAAGAAAAATCCCCATCATAAACAAAAGAAAAAAAAGGTTGGGGTCAATTGGGTTTTCACCCTATTATTAGTACATTGTGGCCCTTTTGTCATCTTTCCATAGTTGCGGGGTCAACAAGCGAAAGCGCAGTCTTTGACATAATTGAATTGTGTGGGAAAGAGTATGGAGACACACCTCATGATTTTTGATCTGAAAGTAGTAAATAATGCTGCATTTGGTTGATATGATCATGACTAATGCAACATTGCAAAAACAGCAGATCTAAAAAAAGATGAATTATCATATCGGATGCTGCATCAGATGGTCCCCATTAAAAATCATGTTGTTGTTCATCTGTTTGTGTTTATCTAAGCAGCTCCATTATGTGTTTCACATGCAGGTAGGATAATTACTTGCAAATGTGCTTCTGCAATGAGTTTGTAAAAGAATCTTGATGCCCCGAAGTACTAGTCTCTGATTCATGAGTAGATATCAAGCTAAGTAGAATTTGGAATTACTCAATATGTAGATACATAAATTTTATTTTTTTTAATATTGGGAATTTTTCAAAAAAATTCTTTAGACACACGTCAAGTATGTTAAATTTTGAGATATATGATTTCGCTAGAAGATAATATAGTCTAAATTCGTTGGATACAAACTTTGTTGGGACATCTCAAAAAAATTAACTTTTTGATTGATTCAAATCGGAGATGTGAGTAAAATTTCACCAGTAGTGTAACTTATAGTGATTTTTTTTTTTTTTGTCAGGAACCTATTGTGATTGGAATGACTCAAAATTGATAGCCATAAATCTTTACCAATATATTTGCCATATATGCATCTTTCATGCATATATATGATTTTATTCTCATCTCCCCTAGAATCCACTCTAGTCCTGACAGAACACCATAAACTGCTTTTGGACATATCTCAAATATTTCAACTAAATTATATTGCCAAGTTCTTGAGAATATTTGTCTAGATTTCACCTGTTTTATTTACTGAAAATATATTCCAACTCTAAGGTTAATTTTTTTTCTACAATGGGGTTGCGATGCTCAATAAGAAAATGAAAAAGAACTTCACTTATTCTTTTAGTTTCACACAAAAATATGACTTACCTTGAAAAGTATATATTTTGCAAGTGTAATTCAATATTCCACTCAATTGACCTGTGAGCTCCAACTTACACCCGAGGCACTACTTCCTGGAATTTGTGGCTCACATTTGTTGGTTCATGTACTTAGAGATCGATTGACTACAATACAACTCAAAATATAGTGAAAAAAACCCATACAAATTGTAAATTTTTGTTGGACTTTGGACATATTTCATTCAAGTTAGGGTGACCCAATTAAATGATCTAAATAATGGAGCCACTACTCCATATAAAAGGAAAAATCTAAAACAGAAAACAGAGGTTTTGTAGGTTTTAGTTTCTAACAAAACAAAGCAAAAACTCTCTCTACACTCTTGGCTTTTAGGTTGTGGACAGAAAGTATATGGTCTAGTATTATACACTACGACTCCTTGCAAGTACAGTGGAACAAACGCGATCGTTAATTACTCACTTCTGCAATTTCGAGGTATGTATGAATATCTAACTTTAAATCAATATTGGTATCAGAGCCTTAATGTTTGTTCTCTGTACGATATTCAATTGTATGCATCAAAACCCTTATTTTCAATTTTTTCGTGATTTTTTAGCAATTAGTCATAGAATAACGTTTATGTGAAGTATCTCATATGAGAATTTTTTTTATACTTCTAGAAAGCTTGTATTTTAAGGGTTCTAACGCTGTTGATTTTATATTTTTCTGCTAAGTGTAGAATTAATTATAAATTTTTAAAGTTAGAATAACGTTCTGTCTTTTAATTGCGTTATTGTTCAGAATTAGATCTGTGCATATAATTGGTACTGGTAGAAACTACGTGTTTCAAGGATTCTAATGGCGTAAATTTTATAATTTTTGGATATCGTATGAATTTATTATGAATTTTTGAATCCTTTCGATGCGTACTATATTTTGTACATTGTTTGCATGTCTTTTTCGTGCTTTTGCTGCATCAAAAAGTAGAGAAACTCTAGGGCCAATTCCGTAGTGACACATGGCAGAGAGGGATTATATTTTGATTTTTTCTTGAATTATAAAATGAGTTTTAAATATTTATTTTTCCAAAAATAAAAAATAAAAAAATGGGTTTTTTTTTAACCACACAAGTGGCGCCACATGGCAATCACGTGGCAAGCCACGTGGGCAGCCACGTGGCTGCCACGTGGGCTGCCAGCGCCACGAGGGCAGCCGGCGGACTCCAGACTACTGCGGCCGTCCGGCGGTCCGACTGAAAAAAAAAATTATATTAGTTATAGAATATTGTTTTTAACCCCCCATATCTTTGTGATATTTTCAGTTTTGATTCCATATACACAAAACTTTGAATTATTTTTGTTTTTGGCCTTATGTCACTTGTTTAAGCCCTATATATTAGTGATATGTTTAATTAGTCTTCCACTTTCACCTCTAGACTACGAAACTTTAATTAAATCAAATTAAGATTTAAAAATTATGGTATTTCCCACATAGTACCTCAATCTAAGTGATATGCGTTGTAAAATTACATTTATAGGCATGAAATTTTTGGCTAAAATTTTGTTTTTGAGTAAAGCCAAGAAATTTGAAATTTTACGACTTAAAGGCATGAAATTTTAGTAATTTCATCGTGATACATAAAATTTGTGTAATTTTATTTGTTATTTTGTACAACATTTAAAATGTTGTGTGCATCACTCTCTTTGATTTGATCTAGATAAATTTTGTTTTCCTTTAAATGAGGGCCACTATCTTTGTGATAATTATAATTTGACCCTTATTTCTTGCTAGACTAATACATAAATTAATTTCAATTGTGGCATGAAATTATGAGTAATTTTATTAAATTGCCCAAATTTTTTGTATTTTACAATAAGTAGCAAAAAAATTTCGTAATTTCATTTAAATGTCCAAATTCATGTAATTTGATTGTAATCTTTATAATAAAGGATGTGAAATTTTTGTAATTTCATTTCAAAGTATAAAAATTGTGTAATTTCATTATACATGTTGTGTACAATATTAACACATGCTACGTGCATTATTAATTTTTGGGAATTAATTTATTTGATAGTTATGTATTAAAATTTGTTTATTTTCTCGAGGACTTTAGTAGTCATTCGAGGAATGTGCGAGTTAAACAAACTGCGAGAAAGACTTCCACCTCTACTGGACATACGAACACATACTGTCAATGGTCCAAACTGATTATCCAATATTTCATTTTACTTTTAATATTTACGTGTAATATGAAATGTTTTATTGGATATCTTTGATGAGTATGTAATAATGTTAGACGAACTCTTATTTCTCCTGACACGTAGAACCAAAATATGTCTTTTGGGTCTCGATATATTTGAGACAACTTCTACATTATTGATTGTCATGGTCCACATGTGTTAAAAGAATTGAATGCGTCAACTCTAGTGGACCAAACTGAATTATAAATGGAAGGAGACGGTTGAGAGATGTTTATTTATTTATTTGTTTTTTGTCTAACATTATTAGTGTTTATATGTTAAATACTAATTCATATGAGAAGCATGTTCATATTTGCATTTATTATCATGTATTAATCATAAGCATATGTTGCATATGTTATTAAATTAATAATTAGTTTATTAATCATTCAACTGAGTGGGAGTTCTAAGATTGGGATTGGTGTGATTCTAATCTAGAACTATTAGTTCCCAAACACGTGAATTTAAGTAATTCATTTTCAGAACTAATGTTTCTACTCGAATAGGATTAAATTGTGATCAATGTGACATTTGATCTATAGAATTTGATAGGTTGTTCTACAATCTGTTGGTACCATACCTTATGTCACTTTATTGTAGTTAAATACTTGTTCAAGTAGAATTAAATATCTAAATGTGCTAGTACCGAACATCACAGATGTCTATGTTGTGGCTATTTAAGATAACCGTAAAATATCGTTGTTGCGGGAAAAATGAACAGTGATAATTGCAAATGTGCCATCATCAACTTCAGAATCTCATTGAGCAGCAAATAGGTGCTTCAAAATACTGAGTTATGTTGTGGTGAACCATGAGGGTGGTAACACCACTCAGTATTAGAGGTAGAGAACTATCTGGCTGGACAAATATTATTGCTCGCATCACATTACTGAGCATTGTGTATCACACCTCAATACTTATCACGAAGTATGACCTACTAATGTGGAGATTTTGAAAGCTTGAGAGAGAAGTTCAGTGAAATGTCCATTTCTAAGCCATGTCAGCTACCCTCAAGTTTGACACATGCTGAAAGCATTACAATGCTCCTAAGGGGTAGCATGTCCATGACATCGAACGTAATTTGAGAATTGAAGACAATTGGCCATATTCTCACTGATGAACAACTAGTGCAAGTTGTCATCGTATCATTTCCATCTAGCTGAGTGCAGATAATTGTTAACATTACGTACAATAGGGATGTTAAAACATTCCAAACATAAAACGTCAATTGGAGATTTTAAGAAACGCCTCTTAGCCATCTAGGCCATTGGGCAAGCTTATGTAGCTAAGTCCAATAAGCAAGGGTCATGAGGATCCAAGTACAAGGGGCAATGACTCCAATGACAAAAGGGAATGATAAGCTGACTGAGAGGCCAAGAAGGTCAGATGTATGTGGGACAAATATGAGCTATGTGCTACAATTGTCATAAGAATGGTCACTAAAGCTCAGCATTGCCTTGAGTTGAAGACTAAGCGTCTAACCCTATAACTAGATATGAGGAGCATTTATAATACCGTTAAATTTTTGGTGAATTACGGTGGACATTTGTAGAATATAATTCGAGAGCTTGAAGATAAAGACATCGGCACTTGTTAGCTACTACTATGTGATGGGCAAACTCTAATTTTTCCATGTATCCTATAAGCTCCGATTCTAGAAATACTTGGTCCATGGACAAAATCCTCTTACGATTAGGTTATCAACTTCGTGCATATAAAACTCAGTTAAATTATTAGGAACAACTCATTATAAATCTGGCTATATTGTGGATAATATTTTTGTTCTATGCGTTGAACATCAAAACCATTGCTATATAAATATGTGTTATTAATGCTACATCTTTGAGATCTGTAGTATAGCAAGTTAGGCATATAAGGGCAAAAATAGAATGAACAGACTCGCAAGAGAATATCTTCAGAGGCTGTGATTTGCTCAATTCTATTTGCCCCCGTGTAAAAGTTGCCTAGCTAATAACTCCACAATAAAAATGTTTGGCGAAGGCTTGCGAGCTAGTTTTCAATTGTCTTGAATTCATCCGGAAATCTATAGTCTAAAGAATGATAGGGCGAGCCATGAGATCTCATATTTCGTTACTTTTCTCAAAGCTTTCACAAGTTTTGGTCTTGTCCTTTTTTGTTCTCACATGTCCGAAGTTTAACTGCTTTGGACGATATTCTAATCATGTTGAGAATCAAACCAACATAATGAAAAATATTTGAGAACCGATATAGTTCGGTGATACTGATTTGATTTGTTCAAAACAATTTGTGATGAAAAAGGTATGGCATGAGGGCTAAATATTCATGGCACTTCGCAACTATGAGATGTTATAGAAGAAGGAATAAAACCTCATTGGTTGTGGTTAAGTATATGATGGCTCATGTAGATTTCTCAATTTTGTGTTGAAAATAAATAACTGCCACATAGATGTCTACTTGACCGAGAGCCCTAGAAATCAATCACTCTAACTCTTTGTGAGTCATGGACAGGTGGTGAACTAGTCCGCGATAACTTATGACCATGTGAGTTGACTACTTTTGTTCATGACATTTCTCATGAGCTTGAGAAATTTAAATCAAAATGGAAATATGTGTATTTCCATTTGGTACTTTGAACACTCCAAAGCGAATGTTCATTGTTGAACAGATAGTGGGAGTGTGTCTGAACTCAACATTCTTGGATGTAGAATTTCCTAATAGGAGATTCAGTTATCTGAATTGAATGCTCCTAATGATCCTATCCCTCAGAAATTTTTCAGTTGAAATGAGAACTTGCTTTTGTTCACTGGTCCAAGTGGGAGAGATACATCAGTTTGGTTTGGTCCACTTGAATTTGTTTCAAGATTAAAGTGAGTTTGCCTCATAAACTGGTTTGTGGATCATGTTCACTTGCAATAGTAATATAGGTTTGATAAACTTGAATCTATTTCGTGATCAATGTGAGTTCATTTCACTACCGAGTGATTATGAAAATAAGGTTTTCATCTGATTACTAGTTAAGATGATGATAAATCTTAGATAGTGGCTGAAATTCTCTAATCTTTTTGTAAGGGAAAGTAGGACGAAAAACAATAGAAGAACAATTGGATTTAATACCAAATAGAAACTCGCCAGTGACTAAAAGTTGTACCCAAATGCAAACCTTTTTTTTTCATTGTTAGGTTTGCCATAATCCATCCATTTCTGATCAAGTCACCTAATTGAACCTCGAATTCCATCAGGTGGATGTAAAGGTAATTTACATTACGTGGATGTAAATGTGATGTTTCTTAGTGGAGAAATGCAAGAAGAATTCATTGTGTATGATCTTCAAATGGTTCAATAAGGCATTTGTGTATATGTCAATTGATTTGAGAGTAGATATGTGATTCTATCTCTCTAGATAAATGATATTATTGATCAGAAATGACAAGGAGTATATAATCACTATTAGAAAGTGGTTACTTGTCCTTAACTGTGTGGGATGAAGGATATTGGTAGAGTAGATTGTGTGTTAAGAGTCAAGATCCAGAGGGGTCAATCTAAGATTTTTGTTTTTGTTGCAAGAGTTATATGTCAAGCAAGTTCTTGAGTAACTCCACACACAAGTCTCCAAACCTATAGATATTTTTATAACTGAGGGAGAAAGCCTAAGCCAAGGGATGTGTCCCCAATGCCAGAATAGACTGATGAGATAAAATGTTCCTTATTCAAGCCCCATGAGAAGCCCTGTATATATTGTGGTATGTACATGGCTAGATATTCGTTTTTGCCATGAAATTGATATGTTGTTATCAATCAAAGTCTTAGACAAGCTTGTTGTAGCATTGTCAAAAGGATCTTGAGGTATTTGAAAGGCAATTTAGATGTTGCCTATGCCATTGAAGTGTTGATCTCTTTTGAAAGAGAACCATATACGCTAACTTGGGTGGTGACCTAGATGAGTGTAAAGTTACCTCTTAGTATGTTTTCTTGTTAGTCAATGGCACGACTTCGTGGAATGACAAGAAGCAAATATGCATAGCATTGTCAACTGTGGAAATTGAGTTGTGTGGCATGCTCAGTAGCTATGCAAGGGGACAATATGGCTCGAGAGATTATGATGGACTTAAGATGAATCTATTGCTAGACGAGCAATGACGGTTTGTTGTGTCCACTAATTAGCCATCGCCTTTGCTAAGGATCCTAAATTACATGGCGAGACCTAATACATAGACATCATGGCTTTGTGTCATAAAAAGAAGTGATTGTGGATCACTCACCTGTGCATGAGATGGCCGCGTCCCACTATATAAATCCATATTCAGAGATATGCATTTGTTGCAATGGAATCTCTAGGATTGTGCAGGACTTGATGTTGATGTTCCGAAAAGTATTATGTAATTACTAATGCACTCATACTCGTGAGTATTTGATGCCAGTTCATAGTGAACAAAGTTTTCTTCTTTTGTTTGCTCAAATGTCTTATCTTTGTGATAAGTTTAGAAGAAATCGAGTATGAGTATGCTATCACATATTGGCATCGAAAAGTACGTCAACGGGTTAGAAATGTTGGCTCTCTCACAAGAGCAATCGCCTCTGATGCAGTAGAAGCATGCAAAGATAAGGCAGAATGAGTTGGTTAGTATTCGTCGGAAATGCTATACTCATTCAAGCGTCGCCTTGAATATTATCGAGGATTAGTTCTAACGACAATCACCAAGATAAAACCTCTTATTGCATATGTTGCAATTTAAGATTGATATATGGTCGGTATGGATACCCACGATCCATATGTAACATGTCAATAGCTAGATGTGAAACCTCAGTTACTGTGTATATTAGGTTCGAGAATTCAGGTTGGTTAATAAATGACAACCATACCAAGATCAGTACGATATTTGGGTAAAGTTATGACGTACGCCCTAAAGAAAGTCACACTGTAACTCATGTATCATACTGCGAGTGCTATAACGACTATGTAAGGGAGTTGATGAATAGATCCCTACTTCATCATTGTATGAGCCCTTGAAGCTTCGAAGGCTTCTCTTGTGTGCCCTTAGTAACCTACATCCATATTCTAATAATTCAAGTTCAATGCTAGCTACTTTAGTATGTTGTCTAAGGATCACAATATATTAGGTCACATAGAACATGTCCAGGAAAGCAGTTGACTTGACTTAGAGGAATATTGGATGAAGGGAAGACTGTTCGCACTGAGCGCTGCGTATGTTCATTGGTCGACCAGTTATACAATCTCTGTGATTGAACAATCTTAGTGATTGAATGTAATCTTAGTGCTTGAGATTTTAGTCATCGAACATAGCCTAGGAGGGATTGGGCATGTATTGACGGATGTGAACTTAATTGGTCTAAGGAACAACGAGACTCTATCTTTCTTTGCAGGAAGTGGCTCCCGTATTATCCCTAACAGGTACACGGTTTTAGAGCTTCCATTTTATGCAAGCTTGTGAGTTGCATGACCTATCTGCCAGTATGACTTAGGAGTGATTTGAAATTAGTTTCCAAGAGAGATGTCATGGGATACGTTCCCACCCCACCTTGTATGAGTGGGAGATGTTGGACTTTTGGCATATTTCACCCAAGTTAGGGTGACCCAATTAAATGACCCAAATAATAGAGGCCACTACTCTATATAAAAAGGGAAAACCTAAAACAGAAAACAAAGGTTCTGTAGGTTTTAGCCTCCAACAAAACAAAGCAAAAACTTTCTCTACACTCTTGGCTTTTAGGTTGTGAACAGAAAGTGTATGGTCTAGTACTATACACTACGACTTCTTGCAAGTGCAATGGAACAAACGTGATCATTAATTACTCGCTTCCGCAATTTTCAAGTATGTATGAATATCTCACTTTAAATCATATATATATATATATACTTAGAGATCGATTGACTCAGGGGCGGAGCCATAATTTTTTTTTAGTGGAGGTTAAAATTATACAATTAAATATTTATATAAATAATTATTTTTCAGTGGGACTGAATTAATTTTTAACTTAAAAATATCTTAAAAATACATATATTTTATGATAAAATTTGAGTTGAATGGGGATTGAAACCTCACAATCTTAAGAGTGGCTCTACCAAGTTGAATGAGAATTGCAGCCCCACAATCTTAAGAGTGACTCTACCACTGGAAGCACATATCTCACTTAGGCATTTGCTTTTGAATCTTATTTCTTTTGGCTAAAATGTAGATTACATGAAGTTTTAATAGATTTGAGCAAAACTAGCAACCAAAAAAAAAAAAGAAGCAAACTAGCACCCGATGATCTGCGTCCGACAGTTTTGATAAGAAATAAATAAGAAAATATGGCCTATGGATAAATAGTAATGGATTGTCAGGTTGAGGTTGATATATAATAAGTGATATATTATGTATTAGTTCAAAAAATCAAGAGGTAAGTTGTTTCATGTGATTGACTTTAGTTTTTTTGTTTAGTTTAATTTTTTTGTTTTTATTTTTATTTTTGATTCGTAAAATTTTGTATCCAAAATAAGTAAAGTAAACTCCTAAAATTTATAAAAGTTAAATAATTTTAAAAAGTAAAATTAATTAAAATATTAAGTAGGGAGTAATTTATTTTTTTACCTAAAATTTCATATACGTATGACAAAATTCGCTAGGTCAGTGGGGGTTGCACCCCCCACTTGCCCTATAGTGCCTCCGCCCCTGGAAAGAATCCATACAAATTGTGAATTTTAATAACCAGTTATTACGAATAAAAACAAATAGTCGGAGTATGTATATATATACATGTAATATACACATAAATATATAAAATGGAACGAAGTCCGCACAGTTGAGGAATAGAAATTAGGTTTTGATATCCTAAAATATGTGGTTGAAATTGATTTACTTATGAGGTGGATTATTAAAATTTTACCCCCAAGTCATTCAGAAGAAATCCAAATCCAATAACCTTAATCGTTTATTTGAGGGTCTGCTAGTTAAGAATCATGGAATTCCATTATAAAATTAATATTTTATAAGATGGTCTAAAAATTTATATATATTATAACACTCAAGTCGGTTCATAGAGTAAGGATATAATTTAATTTTGAAACAACCAAATTTCTGACTTAAATTTAAGTAATTACTCGAGCATAGATCTAATGTTAATATCAAGGATGTTTGTATTCAGCCTCACACGTTATGATGAATGCTTATTCCCCAAAAATCTATTATGATTATTAGTGACAGAAATCTTTTGTCGTCCGTGTCTGATTTTCTTGTAGTGGTAATTCCTCCTATATGACTAATTACAAGTGACTTGAGATGCAGATATATTGCATCTAAATTATGTATGAATTTCTAGCAAGCCAAAATAGAGCTCAACTCAATGGAAAATTGTACTCTATTACACATTACAGATACCAATTAGCAATCTTCGTCATCATCTACTAATTTACAGTAATGACATCTAGATATATCCTTAATTTCCTCAAACTTATGAGAGGTTATCATGGAGGAAGTACACATTGATTGTCAACATATTTATATGATCACTGTAATATATTATTCGAATTGAGATGAGTATTGTTATAATATTAAAATTACATGGGTGATGCTTTACCTGTCCAATTATATAAAGAGAAATTTAATATTTAATACATGAATACTTACCATGCAAAGCAGGGTAAAACATCATCGGAATGACATAAAGTATTATTTGTGCAAAGCATTATCTGATGGCCATATAAATGATCTACTTTGTCTAATGTTACAAAAATAAAAATATTATTGACATTTAAAATTTCGCCTAATGAAGTTTTCTGCTTAGAATTGGTCAAGAAAGAAAACAAAAGAATCAGTTCGAGATCAGGGTAAGAGATCATTATTAAAACACATCATAAGAAGTATCTTTAAATATTGGATAATTAAATACAAACCTAACATCAGAAAACTTTGTTCTAAATTTTATGCAAATGATGCAACCATTGCTTGATATACGTTCTTAGCCTCTTAATTTCGACGATTTAGGAGAACATTAACATTATGTCGGTCTTTCCAAAGGCCAAATTCCATCATCATCATGTTGTTCTTGTTCTTTATCACTTATTAGGCAACTGTATTATGAAAATAAATGTGATTTACATCATCGCGATTATAATTAATCGAAGAATGCTCTTTTCGCAATACGTAATTTTTACTTTCTTAATTTTCATTGTCTAAGATATAAGTAAGAAATATAAATTTGAATAAGAAGGAGACTCGAGACATTGACAAATGACAAGTTACTAGTCAAAATAAGGTATTTGAAATGTTAATCCATTGCGTATTGCCTGCATCGAATCAACTTAATTAGGTCAAAACTATATGCTTGGTACGCTTTTTCCATTATATAATATTTACTGATGTTATATGATGCGTGACGCAATCTTGATGTATAAATTAACTATAGTTCTTGATCACCAGCTATGGTATAGTGTATATAGCACCCAAAAAAAGAGGCTGATATAGTAAATTTGTGATCTTAGCAATAAACTTTTTATAAGATTCAAGTGTACACGAAATATCATGATGAAAAATGGTAGAAAAAATTTATTGTTAAATGAGAAAGCTCCAAGTTGTTAAATTCCAACTTAATTTTTCATGAATATTAGGTATTGTCTTAATTGTGGATGAGCTCAGAACTTGAACTGGATACACTTAAACTTATAGGAAAAGATGACTAAATGCATACTTCTGGTGGATTTCATGCACATTAGTTTCTTCTTCCTGCTCAGTTGAAACTTTGAACTCATAGGAATGGATCTAGAATATTGTATCAATGCCGGTTAAGTGGGTATTGGTAAAAAAATTTCGGTCGGGGTTAGTATGATAATTAACGGCCTCATCTAATGATAATTCCTTTTGTTTTCGGCTTTATTAATTGGTTCTTTTCTTTGTTAGATGAGATTATTTGGCATTATTTACAAGTAAAATCTTAGTGAAACTTTTTAAATATTTATAAAATCAAAAACTTTAGTATGACTAAAAGTTGACAAAGAAGTTAAATCACAATTAACATTAATATGTGATAAAAATAACCGATCTAACCTAATAAAAAGTACTGACCTAATCATCAAAATAGAAATAAGGTATGCCGCAATAATTTGTCTGGTCGGGCATTCTCGACCTAGGGTAACAAAGACTGACCTCCAATCCTTTTTTAAGATTATAGGTTGGGGCGACAGGATCCCACCAAATTCGAAATATTGTCTAAATATGTGTCTCAATCATACTCATGAGGTATCTTATTTTCTTATTCACAAAATCTATTTTTGTATTTGATTATCCTACATAACTAAATTACTAATTTAAGCGTCGGAGTGTTCACGCTGAATCTATCCACAGTTTGTTCATTGCTTGCAAGGTATAAACAGCTCGGTTAGGACCCGAGGTCAAGCAATCCTAATTTTATACCTTAACAAACATGGAACACTAAGTTGCTTTGTCCAAAGAAATAGTTTCTCTTGGCATCGTTAAGCAAAGCAAATGAAGGATTAGGTTTGGCGAAAAGTATTCTTTAAAGACTTGAAATATATATTTCACCTGACTTTGACTAATTAATTCGATTGCGTTGTACAGTTGAAGTCCACATGCTCCAAGTTAATTGCAAATATTGGTGGAGTAAAAAGCATACCTGTAGTACTTTATGTCACTCTGATAATATTTCATTGTCTCTCCTAATTATTTATATAATAAAAAATTTATATATTAAATGTCAAATATTTCTTTATATAGTACGAACTCTTATCATATTAAGATTTGGTGAAGTACCACCCTAAACGATATATAACAATGTTCTAAGCATAATAATAATAATTAATAGGCAATTTGAATAGATTAAAGAACAAAAGATGCTAACTAGCTTGATAATCACTCAAGGTTTTTAGCCAGCACGTGTGCTAATCAGTGGGATTATACACGAGTCACGAGGTAATTAAATAGAAACTATTTAAACAGAGATATCAAATGCGTTAAGCAACATCCTTTATTTCCTCCCTTCAATCTCGTTTATGGTTCGTTACGCTAAATTCTCACACATCCCTATTAAGTAACTACTCCATTAATTATTCTGATTATTCTTCAGATAATTGAGGAATGAGAATGGGGGAATTTTACGTTACCTAGGATTGATGAACTAATTAAATAATATTTATCTTCATGACTTTAGAGGACTGCTGTCTTGCTGCTTTTGATAAATTAAATGCTCGTAGTTTTTGCCTTAGTTTGACCTTCGCAATCACAAATGTTGCTTTGGTATAACAATGGCAGTATTTTTTAAAATTTTAATTATAGAAGTTCTATATATGGTGAAAAGTTTTGACATGCTGATAATAAAAAGACAAGATAAGTCTTATCAAATGAAGGCTGCTGCCTGCAGAATTATTTAATCCTCATAATTTTACTAATTTTGATCAATATCGAACTTATTTGTCTCACAAATATTTTCACTAATAAAACATTGTAGATCTGTCTTCACTTAGTTACGTGATTATTCGATTAAACTCCTTAATCACAACCTTTTATATATTGAGATATTGTTGTTCATGGTTAATTTCTCTTTGTTGTTGTTTTCTTTTACCTTTTGGGTGTGCTATCGTTGTTGGTAAGTCATTTGCTTTGAGCTAATGCCAACTTTATTCATGAATATGTCATGAACTTCACACAATTTTTATTAGTACACTTCGTGGAGCTATCTATGAATTTATTTTTTTCAATTAAAAATAGATAGACGGCACCAACTCTAAACCCACCATGTCTCGACATAATTAAACTGGTGATAATTAAGATTGTTATCCTAAATAGTTTACCGATGGGGACAGAAAAAGTGCGATGTAGCCAAGTGAAGAAAGGCACTAGAAAATTCTCATATTCTTAGCATAACTAGTTGAGTAAATTCTGCACTTTTTGGTGTTTCGGGTTTCCTTTTGCTTTTCTCTTACTTGTCTTTGTTCTTTTGAACTGTCGCAACTTGGAAGTCCCATTACATTTTTTTTCCTTTTATTTCGAAGGAGATCTAAGCTGATCTTACATTATTTTCAAAAAATGATTGTATATATATATTATGATAATTAATTTGGGACCTCTCGCACTTAAAGTGATAATCATACAATTGAAACTCGTAAGTTTGTAAAGATGGAATTTAATCAAACTAAAATATATAAATTAATCAATGGATGGAGGATGCTCAAAATTAACTTCACTTTCTTTGAGATAATATACTATATTCTTCAGACGTAAAATACTATATTAGAGATTATAATAATTCGTAAATTTCGTTGTTGAAAATTTTTGTTTCCAAAATCTTCGTCGTGGTATCATGTACATCTAATTTTGATAGTCTATGCTTAAAACATCACTTTCTTTGAAATACTATATCATTTTTGTCAAAACTTAAAAATTCGGCATAGAAACTATAATGATTCTTAAAACTAATTGTTGCAAATTTTTGTTTCCCCTTAAATCTTCGTCGTCCATGGTATTATTTATACAAAGTTTTGCTGTTATTTTGTTTTAATATTTAGGTAAATTAATGTATTTCTAGACGATACACCTAATACCGGTGTCTTTCCACAAAAATAATTTCAAAACTTGCCGCGCACTTATATGCACTGGTATATATATTGTTATATTGATAGCAATAGCATCAAAATACAAAATAAGGTATAATTTACAAAAAAAATAAAAAATAAAAAGGTATATATTTGAAGTATTTTCCACCACAATCTTCTGTTTTGATTGAAAATGATTTTATTTGCCTCTCACTAAGTCCTCTTCTTGAATTTTCTAAGTCCATGGCCACCACCCAATCTTTTCTTGTCTAAAAAGAATAGATTGCTCTCTATTATTTTCACCCAAAAGCCAAAATGGAGTAAACCATTAATTCTCATGTGGGACAAATCGAAAAAATGTTATATGCCCATAGTTGCAAAACTTTCCCTTTCCAAGTTGCACCATGCACAATGGGGAGGTGGGGGGAAGACAATTATTCTCAAATCTATATACATGTCACACAAAAAGATAAGGATAAGAAAGTATAGAAAAATCATATTTGGATATCATTGTGAAGAAAGATCTTGATTGATCGTTGAAGTGATAATATATTTATGATGAAATTATTTAGACTATTGAATGATGTACAAAATAAAAAATTATACCATCATTTCACCACCGTTAATTTCTCTGATATGAGAGAATTAATCCAAATCCAACAAAATCCTAGTTCTTATAAATGATTACCTAGTTCATTTAGACTATCCCACAAAAGAAAAACATATAGAAAAGTATATAAGACAAAATTCTAGTTCAACTAGTTAGGTCAATTAAGTAGATAGAACACACTATTTTAGCAGTGTGTTCCATACTTTGTGGCCTTGCATATACGATTAATTAATTATGTGCAGATTAAGATTGATACCTACATTTATTTACTGCCCCTTGATAGATCAAAAGAGATGTCTTTTCCAATTCCCTTTCCTTCAATCTATGAGAAAGCAAGATTATGCATGAAGTTACCACTGACATTTACTTACATGCGTGAAGCCCTAATTAGTCCTCCTAAAAGGTCCTTGACCTCACTAGTCACTCCCATGGGAAAAGAAAATTTAAGTCAGTCAAAAATTGCAACATACATAGAGAGATGAGTTAACCTAGAGGATTTGGACACTAGCATCAATAAGGATGGTTTGATGGAGACTTGCATTATAGTTGAGTTATGCATGTCTAGGTGAGCATGTCGTAAAATGAACTTTATTTGCATTTTTTACTCGTGTACACGGATGATGGGCTATTGTGTGGTTTAACATATTTTCATAGAACAAAAAATATGTTCATACAACAGAAAATTGAGAAAATATATCACTATAGAAAAGTGCCACCATCAATTTTTTGCTAATTATTTGGTTCAATTAATATTTTAGAATATACTTACGTACCATAAGTAGAGGGTGAATACTTTGGCCAATACTCGAGAAATAAACAAAAACAATGATAATCAGATTCGATCTATATCAATAAACAACTAGTTGTTATCATTTGCTTTCCGTCGGGAAAAATAAATTTGAATTTTCAGTATATGTGTTTGGATTACATTAAATTCCTCGTGTCAATATGGTAAAAAAAAAAAATAATAGCCAATTTCTTAAACTTGCACCTAGAATTTGCATGCGCCAATTAGCTAGCTAGCGTCGTATATTTTCTTTTTTCTTTTTTGGATATAATAAAGATCAAAATCATGATCTGACCTCAAAATATTTGATTACAATAAATCACTATTTGACCATTCAACTTAACTTTTGGATGTGTGGTGTACCTCGTATATTTTCCTTATTATCTCTTCTTACCAAAATAAAGCTAAAGATTCATAAAATTATTCGCTAGCTTTCATGTTCCTTAGCCCACTTGATTAACGCTAACTGTCATTAGAGATTTGTATTCCACCCACCACATATCTTGAATCTTATCTCTTTCTCACTATCTCTCTTCCACAATCTATTTCAAAGTATGGATATTTCTAGACACCTACCAATAATAAAACCAAAAGGTTATCACTTTAATTTACTCTCTCATCTAGGATATGATTGCAACTTAAGATTACCTCAAGCTATAATTACAACCGTAGCCTTGGTCAATTTTGAAGCTCACTTACCATGCACGTAAAGGCAAGCTTGCATTTGTCGCAGAACAAGGAGGCAAAAAGCAACCTCACCCTTGCTTACACGGCCATTTACTAGTCAGATTCATACGAATTGGCAAGTTAAATTGGTAAGAAAACACGGATCAACATTACATGCTAGAGATTTTATCCTCTTTATACTATGTTATTGGACGTTTAAATCCGCCTTAAGATTGTTAATCTTATAATATAATAACACGGACTTATAATATAATAACACGGATCAAAAGTACTCCAAACCAGTGAAAGATAATATAAAATAGCATATCAATGATTGTTCGAGGCCAGTAAATAAAGATGATCATATAAGGCATAGATTTCGAATTTAGACCATCTTCATGATAAGTCATTACTTTATAACTCCGTCTAACCCTTGATCGCATGCATTAAAAAAAAAAAAAAGCATATGTCTTATAACTTAGAAATATTTATCTTCCTTTTTTTTTTCCTTTTCTATATTTAACAAGAATTTCTAAGGGGCTAACTTTAAATTATGACAAAATGGCAGACACAACGTAAAACATAAAAAGGAGGCAAGGGACAACAAGTTGAATTACCATCACAGGCGTGCATTGAGCCAAAGGGGCATGTCAAGCTTCTTTTTTGGAAAAAAGCAAAATGCTTATTTCATATCTTGTAAAGACTAGTCAACATCAGTCAACTTGAAATGGAGGGACCCGTTCATACTAGATATCATCGTGATAATCGAGTTAAATGGACGTCCCAGATCTAACATGTATAGCAAATTTGATAGCATATATGGATGATCGTAGCGTATACATTGTATTCATAAGCAAGAATAAAAATGCATTAACATTAGCGTAAAGGGTTTAGTGTAGTAACTCGCTATTTGGTCTAGTGGTATAATTTTTGCTTTAGAATTTTTATATATAACGTTTTAAGTGATATAAAATAGTTTAGTCATGAATGTTTGGGACATGAGCAGGCAAGGTTACTCATGGTTCTACCTCGAATCAATCAATAAACTAATTTAATTTGAATAGACTTTGTATTTGACTAATTTAATTTATAAGTGTTCTGAGTGAAATCATATATTCTCAAATTTAAAATTCTTCATATAAATTTAAAAAATTTGTGGACGAGAGTTTTTCATTGTTAAAAAGAATACCATAAAAATGCTAGTGTGGATCAACGATTCTCAAGATTCAGTAAGCAAACCTAGGCTTTGGGTGTTTGACCAAAATAAGAATATTGTATCCGTACAATATTCTCCCCAATTCTAAAACCATATCAAACACACTTGATTTTTCAAAGAGTTAATCTAATGCTTTATCACAAAGTATATAATAAACTGAATTAGCCGGCTAAAGAAGGCATAAAGGTGTAAAGACTTGAAGCATACTCAATCGGTGCGCACTATCACGTGCGCAGGCGTGTGTGCGTATCTAACTCGGTTTACGAAGGACCCCAAACACACAAATGGAAAATGCGTCAAGCAACATCCTCTGTCGAGCCAGTAGTTGTTTGATTAAGATATTTTTAAGTTGAGTCGTTTAATAATTAATAATAAAAAGTATGCATAAGGTGTAAGTAAGGGATGATATTGATGCATTTTCACGTTGGCTAATGACTAGTCACCTTTATATGTTGTCTGAATTGACTCTAGGCCTGTACCCAGCCTTGGCCATTTGTCTTCCATGTAACAAGTCGCCCACAATTACGTGTTATTTCATGCCTTGTTTCTGAAACTTTCTTCACATGTCTCCCTCTAACGAGTTGGTATTCAATTTGTCCAAATTAATATTAATATTAATTTTTTCACATAATATGAATTTTATATACATGTAAGATCATATTCTTTCTAACAAATTAATGTTATAATCCAAAAATGGTGGGATAATTTTTCCTCTTGAATATGGTTTTTACTTACCATGCTAGTTACACCTACTCTTGTAGCTACATTGCCTTCAAATTGTGGTCCCAACTATTTTCTCTAGAACTCTCTGAGTAGAAAAGGAACTAAAGGAGTTATCAATCAATTGGTAGTCCCAAATAGAAGGAAGATAGAGCAATAATCATAAACTTATAATATAATAGTTTGATGTACAAAACTCATGTTACGAGTGAATTCTAGAGAAAGATTTGTACTCTAGAGTTTATTTTACAAAAAAATTATTTTTACGATTTAAACACATAAGCTCTTTTATGACAACAACTTTACTGTTGCAAAGGTTTTCCTTGAAATTATAAATTAAAACTCGAAAACAAAAAACAAACATTGACATAGCTCCATTAGTAAGTACTTCTTTAATTCAATGAATAATATCTCAATTAGTTGTGGAGCACAATCATCCAAAATAGTGATTAATGGTGGATTGTGATTAATGCATATATAGTAACATAACATTGCAAAATGTAGAAACTTTCTCATTATCTAATAAATTTGCAGTAGTCAAATATACTGAATGTATTCCAGAAAATTCTGCCAAAAGTATCTAGCAACACTTCGTTTCTTATGAAGTGAATTAACGTATCAAGTCATTCGAAGAGTCTTCAGAAACAATCAATATATCTCGTTTAACATTTACTTCATTCACACTTAATCCAAAGTTAAAGAAAGTGAAAGTGCATGAGAAACAAGATCAATTAGAGCAGTGGATGCATCACGCCTGCCAAGATGAATCAAACCCCCCCTCCCCAAAGTGCCGGCCCTCAAAGTGACCCGCGCACCATGGCATGGCGTGTCTTGGTTTCGCCAAAATACAGCCAAGCATTAACCTAACAAAGAGCTTTACTCAAAACCTATGAATTACTCCATTGATAAGAGATTTTATTCACGTATTGAATTCAAAACAGTTAAAAAGTCTCATGCAATCTCATGCACAATCATCATTAACTCGGTTGTGCTGTCTGCAATTATAGAATCGCTAGCAGAAGCCCCCTTAACTCTCTCTCTCTATTTTAAAAAAAAAAAAGTGTTTTGCATAATCCGGCAACGCTAGAGCAAGTTTTTACTCCTTCTGTCCAAATCCCTTATATAACTTCGGAAGACATCAAAAGTATTAATAGTCATAAAAGACCAAAGAGCTAGCTTTGCTTTTTGCCCTTTTGATATAATAGAAATCAAATTAATCAAATTTATAACTTAAATTTAAAATTTTTAATTATAACATATTACTACTTACCTTTTCCCTAATTCTCAAGTGTCAGAGAGCTGTACTCAACAATATGCTGTCATTTTGACCCAAAAAAAAAAAAAAACAATATGCTGTCACATACGTTGACTTCTTTTTTATGTTTAGTCTCTGCATGTTCCACATGTACTCCTCTACTCTGACGTGGCAATCCCAGGCAAATGCCACAAATCACTGCTTGATTTGCTGACAGGGCACAGTATCTTTCCACATGTCTCCAAGGAAAAAGAGCCGTGCAGCATTGAGAGGAAGCAAAATTCCCTGTCTCCAGACCTGCCAACAAAAAGTGGGCCCCAAAAGGACGCTCACCTTTAACAAACTGTCCGAATTTAGAACCTTTTTGTTGCTACGCCTCTCTTTAGTTTCGGAGTCGTTGAAACCAACCCCTCAAAATCCTTAATGCATTTCATCATCAATATCATATGTGCTTGTACTCTAGACGTTTTAGTTTGGTAGCTTTTTCTTTTTTGTTTGTTTTTAAAGTAATAAGAGATAGATCACTATTTTTTAAGATTTCGTACGATACAATTTAATCTATTATTCTGAGAGAGAATTTTCTTAATTTGTCATTAAATGACATATAATTAATTCAACAATTGTTCAGCCAATAGAGTGGTTTCAATTAGAAATATGAAATTTAAAATTTGTAAATCAGTCAATATGCCTATTAGCCTCTTAATAGATGTGTAATAGATAATAGGACTCATTCCTTATAATATCCCATATTGGTGAAATATACTGTGATTGTGTAGTTTATAAGTGGGTGTTGTGGGTATAAGGAATAACTTGAGTTAACCATTTTGAGTTAGTAGAAAAGAGACTCAAGTAGTTATTCTCTTATGCATATAACATCAGTCGCGCCTGCGGGCTTGGGGGTTTAGGTTCGGGGCGTGATAGAATGGTATCAAAGTAAGTCACTAGTCGGTGCGGGGTGGGGGAGCTAAGTGCTACACCTAAAAAATTGGTAGGAGTCACCTCTAGAATCTTACACAGCTTGGTTGGTATGTGTGCCGAATCTTACATAGCTTGGTTGGTGTGTATCCCTGACGAGTCAGGTCTTTAACGCAGGGGGTGTGTGTAATATCCCTGGTGGAATATAAGGAATAACTTGGATTAACCATTTTGAATTAGTAGAAAAGAAGGTCAAATAATTAATTATACCTACAATACTAATCTTACCTGGTCTTTAACGCAGGGAGTGTGTGTAATATCCCTGGTGGAATATAAGGAATAACTTGGATTAACCATTTTGAATTAGTAGAAAAGAAGGTCAAATAATTAATTATACCTACAATACTAATCTTACCTGGTCTTTAACGCAGGGGGTGTGTGTAATATCCCTGGTGGAATATAAGGAATAACTTGGATTAACCATTTTGAATTAGTAGAAAAGAAGGTCAAATAATTAATTATACCTACAATACTAATCTTACCTGCAGGTCTGAGATTTTAAATTAGAGGCATTACATTCCTATTGAGTGAAATGCATGCATATATATGAAAATGAACCCATGTTCAAACAATCAGTTATTGGTTAGGAAAAAACCATGTGGTTTTGCACTTGAAATGTACTCCAAGTAAAACTAAGCATATGGTAGTGTGAAAATTAATTTACCATGTTAAATAAAGATTGAAGTGTTCAAGTATTGCATTTTGTGGTTCACCTGTGTGTTTGTTACTTGGTTCACTTGTTTGCCTTCTTTTAAAGCGTTAATTTGATGATAGCTAGGAGACAAAGCCATGACGTACGTAACATGCATGGTATGGATCTTTCTCTTTTCTTTTTTTTGTCGGAATGCATGGTATGGATCTAAATATTGCTTTTGTTTGTCATCTGTATTTTTAATCATATCGTGTGTTTCTACTAAATATTCCTACATCAATTCACAAGTAGAATTGTCCTAGAGTCTTCTTTTTTTTCATGAAAAACACTTGATTCACACTAGAGTTTAAATCTCGAGATTTATGATTATTTTAAAAAAAATATGATTCAAGTTAGTTAAATAGAGTATATTTAAATCAGATCTACAAATGATAGTTTTTTACCTGATTCAAATTTGAGGCATAAATAATCAAGATTATGTAATTTCAAACGTTCTATTTCTAAACTAACTACACGAGGTATTTTTGTTTCTTAGTGCATGAGGCATCTATGGATCAATTATCAAAAAAGAAGATTAGAGGCAAAGCATAAAAAAGCTTAGCCAAGGATCCCACATACAGCTAGCAACCTAGATAAAAGTTGTGTTCTATTTTTTTAAAGGAAGATATTCATTCTCTACCTTTATCCCGGCATGGAGAAGGTATCCCAGTTGAAAGCCACTTGACACTATTCTTCACCATTGCTTTCAAATCCAAGTTACCATGTTATCTTTTCTGAGATAGCATTTTAGTTCACTGGAGAACACCACGTGTCATCACGTCGAAAAACCTCAATATCTTTTCTTTGAAAATACACAGAAAAACCTAAAGACAGATTCAGTGTAAAGGAAAATATACATTTTTCTTTTTCTTCATTTAGGGGAGGTAGAGCTCTAGTTATGTTAGAATTATCTTGAAATACGTCTCGCCTTTTTTTTTTTTATCTTTTTCAAGGAAAAATGAGCAGCGGGTGTTGAGGAAAATATATACTTGCCTGCACGTACATGACAATCTAAACGTCTTATTCATTGACCCCAACTAACATTAAGAGGTTGCTAAATTAATTACTGGAATAAACAATGTAGGCGATTATCTAATCAATATATATAGATTTACAATTAGTTAACCACATAACCTAAACGTTCCAATCGGATTATTTAGGGGTTAATAACATTAATGATACACATCGCTCAAATATGTGTCACTGAAACTTCATGTCATGGCATCATATGTGACAGGTATTTTATGTGAACTAGAGCTATTAGTTTAAAATAAACCATATGGCACTTACCACATACTAGGGTAGTACAGGTCATGTTTGGTTTGGATCTATCTCTTCTATTTATTCTTGTATTTACTAGATGATATATATTATGGGTTATGAGATTTAATTTTTTTAAATTTTAATAATCTGTTTTGAATTTTAATTTTTGAAAAATGTAATTAAAATAAATTTGAAATGAATGATAGAGATTTAAAAAGATCAAATCTCATAGTCTATAATAAATCTAATCTAGTAAATGAGAGAAAAAGTAAACGAGTGTATCCAAATTCAAGTGATGCCATGACATAACACAATACTTGGTATATAAATACATTGGAATAGCAAAAGTATTTGGCATCCGGCGCTCACACATTACTTGTCTCAATTTATAATCTTTTTAATTACTTACTAATGGTTTACAGAATATACCATCTTTGTCGAGTGAAAGGAAGCAAAATATTGCTCGAGTTTTTCCATTTGTTAACGGGTGGATATGAGATGGATTGAACTAGCAGATCAGTTTGATGTGTTTCTTTCGGAATCCTTTACTGTAAATTAAGCGGTAGTATGAACATATTGGTCATGTTACAATTGAACAATTAAGATAGTAGGCATATAAGTGGGAATTAATCGATGATTAGGTGACATTACTATTGCGGTTAGACCTAATTTTCCTAATGATTCACATATAGATCATGTCGGCTTTAAAGTTGGCTGCTCATGTCTTTGCCTTTTATTGTAACCTAAATCGTAATGAATCACCCACTAAAGATTTTCAGAAATCGTCTTTTTCTTTTTTTTTTCTTTTTTTTTTTGCTAAAAAGAAAACTAAACCAATTACACCGCCATAACTTTCAAAGTCCTTGGACACTCTCGTTTATTTCTATCTAAAAGGTTGAGAATATCGTCTTGATCATCATCCAACACAAGACAACTAATAGATTGAGACAATCCATAGTTCGCTAACCAATCAACACACATATTCGCTTCTCCCGTAAAAGTGTTAATATCGAAAATCACGTTCTCTATTCAGTAAATTTTTGCAACCTTCGATCAAATGTCCAAGTGGACTATGCAGAGGAACAGTCCCCTGGACCAGTTTGATATATAACTTCCGAATTAGACTCAATCTCCAAGCTCAACGTCAAACACATACCTTCAAACAACGTAACAATCTCTACCAAATTGTACGACGCTATCCCTAAATTGTTTCCCTTAGAGCAACCATCTTTATTAAATACAATAAATAAATAAATAAATTTATCTCTAATACTTTGAATCTGTAAAGAAGGTGATAAATTAACTTGGTATGAAAAATCTAATTATAAAAATTATTTTACGTTTAAGTCTCGTTACTAATCATATAACAAGAATATGTCTACGTAAAAGACTGATTCCTACTTCTAAACTTTCAGATTAGTATTCAGAAAGAGAGAACGAATAATTGAAAAACGATAAAAAATAATAATAATAATAATAATAATAATAATAAAAAGCCTAGAAGCCATCCCATCGAGGAGATATTAAACTAGAACACAATCAAATGGGTTTATTTTATTTTATTTTTTAAGAATAAGGATGACAAAAAAACGAAGATAAGTACAAAAACCAAAGTGGTGTTACGTCTTTGACTCCTTTGAGAGATTGACATGTTGAAGTGAAACTCCCCTCCTTTAAAGTTAAGGAACCAACTACTCAGATTAAGATGCCTAATAAAGACACGAATTATTACCAGAAAAAACGTGGTCAACATCTTTAAAATAGTATGTTTAAGCCAAATCAGTAACTTCAAAAATAATATTATATTCACACAATCATGTTTGCTTATGTATGCCGACCAATTAGGAAAGTGATCTCGATATATAGGTGTCTTAATTATTTGCAATTTGTCATCTAATCTTGGTTTATGATCAAATCAGTGTCAGGTTCATCAGTTTTCTTATAATCGTCGAACAAGTTGTGGCTGTCATTTTCCTCTAAACAGAAATTAATTTTCAGGTGATTACTAATTATACTATATACTATTAAATTAAATTGTTGGATAGGTGTCTCTTCCTCTATCCAACTCTTCCCTTTTCCTTTTTTTTAAAAAAAAAAAAAAATTAAAGTCGTGCTTCAAATTCTTATTACAGCTCTTTCCCTTTCTTTTCACTTAATGATCATCTTCTTTCTCTTTTTTTTTTTTTTTCTCTTTTTGTAGTTTTTGATTTAGCTTCAAGTCTAACATCCCAAGCCACATCAATTGTTTAAAGGATTTGTGTTCAATTTATCATAACTTGAATATATTCTCCACTACTATTAGTACGGATTCAACATTTTGAATCAAGTAATTAAACTCAATATTATAATAGATCTGTGGTTGGACTTGAATTATTGCACCAAGACTCCTGCAGCCATGTAGCTTGATCTCATTAATATATTGAACATCAAATGAAGACTTTCTAGAGCCAAAATACGATTAATTTCAAAGTTGCAAATTAATGTGCAACTACAACATGCTAACTCAAATAATTACCAACTTGCAAAGCATATTTGTTCTACTTTTTATATTTCCAATTAATTATCAAGAGGCCCAAATAGAAAAAGAAAAAAAAAAAAAAAAAAGAAGAAAATATGAAGTATAATTAGTAGCTTCAATGGTGACTTATAGCAGAATAACAATGAATAATGGTGGATCTAGTAATTACATATTACATGAGCAGATTCATAATTTTTATGTAATTGAGTTTAAAATTTCACAATTTAATATTTATATACGACAATTGTTTTCAGCAAAAAAATTAAATTAATTTTTTAATTTAAAAATATTTTTAAAATACATAAATTTTAATTATTTCACATCAAAATTAGTGAGTATTATAGTCCCACTAACTTGTGCATAAATCCACCTATGTTAGGCACGCGGTTTTATTAAAAAACCATCAAGAACTCCAAAGAACGGCTAGGCCGACATGGCCATAGTCTTGGCTTTTAACCGGAAAGCAGCCCTACATGTTTCAGCACACAGACACGATTGTCCCACGCAGTTTCACATGAGTGGTCGACATCACTCCTTTATTTCCACATCATCTCCCAACTTATCCAACGTTGCAAAAGAAACAGAATAAAAAGAAAGAAATTAAGAGTTCATTTTTATACCTCGTGATATATAATCTTATGATAAATTTAAGGGTAAATTATTTATTTAGTCCTGTATTTTTATTATCTGTTATAATTTAGTTTTTATTTTTTAAAATGAATTATATTAGTCTTGTATTTTTACTATTTGTTCTAATTTAATTCTTATTTTTAAAAAATATACATTTTTAGTCTAATATCTTTATTATTATGGTCCATGTTAATTAGTCTTCCACCATTTTTTCATCGAAAAAACTAACGGGACTATAATACTCACTAATTAAATAGAGAAAAATATATTTTTTATAAGGACTATATTTCAAAATGTACACTTTTAGTCATAAAGAAACTTTTAGTAGCTAAAATTTATGTACGAGCATTATTGTCAACCACGTGACTAAAATTAGGATAATTAGTAGCTTCAACTTAGTCTTTATATTTTAAAATGTACACTTTTAGTCATAGAGAAACTCAAGCTGGCTTTGGATTATCAAGCATGTTTTGTAATTAAATAGAGAATAATATATGTAGGCAAAGGTTGTAGCAACTTGACTTCTCTACATTCATGATTAATTGATGAACTTATACATTGTATGACTTAGAAAAGAAAAAAATTTCTTGTATTTGGTAGGTAGATATCACGAAATTCTCATTGTCTGCCTTGGTTGGCTTAATTATGTTGTAGTAAATTTTAATACTATTATATAAATTTCAAGATATATTTTCTTATTAATTTTTCTCTAATTAAAAACATATTGCAATGGCACGAGCATTATTGTCAACCACGCAACTAATATATTTCGTGTGACGAAATGGTTAATTTCACAGCGAGGTGACATCCAGCCTTCATTTTTACGGAGCTTTCCGCAGCTATGTTCATCCAATTTGTTTATTCTTTCAACGCCTCATATTATGGGTCCTAATGTTCACCAATAATCGGTCGGATCTAAGATTTTTTTTTTTTTCAATTAGAACAATAACGGGTAGAAAGACTTTTTAATTAGTTTTACAATAACGTCAGTTTATTTTATATTAGTAAAATTTATACGTACAAGTCCCATAATTATATGAGAAATTGATGGATCAATCAAGATTAATTTAATATTTTTTTCAACACATATACAGATAATCATATAAATAATAATTTTGTGAACTAAAGCTAGTGGCATATAGAGTTGGCGGGCAAGTAAAACTACATTACATAGTTTTGGGACTGGCAATTTACCCATTCAATGACTTTTTTACATGGTTTTGTTAACAAAAAGAGAAATTGAAACGGGCAACAGATTTTAGTAATGAATTTTTTTCCGTCACTAAGTAGCTATAGATTTAGTGACAGAAAATATTCATTCACTCATTAGCGACAGTTTTGCAACGGAAAAATTTATTATTAAATTTCGTCACTAATATCTCGCACCATCCAACGTTGGTCAAAATTAATAACTAATTAACTTTTGAAACTGTAAATACTCGTACGTTTAATAAATTTTGTAAAGTCAGTAGCGGCTTACTTGCAAGTAAAAGCACAAACCCAGTTGCAAAATAATCAAGAGAGAAAACGAAAGCATTGACCTCTAATCGGTTTGATTAAGGTGTGTATTTCACCATCTTGTTCTAGTCTTCAATAAATATATATTACTATGAAATTGTCTTATCAAAATAAATATATATTCGTTTCAATCCCGTTTTGTTCACGCCATTTCTTCTTATATAATGGGTTGACTTCTCGTTTTGGCGTATATTCCTACAGAGTTAACTAAGTTGTAAGGAAGATTATTTTGCTATCCACATCCATAGAGATTATTATTCCTTTTCATCAACATCAAAGTTGCTCCATTTTTAATTTTATTTTATTTTTTTCTCTTCATAGATGCATGATTTAATCCTTATTTTAAAAGACTTTGAACTTGATATCGTGTGCATTATAATATTTTGGAGTCTTAGGGAACCCAATTTACGAAATTCGATCACCAACTGGTAAACTCTCGAGTATAATGGTGCGCCTCACATATACACTAGATCAGTTAAGAGTAGAACTCAATAGTAGTGGGAGGTGTCCAACCTGTAACTTCATAAGAATGATTTCACTTCAATTACCGTTAGACCATGCCCCTGGGAGCATAATATTGTGGAGTCAAATAATTATTGTCGACGAGGTCATGATTTACAAGTAAATAAAACCAAGTTAGAGATTCTAAAAATTTAAAATTCTGAATATAATATATTAGTCATGTATTCCACTACATGGTTGTGTTTCTGTATTTCAGTATTTCATTTCACAATATTTATAACTTACTATAAATCTTGTAACCTGTTCGAATTAAAAGAAAATATTCCAATTAGTATAATCTAATTGCAGTTTTAATGATTGCAAAATTTGATAGATGAAAAGTAGTTGTCAATCACTTATATAGAATCCTTTTAAATAGCTTTATTATTTCTATGCATACAAGTATTAGTGCTCTGATTTTAACAAAAATGATATATAAAGTAATAAAGCCCCATATACTGTATATTGAAGAATACAAGTTATTACCATAGTGTTTGGACTGAAGATAAGATACCAAATATGATAAAGCCGTTAGGTCAAATTAACACATCAAATATTATGTGCGAGGTAGCGAGGTCTAGTGGTATATTACTTGTTGTATATGTAAGAGGTTGCAAATTTGAGTCTCGTTAGTTACATATTTTTTTAATGTGTGTTGTACGTAAGACCTTATAAGGTCTCTCTTTAATAAAAAATAAATAAATTAACACATCAAATATTACAAATATATTCATTTACTTACTTCTACGCATTCAACCCAAAAATCAGTGCTCTTTGAATAAAATAGTAATGCATAACGTATTAAAGTTAAATACATATTTAAGAATACGGAGATATTACCTCAGTGTTTGGAATAAAGATACGATACCAAATATTATAAGTCCATTACGTCAACGATTAACACATCAAATATTACAAAATATATTCATTTATCTTACTTCTATAAGCATGCAAAAGTAAGTGTTTGTGTTCTAACAAATAGAAGTATATTTTGAGGAGAAAATAGTTGTTGGTTTATTTCAGTCCATTAGACTTTGTATATATTCTTGTAAAAAGTTCTAGGATAGCGCTACTAATCAAGCTTTATGTAGGAAATGGAACTTAGAAAATATGCTTAGTTAGGTTTTTTATCAGTTCAGGATTTGTGTTTATATTGTTTTTATATTTTTGTTGAGTTTCAATGAATATATTTTTGTTTTCCTAGCCAAAAAAATAGAAGTATATCATGTGATAAATTTAGATACATGTTTAAACTTATACATATTAATCAAGAATACTATGGAGTTACTATCATATTGTTTGGCCTAAAGATAAGATACCAATATAAGATACCAATATGATAAGAAATTGTTAGGTCAAAGTTAAACACGTCAAATCTTGCCAAATTATTTTCCCCTCGTCAAATTATTTGGGTTCAAATTCAAGAAATGAGCCCTAAAATCTTTATTATTATTGAATTATTAATTTTCCCAAGTCTTCTGAAAAAATGTCATGAAGCACTTTCCTAATATACCCTTTCTAAATATACGTTTAATCATGTGAATCAGTGAGTAATTCCTCGTTTTTACCCAATACTCAACGCATGAAAGAGCATCAATTGCCAAATAACAATGTCTCAATAATTCTATTTAATATCAACTATTAAAATAAAAACGCCACATAACTTTCAAGATCGAAGTTTGATATATTGCCCAAAATTGAACAAATGGCAACTTGAGTACTTCATAGACTTCTTATTCATATTTTTTCGCACTAGTGAACACTAAATTTACAATAATTTCAATATTTTACAAAATATAATTCACTTCCAATTTGGCTTCGGTACCGCGCAACAATTTATTGCAAGTCAAAACTTTGGTCTAATACGAAGTTATAAAAGATTAGCAAACTTCAACAGTTGCAGATTCTGATCCATATTTTGTCTTACTACTTACTAGTTATTTCTAAATTTACAAAAATTAATTAGTTTAGGTATTGTGTAACAATTTCTTGCAAGCCAACTTTTTTTTATGAGGCAAGATAGAAACCAAAATAAGCCAAAGCAAAGCATTAAAAAAGATGAGCGAAATTTGGTTGTTGGAAACTTATCATCCTTATTTTGTTGCCCCTAACCATGTCTAAATTTGCAAATTTTTTGTACAAAATAGAATTAAATCGAGATTTAGTTTGGTACCAAATGGCCAAAACTTTGGTTTTACACGAAGAAAGACAAAAGTTGAAAAATACCAAAGCAAAGAGAACAAAAGACGAGCAAAACATAAAGCAAAATAAGTGAGTAATTAAAAACAAACATGTGTAACTAAACTTCTGTCACCTATTTGACTTTCAATGTAAATCATCGTAGACATCTGAAATTTAGCTATCTAAATTTGCTATACCACATCTCTTCCCTATTTATCTGCATTGCGTGTTCATCACTTCCATGAAAAAATTAACCCTTACAAACAAAATAAGATTCATCCCTTGTAAATTAATGTAAAAAAATTATTACATTTTCGTCTAATTCTTTTTCGATATTAACCTTTTCAATGGAGGGAAATGAAGCGAATGAAAGGAAACCAAGGCAAAATGGTACACACCTTCCCTTTTATTTTCCTCTTTTTTTATAGTCCAAATTGGGAAAAAATAGTAGGAATGGAAACAAATGTATAATATGCCATAATATACTTATTCTTTTCAACAAATTACCTTTTCATGCTCATAAAAGAAACTTGTCCAAACTCAAGCAAGGGTATATGTTTAATTTTACTTATAAAAATTATCATTTTTATCATTCATAGTAAAATCCAAACAAGAAAACACTTGATGAATTCTTTAATTTTCTTTTCCTTGTTTCCTATTCTACTATCCAAGCAAAACACCTCATAATTTCCTTTACGGTTTTTTCTTCCCCATTCTCCCTTCGTAATTCAAACATATCGTAACATAAGTTTGTTGCTAACCGCTTCTAAAACAAACCAAGATAAATTTAGTGAGTAACAATTAACACACACTTAACAAACTAAAGGTTTGTTTGCTTCACATCAAATAAACACACACTTCGATAAGGGTGAGAATATGTGAAACATATGTGTTTTTAGTAACTAGAGTTAAAACGTACATCTAAATTCTCAAACACGAAACAACACATACTATACAATTAACAAACAAATAAAGAGATTAATGTCTAACAGAAAACACTTCTCTCTCTAATCTCTCTCTTTATCTCAACAAATTTAAAAATAGTGTAACTAAATAGAGGTAGAGATGAGATTACATCTCCTATCTCTTCTTTATCTTTTTATTTCACATTTTGTACTGTATCCACGTACCTATACAGATAGGTACGTTTATACGGAGGTAGAAAGTAAAGCAAACCCAAAAAAGCGTCTTCTACGACGAGCGTGCGGATCTGGTCAGCGCCGTTTGACCATGCTTTATACATAGATAAATACAAAAACAAACCAGGGCCATTTTAGTAAATAAATAAACTCCCTTCCCTCAAAGGCGCTATATATATAACGCTTTTTCACCTCTATCTTTGTTGTTGTTTCCCTCTCTCTCACATCTCTTATACAAGGCCTCACACTCACTCTTTATCTATTTTCAGCTTTCACATTTTTAACATTAATATATACACATATATATATATATATATATATGAGGACGAGGAGAGGGATGTGTTACGCGGACACGTGTATGGAGAAGAAGAGAAGGAGAGATTTTAGCGGCGGAGGAGCGGCGGTGAAAAGGCGGAAGAAGGCGGCGGAAGTGGGTGGCGAAGGAGAAAAAAGAGATTTTTTCGACGGTTTACCGGATGATCTGGTCGTTTCGAATCTCTGTAAACTCAGCTCCTCAGCTTCTTGCCCTGCCGATTTCATTAACGTCTTAATCTCGTAAGATTTAGCACCGTTTTTTTAAAAAAAATTGAATTAAATTACGAATTTTTGTTAGAAATGAGATTAAAAATTTTGTTTTTTTTTTGTCAGATTGAAGGGATTAAATGGATTGGCTCTTCAATCAATGGTATTAGCTATAGCCTCTCAGAAAATGTTAGCCTTTAAAGCTAAGAACTGGTCCGAGTCCGCTCACCGATTCATTAAACTTTGCGCCGATTCCGGAAATGTTGAAGCTTGCTACACTCTCGGCATGGTCAGTATATATGTATATTATACATATGTGTGTGTTTTCGTGTGTAATATATGTGTATACATCTGTTCATAACACAAGCACACACTATATATGATATTGTGCCACTATATATATGTGTGTGTTTTTATTATATAGGAATTAATGAGAGTGATTTGTTAATGGTGGATACAGATTCGATTCTACTGTCTAGAAAACAGAGGGAGTGGAGCGTCGTTAATGGCGAAAGCAGCGATTGGTTCACACGCGGCGGCGCTGTACTCGCTGGCCGTGATTCAGTTCAACGGCAGCGGCGGCTCGAAGAACGGCAAGGATCTACGAGCAGGAGTGGCGCTGTGCGCGCGAGCTGCGTTTCTAGGTCACATCGACGCGCTGCGAGAGCTTGGCCACTGCCTACAAGACGGCTACGGTGTGAAGAAGAACATCGCCGAAGGACGGAAGTTTCTGGTGCAAGCCAACGCGCGTGAGTTAGCCGCTGTTTTGGCGACCACGCCTTCTTCGGCTTTGACATCAGGCTCGTGGCTGACGTGGAATCCACTGCCACATCATCGACACGTGGCCGGTTCGTGCTGTCCATTGTTGAGTGATTTCGGATGTAATGTTCCGGCTCCCGAAGCTCACCCAGCGAACCAGTTTTTAACCGAGTGGTTCGCGGCTAAGGAAGGAGTGCCGGGCCGGGGCCTGAGGTTGTGTTCGCATTCGGGCTGCGGGAGGCCCGAGACGAGGAGACATGAGTTTAGGAGGTGCTCGGTTTGTGGAACGGTTAATTATTGCTCACGCGCGTGTCAAGCGCTTGATTGGAAGATGCGCCACAAGGCGGAGTGCGCACCCGTGGAGCCAAGGTGGCTCGACGAGGATGGAGTGCATGAAGTTAACAATGGTGACGGTAATGAAGAGGTTAACGGAGATAACGATGAGGTTATGTTGGATAGTTAACGGGTGAGCACAAGGACTACGAAGGTCATGGTAACGGCCCGGTGAGGCCAAAAAAGTAAAAAAGAAAATGTTCGGCCAGTTTTTGGGTGGAAAATTCAATTAATGCTTTTTTATGGTCGATCTTTTTTGTATAGGAAAAATGTAGCGGAGGAAAAAGAAACAAAAAAAAAAAAAAAATAGAAGGGAGCGTTTTTTTGTACAATACCACTTTTCAGCTGCCTTAAGTTAAAATCAAACTGAAACTTTAATCTATTTAATTAAATCCTTTGTCTAACTTATTTTGTATTAAAAACCTCTTGCATATATATGCACTAATGATTATGATGCCTCTCCATAATGGTTCTTATATTAAAATCTTTCATACATGGCCTATAATTATGATGCTTCTTCAAAGGGTTGTTATATATGAAAGCTTGAATCTTTGTGTTGCCTCCCTGACCAAATGATCACGATTCTTCATATTGCTGAACCTTTTGCCTACCTCAGATTTGACAGTATTACAATTCACATGAATTGTGGGTCATGTGGGTATTGCTATTGCCATACTATTGATTTTCTTTTAAGGAAATAAAATTTTGGTTAAGCTTTCTCCTCAAAAGTTGGGCAGAATGTTAGTTTAACATTCGAGTATGAAATCAGTAATTTTTATCGTTTTTGGCTGATTTAGTATATCTATTAAAGTGTGTTGTTGTATCGAGAGTCTAAGGTGAATGCGTGGTTATCAAAAATATAGTTTTGTTAAGGTTTTATGTAAAGAGGCAGAAAATTAGGTAATGGGATGGGTATGAATAACCAACCACATTAATGGGAGTGAAATGAAATAAGCCTTAACTTTAGGGTAAAGATTAAAGGCGAAAGGTCGTCGAAAACTTAAATGTGAAAGATAGTGAAATTCAAAGTGTGAAGCATAACAGCTCACATTAGGCTTTTCCCCCTTTCTACACTTGATTTGAAACCCATGAGGAAAGTAAAGGTCATGTAATGGGATCCTAGGCCATCTAACATCATTCTAGTCACTATCTTGTGTTGTTGGGACTTCTTTTTTCTGTTTGGGCTTTTACATTAGTCAAATAAAGTCAGACAGAGTAGGAGTTTGACTGAGAAAAATAAGAAAAAGAACAAACTAAAAATTGGGTAGAGGTATGGTGGGTGTAGACAAGTGCATTGGGCAAGTAGAGAACATGGGTTGTTTGGTTTGAGGTGTTTTTTGTTCTCGAGTGTTGGGTGAAAGGATCATATAGTTATTTCTTATAATGAGAGATTTTGAGTTCAAACTAAGGCTTCGATCTCTATTGTATCAAGAAAAATAAGAAAAAGAACAAACTAAAAATTGGTGTAGAGATATGGTGGGGGGAAACAAGTGCATCTGCCAAGTATAGGATATGGTTGCTTGGTTTGAGGACCTTTATGTTCTCATGAAACACAATTTCGGAGAAGGAAATTTTGGTGTCTGAAACTATTGCTACACTCAGAAATACTGAAAGCTCCTATTAAGCACAGAGTCCAAATAATGCGATGAGGTCCAAAAAAGCTTTCACAATTCGAAGTATTTAAAAAATGATTGAATTCATTTTAAAATATAATTTAAAAGAAAAAAGAGAAAATCCAAACATGTAAGCAATCAATAGGAATCTCATGGTGGAAGTGCACTCATTCTCTGTTTTATTATTATTATTATATATTATCCCAAATTGGTAACCAATCCTAGGGAGAAATAGGTGGTCCAAGACCCGGTCCATTTAAGGCCATCCTTGTTGGTTGGAGCTGCAACTAATGTGGTTGAGAATGTGAGTACATCACTAAACATGGTGCAACAGCTGATGAATATATTGTTGCTCACCACTTTGAGTTTCTACTTTTGTGATAAATCAAATCTTTTAATGAGAATAGGATGAGATTTTGTGCCCTGCTTGCAAGCAATTGTTTACAAAACTCTCAACTATACAACTTGATGGGAAAGCAATTAATGCAACTTTCCTAGTAGGTTCATGGTGTTACCAACAATAAAAAGGTCTTATTTGTTGCAAGCAATGTCTAGAGCCAAGTGTTTCAAGCATAACAAAGATCGCTCGTGCATCGTCCAGTTCTTAGAGATCAAAGGACTAATTCAGCCATCCATATTAAATTGATAAGTCAAAATAAGTCCATGTAATTATTTTAGAACAGGTCAGCAAGATTACTGACCTATATCATGGATATCATGTATTATATACAACAAATATAAGTGCGTTTCATTCCAACTAAACACTCTGGTATAGAAGAACTGCGATCCCTAACACAAGGCTTGCTTTGAACTCTGCATTTTCTGATTTTGTCTCATCCATCTTGTAGTACTACACTCTCAAGGCTCAGTCTTCAAATCAGGTTTAATTGCATAAGCTGTCAAAGAAAGAAGTTTCCCAGATATTGCAATCGCAAGAAGATCCTTTCTTGTTATATCTGTATCCTTGCCTACATATCTTTCTAACTAGATGACCGTAACGCTTTGCTTGCTTTTCCAAGGAGAGAAAATGAAAATAAAAATTAGGTACAATTGAGAATCTTATAACTACTTGGCATCAGAAACATTATTGCTTGCATTGGTGTCTCCAAGTTATCTAATAAAAATTTTCATTTATGACGGCAAATTTCTCTAAGTCCTTTGAGTTCATATTAGGAATATCAAATTTTGACTTCGCAAAGAGGAAGAATGGTCAGTTTAAGTTAGTCAGACACAGTTTATCAGGATTGAACTTAAAAATCTAACTTTCTAATTAATTTAAACTATCATATGAAAATATTTTCGACTTCAACCTTAAACGTTTTATCACTAGACGAAATATCGTAAATAAACTAAAGCAAGTAAAATGCTCGAGGGAGGTAGGCCAGTCATGTTAATTAGCATGGTACTGAGAGATCATCACATGCCTTCTTCATAACGCATTTTTTTGGTGGTGGCAGGCAGCTCAATACTGTCTATTTCCTAATAAGAGACAGGATTGTTCCAACTCCTCTCATTGCATTTGTGGTTACTTTAATGGCCACCGAAAAAAAATTGGTGTACTTTTTCTATGGTACTTGAATGGACACATATAGGAAATTTCCCCTCTTCCCTTAGATTCTTCTTCCCTCTTTTAAATTTTAGTTTTTCTGAGAACTATAGATGAATTTGCATTTTATCAAAAAATTCTTCGAGTTCTGTGAAAAAATTTCTATTAGTTAAATTGATTTCATTTCATAAAAAAAGAATATGAGCCACATATGTATGTGAAACCCATTCTGTATGAGTAAATTGGTATCCGTTTAAATTGATAGAATAACAAACCTGAGTTCTAATATGCATACACTAGAATCCATAGGCCATTGTACATTTTTGCTAGTTTTACACTAGCTGCCCTTGGATTTTATGTATTTGCAAGGGTCTAACCTTCTTCGAACCACAAGCATAGTAGGAGGTTTGTGTATAGAAGGGGACTAGAGATAATGCAGTTGATGAACGTTTTTGTCATGGTATGAAACTTTGCACTTTCGAATCTAGAATATTTAATTAATGAAAACTAAGTGATAATAAAATAATTTTGATGACAAATTCAGCAGGAACTATGCAATTTTACGGATCAAAAATATCAAAAATATTAAACAATTTTAAATAATTTTGTAAGACTAAAAAATACGCAACTTCCACAACTATAAATGTAGGTAAATGCTAGAAATGATATAAACAGCGACATGCATGTGTCGGTTGGTTTCGTATTCGATAGGCAATCACAATTTCAAACTTAGGCTATTTCCACATTCTAGCATCTTAGCCAAGATGTGACAATGAGTGTTTTGATTATTTGATAGAACCAAACATCTTTGAAAAATGCTAATCGGTATACAATAATTAGGGAACATTAGACTAAATTGAGATTTTTCAAACCAAGTGAAGACATCTACACTCGTCTTCTATTAATTCCTTGTACGAAAAATTCAGATGATTGCGGTTTGTTGGGTTGGTTAGTTCAGTAACATCTTGGTTGAGTATTAATGGTGCTCGAACTTTTATGACAAGCGGAGATGTTTCTCTAGACTTAATCTATTATGTGGGGTTAGTGTTACAAATGAATCACTATTGTTCTTTCAAGTTGAGACTTATCTCCTCTCTTAACTCAATTCACGTAAATTTTGAATTATCATGATATTTTAAATTTATAAGAAGAATTTGTTAAAATTCACACGGACTGCCTGCTCTATAGTGACGCCCTCTTCCTTGTCAGAATTAGGGCTAATAATGTCAAGGGTAAAAATTAATCTTGCTTGTTACTCCAATTAATTTAGAGATTGCAATGATCCTTTTATTTATAAGAAAATTTTTCTATGAGGCATGTGGCAAATCTACCACAGCCACATGTCAAGTTGTTATTCTATGAGGTTAATCCATGTTAGTTTGTATCGTACAAATATGTTATGTCAAAATGTCAGAAGTTTCTTTTTTTACTAATTTGGCCTTACAGAGTTTTAAATAAATTAATATGATGCTCCCACTTATGACAATTAATTATCATTTATCAACTAATTAAAGCATTTTTTGTTCATGTAACTGTGATAAATTTATCACATATTTCATAGAAGAAGAACCCTTCATTTATATAGTATTGCAATATGTAGCTCTCAACCCAGAGCTACTGCTTTAACCATTAAATTAGCTCAGGAAGTTAGGCTAAGACGTGCTAGAACATGATTACTCAGGTCCTAGACTGATGTAGGGTGTCTTAATAGCTCACAAAGCAGATTTCCACTTGCTAGCCTAACTGGGCCCGTAATTGCCTTCGCTATAGCAAGCAAAAACCAACTAGGTCAGTGACGTGGTCCATATTATTTTGGTACTTGCTTCACATTTTCAACATTTCCCAAACCTTCGCAATCTCACTTGGAGTCAAAAGTGATTTTGAGCTTCTCTTGAAGAAAGTGACAACCATGATCTTTGGAGGTGATTTAGGATTTTCAATGATACAATCGTGGCCCTAGCCTTTGGATTTGACACTTTGGGTCAAGTAAATTTCAATTTTCACATTTAGTAAAATTAACACGTCACACAATTATACTCGCCAATTTTTTTCAATCCTTTCGGCAAAGGATTACATTTTTCCGATCACTTACGCATCACCGAGACAATCTCGTACTCGATAATTTGCAAAAATTAAGAACTATGTGTAAACATTCAAACAAAAATCATCCCCACCTCACTTTCCAAAAAGCCTCAAAAGAAAGAACTTTAACATGCATACAAGTTTTGCCATTTCTGGACTGAAGTTCAAAGTTGATTGGTTTTGCAATGGCCCACTCCACATATACGAAGAACATTAACACGACTTTGCATACTCGTTAGACCAAAATTAAGAAGTCCAATATGCATTTTGTAAATTCAAGACTCAGCAAGCCACAAGCCCAATAAAAAAGTCCAATATGAGGCTGTATATTAAAGACTTCGCAAACTATCAGCCCAATAAATAGTCCAATATGCGTCCTATAAATAAGAGACTAAATCGGAAGTCAAATATACGCCCAATTATTACAAGATGAATTCCAAAAACTTATTTAATCGATACAAATTGTGTATTCGCAATTTGTGAAGGACGTTCTAGCTATATAAGAAATTATTAATTAATAATGAGATAAATAACTTATTTCGAAAATCCCATAGATTTGTCGAATAGGAAGAACCAGGGTGATTCTAATTGAAAGTAAGAAGAAAAATATTATTTGAGATAATTTGAAATTAAAAGCAAACTTACAAAGACACTTGTTAAAAAGTGCAATGGGACGGAGATTATCTACTATAAGAGTTGGAGTTGAATAAAGATGTCGAGTTGAGATAATACATGCATAGGGCTCACTGTAGAAATGATTCTCAACGAAGTAGATTTACTATTATCAAATTCATATAACTGACCCAACTTACTTAAATACAAGACCTGGCAAACTACTAGCCCAAATATAAAGCCCATTTATCCCAGCTCCACTCCTCTCCAACACTCACCATCATCTGATATTAGACACAGCACGGCTCTAAAATTTCATTTTTCACAAAAAAAAAAAAAAAAATAGTCAAACTCTCTTAGTTCTCAATCGGCAATCAGGTCAGCATTTTTGCATTTTTCCACTATAATTTACATATCAGTTGAATTTGCATTTCATTTAAATGTAAATCTCTTTAATTATTATCTTAAATCCTCACATTTAAACTAAGATTTTTAATCATAATAAGATAAAGAGCTAAAAAGGTTCTATTTTTAAATAGTATATTGGCAGTTTGAGCTCCTAAACCATACCAATTTAACTGAGTCTTCATCTCACGAGGTGGATCGGGTATATAAATTTAACGACCTACTCGTTTGTGTTGAAAATCGTCTTTTCTGTTATCTTCACGATCTGAGCTTGTTACCTAATTTTTTTATTTGGTTAAAATAGTGCTGAAAAAAGGGCTTTGTAATGTAATTAATGGATAATATAAACTTTCAGCTATTAATAAATCAATTAGCTTCATAAATTACCAAAAGTTGTTTATTTTTAAATTTCATATGTAATTATAATTTTTATTTTATATTTTTCTGTTATTGGATTTCATATGTATTTGTGATTTTTATTTTATTTTTCTGTTATTTGGTTTATTATAGCGGAGAGAATGGGGCTTAATAATTCTTTCTTTGGGTCTTTTAAATACTAATGACATATAGGGTTTTAATTTCAAATGTAACTGTATTTTTTGAGTTGTTTTTATTTTTATTTCTGTTGTTATAGCAGAAAAAAGAAAATGGGGTCTATTTTAATTTTGTTTCTTTTTGTTTTATTTAAAGATAATAGTATTTGGGGTTTAATTTCGAAAAATAATGCTAATGTTTTTATTTTCTTTTTCTTTTGTTTTCGGGTTAGTATAGCAGAGAGAAAATGGGTTTTATAATGGAGTTCGCGGAGAACTTAATCCTTAGGATGATGGAGGACCCTAGAGAGAGGGATAGGAAATTTAGGGAGCACTTGTATGCACTCAAAGACAAGTGTATCAAGACTAAGGAGATGTGGAGCCTGCCTCTACGTCCTTATGGATTCTGGACCTTTGAGCGCCACAATGCGCAAATCTTCTGGGATGCTCAGATCAGCCAAGTTGCCGGCAGGCGTGATCCCTATGATGACCTTCTTCAGGATAACTACACTCCACCCTCATCATCGTCGTCCACCAAATAATGTGTAAGCTTCGATCATTTTTCAGATGGTTTTGCTTCTAGTTTGTGCGCTTATTTGCGTGTAGGACCTGTGCATACGTGCGAAACAGATGGGATTTTGAAAATGGTCCTTAGTTTAACGTTATACTTATAGTGTGTTTTGTTAAGATATGATTTTGTTATGCACATGATAGCTCAATCTATGCTTATGCAATTTTCGAATGTGATGATGCTCAAAGGTGTAGATCCTATCAAATATCTCCATACCCTTTATTAGAAGACTGTAGCTGCCTTTATCCAACTGCAAGAGAATTGAAAATCACCATCCTAGTAGGCATTCACCCAGTTATGCAAGATTTTCGCGTTTAGGAGTTTTTCAGACATTAATACGTGGGTAACTAGATGAAAAAAGATGGGAAACTTCCCTCTCTTTTCTTCACATCAAATAGGAATACTGGGTTCAGCATCGATGATGGCTTCTTTATGTCCTGCAGTGATGTTATATAAATCATAATGAGATATGGTCGCTAATTTGTTAATATTGTATAATCGCTAATTTGTTGATATTGCATTTCTAAGACATAAAATTAATGCCTATTGTCTTTGATTAAGTATTTATAGGTCTGGTTTGGCATGCAGGGATTGGAAGCAACCCACAAAGTGACTGTAGCTCCTCTCGGGGAACGGAAGCGATGAACTTTATTTTATTACTTTTTCTGGGCCTATTTTGTGATCAGACTCTTAAGTCTAAAAATTTAAATAATCTTCAATGTCTACAACAGAGTTGTATGTTGAAGCTTTCTTTGTTAGAGGTTAGTCAGCCTCGTGGAACTTGCTCTTGTTAATTCTCTACTGCATCTGAGGTCAAACATTGTTCTACGATCTCTACTACAGAGTTGTATGTCGAAGCTTTCTTTGTTAAGAGGTTAGTCAGCCTGATGGAACTACTATTTTGCTCTTGTTAATACTCTACTGCATCTGAGGTCAAACATTGTTCTGCTCAGATGAGATAATCACTGCTTTGGACCAAATTTCATGCATATAAATGGTGATTTATGTACTAAATCACAAGGTCATTTCTATCTCCAAAAAGTCTTTGCTAATCCTCTTGATCATTACCGTTGTAGTTGGTGTACGAACTTTTTGTTATGCTTAAAGTCTCAAAAGGTCAGACTGTGTATAAAAGAACTTCATGATCCTGGAGCAGTCAAATCATGTCTTAACACACACTTCAACAAGTATGTACAAATAAGGAAATATTTGTCTTGTCACTTGCATCTTTACGGACAAAGAGAGAATTAAGGTTAGTTTTTTTTACGTATTGGTGAATTTTGTTCAAGAAAATTTTTTTCACGAGGCATGTAGTAAATCTGCTATAGTCACATGTCAAGTTGTTATTTCATGAGATTAATTTACGTTAGTCTGTATCGTGCAGACATGTTATGTCAGAATATCAGAAGTTTTTTTTTTTTATTAATTTGGTCTTATAGAGTTTTAAATAAATTACTATGATATTCCCTTTATAACAATTGATTGACATTTGTCAATTAATTGAACAATTTTTATTTATGTGATTGTGATAAATTTGTTACATATCTCATGGATAAAGGACCCTTCGTTCAAACTTGTAGTATCTAACTTTAGACTCGGTACAACTCAATTTTATATTATAAGAATCGAATGAATAAGAACCGATTGCACGGTATTAGGGGAGGATTGTGCGATAGTGGTTATGCCTAAGGTATTTGAGGAACGACCGGAAACCATTTGCACAATGTCACAATCTATTGCATAACCATTGTCAGTAGTGGAGTTAGATATCGAGGGTCAAATATATTATAATGACAAAAGCGGTAACCAATAGTTGGGTGTTAATTTATACATAAATTTTTGTATAAACTATAAAAATAATTGCTGACTTTATGCGTAAAAATATGTGTATTTAAAAAACTAATGTATATACACAAATGAAGTTTTCAAAGTATGAATTTTCGTCATTACAGTCATGACATGGCATACAAAAAAAGAAATATATATAACTACAATCATTCTAGTTGTGAAATTTTAGTTTTTGAGTTGGAGAGCTTTTAGAGTAGAGCTTTTGTTAAAAATGATGTTGAACAAAAGTCGTTATTGTTTGGTCTGTGACATGGCATACAAAGAAAGAAAAATATATAACTCTTTAGGTAAACCGTTTGATGGGGGTAGGGGTGGCGTACGTTGGTGTAAGGGGTGGTAGTAGTGTTGGGGACGATGACAATTGATAGTTTTTGATTTTTTATTTTTTTATTGTAGGGTTGGTGTGGTGAGAGAATTAAAATAAAAAATCTCAAATAAGGGTATTATTATTCAAATAATAATTTATTTGAACAAAAAATATGACCAGTTGCAAGAAAAGTGAGTAATGGATTTTCTGTCAAAATAGATAAATTTTTTAACGAAGGAGTATTACGCTTAGTTTAAGTATTTGGTAGTTTTAAAAACACATGGGTAGTATGCACCTATAAATAACACATTTTTTTACTATTCACTACTACCGCCTTCGATATCGCCTTCGACTTCGATATCGCTTCAGCTTAAGAGGTAAATATACATACATTGTGCGTGTGTGCGTTGTGTGTGCGAAGTATTAAAATTGCTTGATCGTCTCTGTGCAATACTTAAACCTCTCATTGTTGTATAAATTCGAAGTTATATGCCGCATTGATTTTTAGCCAACACGTGATGTGTGTGTCTGTATGTGTGCGTGATGTATGTGTTTGTGTGCGCTTTGTGTGTTTTTGTGTGTGCATTGTGTGTTGTGTGTGTGTGTTGTGTGTGTTAATTATATTAATTAGATTCATTAATTTCTTATCTGGTACTTTCTAGAATAGTTAACTCGGTGGTAAGATGAGTGAGTTGGACCTAGTTAATAGAGAGTTGGGTCATTCAATGGGGTTTTCGGTTTGGGAATGGTCACATCTTAGTATTGTAGAAGGGAGTACAAAGGGGGAAATAGGTGCAGTAGAAATGTTTGATGAATGTTTGATAAGGATGCCATAGGGGAATTGAAAGAAAGATGAGTAGAAGTTGAGTGACAGAGGCTGATTAAGGAAGAGAAACCAGGTGACCAGAACCGAGTGCGTAGAAAGACGAATGTCGAATGATAGTTTGGTACCAGTACCAGTACAATATTTTCAATTTGATCTATTGTGGTCATTGACTTTCACCGGATAAACAAGATTTTCAGTGGGATATGCACTTGGCAATAATCTCACCGATATATCTGACCCTACCTATTGGGTAAAGATGTGTTTGGATTGGGGCGTTAAATTAATTTTTCCGATTATTGTTATTATTATTATTTAAAATGCGGGTGCAATCCCACACACTTGTGTGCATCAGCCCTTGCTCACCCATGAATAAACCTCATCAGCATCATAGTAGATAAGGACACATGATCCGCTGCTTTATGAGATAAACTATTACTAGGAAGACTGCTACCAATGGTTGTGTGTGCGTGATGTGAATGAAATATGACACGTAATAAATCTTGTACTGATACCTTGCAAGTGTGGAAGAAGTTTTTATGTTCTGAGAATGTTGATACAAAGAGAGCTACAAGTGTATTTGTAGAGCACAAGTTGACTGATTAACTAGGTGGACAGCCTGATCTAATCAAAACAAGAGTTTAAAATTCAAATTGAAAACTAATTGTGTGCTCTATCAGTTTGGAATTAAATGGAATTATGCGAATGGAAAGTGTAATTTTTCTTGTAAAGTTTGTGAAAATTTAGAATGATAAATAAGAAAAAAAATGCTTTTGTGACGTTAAAAAATGAACTAAATATTCAATTGCTTCATGTTGTTTTATACAAGACATGGCAGAGGCAGAGGCAGAGGCACAGACACAGGCACAGGCACAGGGTATGGCTATATGTTTTTAGGTATCCTCCCGTGCCGATTTTCGGCACGTGGTCGGGGTTGACAACATTGTATATTTTGATGACTCAGCGGCCGATGATGACACGAGAGAATGGCTGAACCTATTCACGGCGAATAGGCCTTTCCTACACAGGAGGCCTCCACCCCAAGAGGGTGGTGGTCGGGGTCCTCCTTGGGGCATCATCATCTTTGTCATCACAACTTTCGCAGCGGTGTCAGCAGTGTCGGGTGGCGTTTATCACATGTATCAGGAGTGGCTAGCACAGGGAGCTCCGCCCCCTGTTGCGCTTCGATTTGAGTTTCGCCCATCCCTATTTGGGAATGGACCATGGTTTAGAGCTAGACGTTAGTCGTATAAGTCTAGGGTATACGTATTACTACATTTCAAATGTTATATACCTTACGCTTACATTTTGCTTATTGCTTATCACTTCATATTACTGTATATCAGATATTATATACCCTTCATTTGCTGCCTTATGTCCTGGCTTCTAATCGTGAACACTATTATGATTTTGTTCGAATAGGTTTTGTTGAAAATGAAAATTAGTATTGTTTTGGTAATTCGCACCCTTAAATTCATCTTTGGTGGCAAAAAAACGGATCTTTCTGTGGCAGTACTGATATTTCTACAAAAAAGGAGCGTCTTTATGGAATATAAACAAGAGTTGGGTGTTCTACATGCCAGAGTGTTCTAAGTGTGTTGATGACCGTAAGTGTAGCACTTTCTCAGTGAGCAAGGCCTAAAAGTTGATGGCCTGTCACAACACTAAAGGAGACCAAGAATATTATTTTTCCTTTCAAGGGCGGGCTTTTCAAAGGACGGAAATGAAAAACACTTATATTATTCCAAATCTAGTGAACGGACTCTCTCCTTTTGTCTTGATGCGTTACCCTTTAGTAAAGGCTTGAAGATGTTCATTAAAATGCTTGCACGAAGCACACCATAATACAACAATTGGGTAAACCCAAACCCAAAACACACTGGCCCAAATAGAATAAACACAATGAGCTAAGAAATTACAAAAAGATAAGGCCCCAACGTAAATACGAGGGCCCAAAACTGCAATCCTAGACAGGATACTATAGCGGTTTTTTTGGTCTAAATAATTACCCATCAGAGTGCAGGCAACCACCACGAAACACCATCCAACGCCACCAAGACCTCAGCGACCCGACAAAGGTTACCAAACTTCACCGAAAAGGCCGAAAGCTTGCAACTAGCAAGCAGACTGGAGGTCCTTGTAAAGGATGCTCCAACCAAACGAGAGAATAAGTTGAGTAAAATAAATAATCGGGTTGTCCTTTTTAGAATTGAAGAGAAACGACTAATAGAAAAAGTTTTACTAAATCAATCTACCCACTGATTGGGCTCCCCTCCGTCTGGAACTTTTATAGAAATTTTTGCTATAGAATATTTCCTTGCATATTTGTATATTTTTTTCCTTAATCTGCATTTGTAGCATCTCCATTTGTGTTCAGAACCAACAAAGGTTGAAAGGAAAGCCACTAGTCAACTTCCTCGTAACCCAATGCCAAACAACTAACTATCTGATCAAAGGCTTTGGCAGTCATACCAAATTTATTTGCCAAAGGAAATGAACTTGGAGAGTATGCATAAGCTTTAAAAACTTTAGTTCAAACTGGGTCATGCCGTCAATGCAAGTCTAGAACTAGGATTCGATCTTTACATAATGGAATAAATAAAGCCCCCGTCACATGTTTCATGAGATGACTTAAGAAAAAGTACGGACCATGAAATTGCTCATAATATTCATAATTTGAATTAAGGGTCACAAGGCTTCAATTTCCTAACCAATTTAATCCAAATTTTTTTGCTAGAATTTGTATTTAAAATTTCCGATTGAATTTATTGCCAGCTCACTAATTGACAATAAGAATTTCCAAACCTGTTAACATAATATGAAATAAAACGAGTTTACAAATAATCAGAGTAAAGGTCATATTAAGTACAAACACATGGCGCATAATATGATTTGGCTTTTAAAAAAAAATTAAAAATAAAAAAAGCATAGTTAACCTTACCTACATTGTGAAAGAAGTTGTTTTCAAACTTCAATCCGTGTTGAATAAAATGGAGTTTAACCATTATATAAAATGCGAACTTCCAAATGATTAACTATAATAATTTAATTAAATACATAATTACAACACGTGAAAATGATAAAAACAAAATTTACTGTCACTGTAAATCACAAGCTTGCAAATAAGACTCATGTGATAGATTGCGACCCATTCTACCTCTTAACCTTAAGAATATACATTAAATCCACTTAATTTGCACCATATTACAATATAAAAAACATCATCCTTGATAATTCAGAAATAAAGCTAGATAATTCTACACCAATTTCGGAACAAAATAACAAATAGAAACGGAAAAAAGTGAAAACTAATAAATTCTAAGTCCACTTCTGGAAAAATCTCTCAGACCAACGTGTCCCAAACTAGTCTGATCTTGTCAGGGCCAATCGGACGGTTTAGAAGGCTAAGCCGTAAAAGTAATTTAAGCACATTCCTATAAATCGTAAAACATTGTTAAATTATTATAGCATCATAAGTTTTAACATGCACTTTGGACAATTACCTGACTTTTTTCATGTTTGACCCTTTTAAATATGAGTAATGTTGTACTTGTACGGTGAAATTTCGCGAGATCCGTTTTATAGTAAAATTCTTTTCTCTTAGTTTGACATTAATGTGGGTAAAGTATTCGAGAAATGTATCAACGACCCGAACAAGATTATCAATAAAATAAAAAATGCACGATGGACTTGAAACAAAACTCCTGAGCTCAGGATTAATGCTCTCGAGGAAAGGATACGTCCCACTTATCCTAACTAACTAATAAATAACATGTTCATGGGGGAGATTCTTTCAAATTTGTGAGATTATTGCATATGTCAAAGGGTTCCCAATAAAAGGAATGGTTCCTTTTTTTTTCGTCTTTAATCAAAAAAAATTCGAAACTTCTTTCTAGTGACAGCTTTTTTTTTTTTTTTTTGGGTTAATAACAGAGTAGGTATCGCTACACAGTATTTGGAGAAATTGAAATCATAAACTTGTACCACAGTATTAAACTCATAGAATAAGATCATAAAAAAAAAGTCCAATTATTTGGACTTTTTTTTTTTGGCGTAGTTGGAGGTTTTTACTAACCTCATTTGGGTCCTTAAAATTTAATTATTAATGCTTTTAATCCCTTTACATTAGATTTTTCTAACAACATATAGCAGATGGCTTAAATGAAATCAACTAGAAAAATTAATAGTTCTTTTGAAACCAAAAATGGTTCGTGGTCAAAAGATAATTGACAAAATAGTTTGGTAGTCTTTGAAATAATTCATCTCATAGGAAAAGGATAGTTGCATTCATGAACACATCTATATATATATACTTGTGCCAGACCCGGCCCAAGCTATGGGCAGCTTGGGCCCTTGCCCAAGATCCCCTTAGATTGGGAGCCCTAAGTTAAAAAAAAAAATACCAAACGACTAGTACTTAATCAATTTTTGAACTATTAAAGGTCAGTACTTAAACGATTTTTGTTTATTGTGATATTAATTTTGCATATAATATAAGAAAGCAGGATTGACCCAAAAAAAAAAGCATAGAGGTATATATTTAACTCTTCTTTTTATTTTTTTATGTGATAAATTTTGATATTGTTTATATACTTATATATATCTTAACTTGAAATAATTAATTTTTTGATTTATATTTATTTTTTTATTAATTTTTCTTATATGTAATAGACTTAATAAAGCTTAATTATTAATGTCCAATAAATATGCTGAAGAAAGACCTAATAAAGAGAAAAAAATATTGGAAAAATGTTCTTTTATTTGTAGTGATTATTTTAGTAGAAAATTTAAAGTTTTTTTTATTCAAAAAAAAGCTCAGAATCCCCAAATTATTTGAGACGGTCTTCACTTGTGCAAGCTATAGTCCCAAGTGATTATTTTCAGTTTGCTACGACAAAAAAAGTTTCAGTTTGCTAAAAAGACTCAAAATCATGCTACTTTGGCTCTCAAGAAGCAGCTAGATTAAATATTCACCCTATAGATTTGATAGCAAAATCACTTTGGAATTAGGTGATATTCTCAATTTTGATCATCCAAGTCTTGGAATTGGGCTATTCCCTTTTTGTATTGCTCCAGTTTAGTGAAACCAATAGTTTAATCCAAAGAAAAAAGAAAAAGACGAAATTGGAGTAGGAAATTACAAAAGTTGTAAACCTTTTCTATTTGGGTATTTTTGCTTTAGACCCCTTCACATTTTGTGAAAGTGTGACCTAGTCCCCAAACTTTCTTAAAAATGAGACACAAATCCCTTATGCTAGGGGTCATACTAATTTTTTTGTTAAATATATAAAAATTGACAATTTTGCCCTTATATTCAAATAGTCTATATAGTATAAAAAAACAAACTATTTTCCTCTTAAATTGCACATACCGGAAGGCCACTATGGTATAAGACATAGAAGATCAATTGGTATCCTCAAATAGTATGTAGATTATAATCCACTTTTGCAGTAATTTAAAGTATATCTTTTTACCATAACATTAACCAAACAACAATAAATTACAATTCAAATTCTAATTTTTTCCTACAACAATTCATCCAAAATAAATTGATTGAGTATTAACCATCCATTGTCAAAGCACAATCTAAAATAACTCCCAAAAGACATCTATGACATTGGCATCAACAAATTCTGAAAAGTATAAAAACCAAAAAAAGTGAATATAAAGTAGGAAATACATTTCTAAAAAATATTATTGTCCACTCATCCCTATAACACAAAATGAGTTTCAGTAAATAGAAAGCAAGGGCTTAAATTTAATAATAGAAATGAACCAAATAATTGAATTAGAAAGGAAAAATACATTAAATAAATGTTAAGAATTCTATAGTATACTTGCCATAAAGATTTAAAATAGTGTCTTCTTTAAAAGATGACATGTATACTCTCTAAAATTTAAAAATATATGAAAAAACTCGATAAATTTTTGAATTTAGATCCTAACTATTAAGTCAACCATTAAAATTAGGCGAACCCTTCAAAACAAAAATTAGAGTATATTTTATCAATGGAAATAGAAGAGAGTTTGGTCTGATCAGAGGTGAAAGATAAACGAAAGAAAGAGTAACTTATCTAAAGAAAAAGAAATGTAACTTTACCAAAAAGAAAAAAGAAAAATAGCTATAGTATGGCATGGGAAGAATGCAGATTGCTAGAAAACTAGAAAATCACTTCAAGCAAATCCTAGGAACGCTGTCCCTCTCTCTTGAGAAAGATCAAGCACAATAATCCCCCTGTTTATATTATAGATTTGTTTGATCTTGGTCGACATTTGACCAAAAAAAGAAAAGAAAGATCTTGGTTGATACCTTGCTTTACACTCTCTGGCGCCTTCTAGTTGCGTCAAAAGAAAAAAGAAAGAAGAGTTAACAGGGCGAGAAAGATGTGGAAGAGTCAAAAATATTTTTGCCATTTTTTTTTTATGATGATATGTTGATTAACTAGATTCCTTACCATAAGGGGTTTATATCACATTTTTTAATATATTTAGAATCTAAATTACACTTTCATAAAAGTGAAGGATCGAAGCAAAAATACCATTTTTTATTTTGTCAAGGAGCACATTCATTTGGGCACTAGGCACTAGGCACTAGCCACTAGCCACATCACTATATAATAACCCAAGAAGAAACCCTTGCAACAACCAAGAAGAAGCCCAAATAGAGAAGCCTAAACCAAAGGTTTGGAACACAACTACAAGGTAGAAAAGCCGAAGCGCAAGCAAAATAGAGCTACAAATAAAAATATAATGGGTAAAAAGGACAGCCCAAGAACTTGCAGCACCAACCAAAGCGAATTGGAGTCGTAGACAAAAGGCAACCAAAAACCTCAAAAAATCAAGTGACTAATAGAACTCTATATGGTTTCAATTAATTAAGTTTTAATTTCTATTTGTTAAACTCCTTCGTACTTCATCTAATAGAAGCAACAAATTAATGCAATGAATGTTTAATGATTTTTTTTTTGTAGTACTATACAAGTTCAATGATACCACTAGGGCTTTAGTCTAGTGGTAATATTATTATGCTATATATATAAAAGTTTGTGAACTAAAGTTTCGTTGATTATATTATATGATTTAAGCCTTTCCTGAATCAAGAAAAAAAATGTTCAATGATTAATTTAGAACTTCGAAATGATATAATGGGCAATGTTAACTGGGCCTAATGATTCGGGTCTCTGACCCAAGTGGTGCAAGGCCTAAAGGAACAGGATCAAATTATTTACTGCCTAAACAATAAATATTCTTTGCCTTAGTTAAAAAAGGAAGGAAAAAAGAAAAGAAAGTTCTATCTTTCCCCCTATATATATCTAGAATTCTGGACTAAATAGGGCTTACCAGTAGTAAGTTTTACCTCTATGACGGTTTAGCTGCGATTGCAGAGCGAAGTTTTGTGATTTATATGTTTTCTCTCACTGAGTATTAACTATTCAAACACAAAATCATGTCATCAATTGACAGAGCCACTGAAGGTAATTCATTCTCACTTTGCTCTGTTCTCATAATTTATATTAACATTAAAAAACAATGCATATTTTTTTGCATAAATAGTTCAATCAATCATTGAGTATACCCTTTAATTTGTATGTGTTGCCAACCCCTTTTCTCTTTTTGTCAATAAAAATAATATTTTTTTTTCTTTTTTTGGCAATTTAGTATTCAACGATTGTTCTCTGTAATAAATTGTTAGAAATCGCTTGTTTGTCTATTATGTTGTCTTGCTAATCAATTCCTATCCATTTGTTTTTCTTCCAAAACGCTTGTTTTCTCTGTTAGTATGCGTTAAAAATCTATTATTTTCCTTGTTTTTGTAATCAAAATTCGTTCTTTTATGTGTATCTATCTCAAATCTACTCATCCTTTTATGTAAAAATGATGTCTTTTGTTTATAGAGAATGACAAATATACTAAAAATTTATTTTATTTTATTTTATTTTTTTGCATTCAAAATCTTTGTTTTTTGTCCTCAAAATTGCTTCTTTTCTATGTCTCTATCTTGAATCTATTCAAACCTTTATGTCAAAATCCTGTCTTTTGTTTATAGGCAATAAAGAATATGCTAAGATTTTAATTTTAATGAAAAAGGGGATTGTTTTCCCCTTTTTTTTTTTGGTCATTCAAAATCTATTATTTTTAATTTTTTTCCTGAAAATTGCTTTATTTTCTGTGTTTCTTTCTGCTTTCTGAAATTATTTACTATTATATGTCATAATCTTATCTTTTGCTCAACAGGCGATAAAGTATATGCTAAAATTTGTTTTTGTATGAAAAGGGATAATGGTGGATTAACTCCATTTATGGTTTCTCTGTTTTTATGGATTCTCTGTTTTTTAGCTGCAGGAAAGGCTTTTTCCTTTTCCATACTGGCCTACACGGGAGTTGCTATTGCAGTTTCTTTGTTTAAGAATTACTTGTTTCGTGAATATCCAGAGGTATTCTTTCTTTATCTTCATTATCGTAATACTTTATACATCAAACTAAATCGGCAGGATGGTAGAGTGAGTCTTCTTAGCGAACTGGCAAGACATGTCACTAGTTGCTCTATTATGAAAGCTTGCAGCTTTTCTCATAAGTGAGAGCCCGTAGCTTAGGAGTTAAGCTTGATATATGAATAGCAATGGTATTATTTTTATTATTGACCTTTCATATCTAATAAACTATATACCAACATGTGTTTCTTTGTTTGATACCAAGGAGGAGGAGAAGAATGAAATCAGCCAACTCCCAGAGGAGGATGAAATCAGCCAACTCCCAGAGGAGGATAGAATCAGCCAACTCCCAGATAAAGTATTGTCTTCCATTATATCACGCTTAAAATTAAAAGAAGCTGTTAGGACAAGTATTTTGTCAAGAAGGTGGAGACATGTTTACTCGATAATGCCTGCACTGAGCTTTCCTTGCCTTTTCATGTTCGGAGAGGTTGGTCATAGTCCTGCTTGGCGTAATCTCTACCGGGATAAATACCTGAAAGTAGTAGATCACTGTCTGCGGCTTTATCCTGGTCGTAAGATAGTTTCCTTGCAGTTGAGCCTTTGTTTTGTGACAGAATATACCTCTAAGTTTGAGAAATGGATGCAAGCTATTGCGAAAATGGGCATTGAAGACCTTAATCTGAGCTTTCCGGATTGTGGAGCTACTATCGACCATGATGCAAATGGAGACCCCAAAGTAGTAAACAAGTATAGTTTTCCTTTAGAGCTGATTTCTGAAGCTGCAGCTTCGTTGAAACATTTGCGTTTATTTGCATGCAACATGGTGCTAACTCCTAACATCCAATTCAACTCCCTCAAAACCCTTAGTCTGCAAATGGTTCGTTTGTGCAGTGGAGAATGTCAGAGTATTTTGTCCTCTTGTTTGAACCTTGAGAAGTTTAAAATTTTCCATTGTGAACTTCCTCCTAAATTAAGTGTCAATTCATCTCACCAGTTGAAGATTTTGAGTATCCAGTTATGTCCGGGGGCAAAACGGATAGACATCCATGCTGCTAATCTTGTTACTTTCGAATTGAGAAGCAGTTACCTGTTAACATTATTTCTCTCTTATGTTCCCAAGCTTGAAGAATTAGTTCTGTATTTAAGAGGCAAATCTACGGCGCCTTACGTATTTTGTTAGCTTGCAAAAGATTTGCCGCACCTAAACTCGTTATGGTTCCTCACTCTTACAGATAAGGTATGAAGAAATCAACCATTTTGATTCTTTTCCTCGCACAATATTTTCATTACTGGCAATTTAACGCTTTTCATTTTGTTTTCCCTTTTCCAGCTAGAATACATGGATGCAGGGAGCAACATGTTCAGGAATCTTAGGCATTTATCTCTTGTTTGCTGGCACAGATTTGAATTCAACCTGCTGAGTGTTACCTTTATTCTTGAGGCCTGCTCTCTTCTTGAGACCTTCCATTTGGGGGTGTGTGATCAAGGTCGGTATCGGCGCTCCTCCAGCCTTCGACAAATATGCAACACAATGGTGAGTCATTGAAATGCTTGTTTATCCTTGGAATTTCATTTATTCGTTTGCCAAGTTACATTGCTGTGATGATCATAGGCTTCTGCCAAGAGTCTTCATTGCTTCATGCCCATGTAGCCAACTATTGATACCATTCCAGACACTTATCTATGGTTCCTCCCATAGTCTTCAGTAAATGATACTGTTTGTGCCATTAGGTGTTGTGAGGAACTTAAGCGTGCGAAAATGTGTCATAAAGATTATAGAGAAGCCGTGGATGTAAATTTTCAAATTCAAATTTTAAAAACTTGTTCGGTAAAAGAAAAATGTTGCACAATGAGTTTCGCCTTCCTGTTTGACGGTTATTTGAATCCATAATACATGTAATTCGTGGTATATGTTATGTAACATTTTCTCATTTTGGTTGTAGTGGTAGGTGATAAGGTCAAAATCTAACGAAGATAGAGTTGAATTGACACCTATATGTCATAAGCATCTCAAAGTGGTCAAGTTTGGTGGATTTTTGGGAACATAGGATCAGTTTGAAGTTGCTTTGTTCATCTTGAAAGTGCTGTAGTACTTGATCAGATGGTTGTTAGCAACAGTTTTAAGTATTACACAGGAGATGGCTTTTATAATTCCTTTAATGATCATCCCTTTACTAAAAGGGAACTTGAACTGTTTAATCGGAAGTTTCTGGGGCAAGCTGTCTCCAGTACTGCAAAGGTGACTATCTTTGATGGCCATTTGCCTATGTTACAATTTGACTTTGAAGTATTGTTAACACAATACTAGGTAGAGAGTTTTCTAAGACGATTAGAATTAATTTGTTGTCGTACTTTTCGTTAAAAAACTCAAATTTTCTCTTTAAGTTATGTACTACTCTTTAAGTTATGTATAGTACTGAAGTTTGCTCTAGTCAATTCTACCTAGTGAGATATAATACGATTTGTTTGGTTTGGTTTGGTTTAATATGAAATTTTGCTCGAAAAGGTTAGTTATGGTTATTCAGAATTGGCTCGACTTCTATTTTCTAGTAATTATTGGTGAGACTGAAATTAAGTGAGAATTTTGAAGTTTTGATCCGTTTGATTCATAGAAACCTGGGAAGGGAAAGTACAACAAAAAATTTAAGGGTCCCTTTGGATTGTAAGGGGAGAGATCAAAAAATTCACTTCCTTGTTTGTTTTAGAAGCTTTTCAAGTGAAAAGGAAGTAGAGGGGTGAAAGCAACCCCTCCAAGTCCAGTTTTTCTTTTCTCTAATTTGGGATAAAATAGAGAGAATGAAAACTCTAATTTATTCATAAAAGTTATTCTACATATAAAATTTGTCTTTTCCTTTTGTTTTTTTTTTAATCTAAACAAAAGACACTTATAATTTTTTATGATACTTTTATTTCTTTAAATTATTCAACATGATTTATTTCTTTCCTCTTTTCTCTTTTAGGATTTTCTCTTTTCCTCTCGTTTATTATACTTTACCCCTCAATTCAAACACATTGTAGAAGTACAAGACACATTTCATATCGTTGTAACCGGGCCCTAACTTGGGGATTTATCTTTGTAAAAAACTACCCCATGAAAAATCATCACGATGGCTGCTACACTATCACCCATGTAATGGATGAGAAAATAAAAGATTTTTTCCCTCTGGTGAATTAAGATAATTCAAAATTAACTTTATACCTACAACATTCATTTGTAAAATTACTTACAAACATTATATTCCAATCGACGTGGATATTACACATAACAACAATGAAAACTTTTCCGCTTGAACCTAAATATGGTAAACGCTACATTGGAGCTCTTTTTATAGATGTTTCTTGCGAGTGTCCAACAAAAATCAAGTTATTCTTTTTTTTTTTTTTATGTAGTGGAGTCGAATTCATGTGCTGATTGGTTGGCTAACTATGGGCTTAAGCAATCCCTTGGATCTCACAGAATTGTTCATCTCCCACACCTGTTCAAGGTGCTCGTCGAGAAGGATAGAATGAATATTTCCTCACCCAAGCTCATTCTAGCGTTTTTTATTCTTTCTAATTCTTAGTCTTCTTCTTTGAAGGATCACAAACCACTCTTTGTTCCGAGTCCTCAAAGACTTTTTATATCAATGTTACAATTCAACACAATTTTCAAGAGATTTGACCTCTTCAAAGAATTTTTCAATTACCTTTTCAGGAGAGTAAGGAGGTGATCTCAAACCTCTATTTTAGATAATATGATTTTACACATTTAATAGATATAGCTAGAAAACATGAACGATGTAGCCATAATTGCCGTTATCTAATCTCGAACAATGTTATGTGAAGAATGAATCTTGGAATAGAGTGAATTTTAAGTTTATTTGGTCATTTTCTTCTCACTAAAAATCAAGTAAAAGCCCATTTGGTTATATAAGATCGGATGGCTTCCTGGCCAATTTTGATATACTAGGAAAAGACGAGCCATGGTGGCCTCCTCAACCTATATAATTCATGGTGGGTTTGCCAAGCATGGATTTTGTAGTATATTAAAACATGCAAATGGCAATGAAATCTAACATTCATGTCCTGAGATGACAAACCAAGCAACGCCCACACATGCTTCAGCTTTTCAGTAGGCAGAAAACAAAACCCTTAAAAAGGAATAATTTTTTTGGCCAGTTTCAACCAACTCCAATTGCAGTATAATTATGCCTGAAAGAAAATAGTTTTATTGTGTTCAACTGAAAGCGAAATAAGTTTGCATCAACCTCTTCTTAACCCACGCATCAGGCTTCTCACCTTTCCAGAGTGTTGAAAGATTAATACTTGAGCTAACAACTGAGTTACCATCACAAATTAGATTTCCACCGTGACTTCCAGATGGTTCTCTGCAAATGGATCGCAAAGGATCCTCCTGTTGTTGTTGCTTTATCCTCCGTGAGATTTGATAACACAAGTTGACCATGAAATACAGCAGACTGAAATACGCACAACTCGGACCTCCTCATCTTTCAAGAGGATCTCCTCTGTCAGATCTGAATGGACAAACTGCTGCAGATATTTTCTCTCGAAGGTTGAACTTCCTAGCAATCACCGGACGAACATCATCAACTCCAACTAAACTCTCCAAAAACGGAAGTAATAAGAGCAACTCCTTATCAGAACGATCATCAAACCAGCTGTCAATGGGTATTCCATTGTCCACTTGGAAGCCAAATGCCTGAAAATGAGATGCCAACATGTCAGTAAAGCTCTAAGTTAACAATGGAAAACCACTACACAAGTCTAGCGTACCAGCTAGTTCATTCACAATATTCCAATATCAAGTCATCTAGATGAGAACATTGCTCATTTTGATAACAACCTACAGATTGCCACTCCCTCCCTTTTTTTGTTTTTAAAATCCTTTTCTTTACTTTTTTTTTTTTCCCTCTTTTCTGTAGGGTTAAGGGAGGGGTGGGGCACAATTCTGTTCAATTTAAGTTAAATTGCAGTAAAATACAAAAAGATATTGGAAGCAAGATATGAAGGGAGTACCTGAGGGGAGTTATCAACTATAATGACATGTGCTAGATCACGACCGAGAACTGATAGGTCTTTGAGGTAGTTCCCATCGACAAAAACACACGACTCACGAAAAACACGATGACGAAATATTTTCCGCTTTGGATCTAATACATTCAAAAGTTGCTCTGCATATATGCTCTGGCTGGCAGTAAATATAATAATCTCGAATAGTCCAGACACTCTTTCCATGAAATCTCTGAGGTAAGGACGACATCGGACATAAACTGTATGCTTGTCCTGGTTGAAATGGACAGGAAATGTGAAATCTGCATCATTACAGGGTTCCAGCGTGGAGTGCACCAGTGTCTCTGTCATATAGAAGAAGTCAAAATCAATAAATCCAGCGGTGCATACAAGATAAATCTATATCAATAACCTTAAAACGCTTCCAAAATCATGTGCCTCGTGGATTTAACAAACTCAGCATATCATAAACCCACTAGAAATCTAGAATGATAGCTTACGAAACATATACCCATAAAAAATACTGAATTTGGTAGATAACTATGCTTAATGTGCATGTCCTCCATCAAGATGGCCACATTAAGGAACTTCATCTATGCTTCTCACTTACTATAAAAACACAAAATTTGACTAGCAATCACAAAATAAATTGAGAATAACTCCCAGGGACTACTACACTGCTATAAGATAATCTATTTGGAATATGCTCACCATCCAAGTCCAAAACTAGAGTAGTTGATGGGCAACTCCGTGTCTGCTTAGGTAACAGCACAGGGCGAAATGCTGGAACAACCGTCGATAGGTCAGGTAAGTTCTTTATGAAAAAATATGGATCAAAATCATCAAACTCTTCATATTCCACATCCTCTACGTCTGTTGACATATGGTCTTGATTATAATCATCAACACATTCCAATTTTGAGTTTTTCACGGAAACATATATGTCCGAAGCTTCAGATGACAAGCCACCTCCTACATCTGCACCATAGCATGAGTTCACTGCACTAATAAGTAAAGGAAGCCTATAGATAACATTTCACATGTTTGAAGAACAATTTCTAGCCACTACTATATTACCAAGGCCCGTAATATTCTCATGAAGGCAGTCCACATAATGATGTTCCCCTCTCTGAAAGAATTTGAAATTTTCTGATGGAGGAGAAAGAGGTGACCAAACAAAGCAAGCAAACAAGAAGATGAGATGACTTGGTATACATCATACACAGTGTTTAAAAATAGTCATACTACCATAAAATCATTAATCTTATATGCCTACCTGCATTGGTAACCCCCACTCCAACATTCCCTGACATATGGAATGCAGGTGAAAATATAGTCTCCATCTCCTGTGGAGCTGATTCATCATCATTGGCCTAAGACACAAAACCATAAACAACAAATTAGTACTTTGATAGAATAACCTTTTTGCGATGATTGTACAAAATAATACATTCAGCACTCAATTAATTTTTAGGGTCAAAGAAATAGCACCATTACATATCATGAAGGACATAATAAATCCAGGGGTAATGAGAAAGGCACTAGTGAACAAATAACATGTAGAAAAGAGGGGAGTCAAGTTGAAGTACCTTATTATTTACATCAACTGCATGAACACCATGTTCAGCATATTGACTCAAACAGACAGTAGAACCATCATCATCTACCAATCCAAATCTACTCTCCAACTTTGCAGCAGCAACATAGTTTTCGTTCTTTTTCACAAGAGATCCATCTAATAGTTGGAATAGAAAACAATCATTGTCCACTTAAAACAATCCAAAAGAAGCAAAGAATTTTGTAATCACTGGATATATTTCCACATCAAACAATAACTGACATTTCCAATTTGTTTAGCCAAAAAAAAAGACTTCTCCAATTTGCAAATCTAGTGAGTTAGAGATGAAACAATGGCTTTCAGTTACTAAAACTAGACAGCAACAGAGGATTTACAAATTATAATCATATTAGATGTTAAATCAACAAAGACATGCATGCTTGCAAGAATTTACTAATAAAAGTCTTATTTAAGCAAATAAGTGAAACCAATGTTCATAACCTCAAGAAAAAACAGCAGGTTTAAGAAACCTACGTACCAACTTTTTGCTTCCTAACAGAGGATGTAATTAGATCTGTAACTTTCTTTGCTTGGACCTGTGCATTCTCAGATACTTTCTTCTGATTTCTCGTAATCTTGGGACTGGCCAGCTCCCTGGAATTCCTTCCAGTAACTTTTTTCTTGGTTTGCATCTCTTTGGGATGAGCTGACCCAGTCTAGAAATGCACTTCAGCAACGCACTTCAATTAAGTGAATAAATAGAATCTCAAACTTATATTTTGCTCCAATTTCCCCGCTGGATACAGCTTCTGAGTACATAATAACAGTCAGCTGTAACATAGTTAAACGAGAACATTATGAATCGCAACCATTTTCTCCTTCATATGAATTCAAGTCCAACATAACGAACTCAACGCACAAAAGCTCTTATTTCAGACTAATTCGTAGCTTAATTTGCACTTCAAAAGCGCTTTTTGACATATAGAAACACTATATACACAAATTCCACTTAATTAACAGAGTCTAATCTTACCAAATTCTAATTTTGATAACAAAAACACAAAATAATTTGCTTTAAATATAATTCTATTCAACTTATCAAAGACCTCTAACAACCAAAAATCTAACTAAGCAGAGAACAAATTCAACTTTAAAAACCTCAAAAAGGGGAAAATAAAATAAAAAAACTCCTCAGAAACGCAACTATTTTGAGCTGGAAAATTAAGCGCTTAAAGCCCATACATATAAAAAAGACCCTAGAAAAATAAAAATCTAACTAAGCAGAGAGCAAATCAGCTAAAAACACGAAACTTTACATTAAAAAAAAAAAAAAAGCAACTTGGTAAGCTGAAAAATAATCGCTTAAAACTCGTACTTATCAAAACCCATAAACAAAAAACAATTGACTAAGTACGGAACAAAATCAACTAAAAAACGCACAGATAAACAAAAATTGGAAGAAAAAAAAAAACCACTTTTAGCCTGATAAAACAAGCGCTTAAAGCTCGTACCTTTTATTTTAAATGAGTAATTGAAGCAGTTGAGCTCATAATTTCAGCAGCAATAAGAGAGTGAACTGAAGTAGAAAAAATTAGGGTTTTTGTTTTACCAGTAAAATAAATTTGAAACTGTTTTGGTTTTCTTAGCTTTTGTTTTGAAAAAAATTCGATTTTCCCTCCAAAGATTTGGAAAGTAAAATATGCGAGGGAAAAGAAAAAGAATCGAAAATTTTTTGAGTGAAGGAAAAATGATTTTGGATGAGAAAATATAAATCCTTTTTCTTTTTTGGTGGAAAATATTTCGCAGTGGATTAATTACTTTTCCTTATTTTACGAGTTTTGTCCGATAACGAGACTTCATGTAAGTTTAGTACTCTCGCGTCTACGGTAGTAGTTCTACTCGCGCTATTGTGTCGACTCGTGTTTGGTTGGAGTTTATTGGAAGAGATGAGGACCGTGTGAAGCGAGTATGAGAACTTCCTCAGGAAAACAATTTTTTTCCTTTTTCTCTTTTTTTCTTTTTTCTTTTCTGGAGTTTGCAATGGGATCCCACAGCTTCTTGGCTTTTCGAACTAAGACCTTTTTTTTGCTAATTGACCAAAGACTTATTGATGGCTTTATAAAACTCTCGTGAGGCAACTTAAATAACCTTTTCATTATCATGGATTTTATTAAAGAGGAAAAGGAAAGAATATGAGGGAAACTGTTTTCTGTAATTCATTTACCTACACATAGTCTCGTAATATTATACAAATTAAATCACAAATCAAATTAAATTTTATCTCACTAGGTGGAATCGATTATATGAGTCATACGACACCATTCTTTTCTGTCGAGAGTCATCTCTTCTATGAGAAAAAAAAAAATCAATATTTTTCCTACATTAGTGAATTTTTTGTCCAAAACATTCTATTTTTCATGCCCGATTTGGTATAAGAATGAAAAAGTTTAGGAACTAAAAAGAAGGGAAGCTCCTTGTTATATGTCCACGAACATGATTATTCAATCTAACTTTTTTCTTGTAAAATAATGTAATCTAATTAATAAATAGTTGCTTTTTGTAATCCTGGATAATATCAGACCGAATAGGATAAATTACACCAGACCTTCCTGTAGTGAGATTTAAGTGCACGCGACTCCCTGTGATTCAAAAACCCCCATCGAACCCCCTTTGATCATTAAAAGTGTGAATTTTTTTAAGTTGGTAAAGACCCGTCTCTTGTTTCAGTCAAAATGAGTCCCCAGGACCCCGGGACACTGGCTTCCGCCAATAGTGAACTATTAAGGATCGCATCCCGCGCATACTCTATATTATAGCCTACAATTTATTCAGCTTCCGATTCTGGGAGATCCCCTACCGTCAAATAACTCACTAAATTTAACGGAAGTGAGTTTTTTTTATTGATTTTTAACTAATTTTACAATAAAGTAATTATAATATTTGACCAAATTACCCCTTATTAAAAAATAAATAAATAAAAATAAAGTAAAAAAAACCCATCTTCTCCCCCCTCCCCCCCCCCCCCACCACACACACACACACACACAAACAAAACAACACAAAGATCGTCATCCCACCCTCCAAACCCCCAAGGGTATAAAAGTCTTTTTATATTTTTTTATTACTTACATAGATGAAAATTTAATTGCAAGGGAGTCATATGCACTTTTATATGACCACAGGGGAGCTTGGAGAGAATTTTTGGACTACAGGGAAATCACATGCACTTAAACCTCACCACAAAGGAATCTGGTGCAATTTATCCTATCCAACAAAAAAAATCTTGGATAACATCTAGACTAAATACATTTATTGGTTTAACTTCCAATTTTGTATAATATTCACAACCAATAAGCCTTACATGACATACTAATGTTGGTATGTTTCTTCAAATACATTAAAAATCATATGCAGTGTAGAAGTCACATTACATAGTGTTTCATAATTTTTTTTTTTTAACTCTCATAAAGTGTGATAATGACACAAAGAAAAATGACTATAATAGTATATAGACTCAAAGAGTCTTATAATTACCCTTATTGTTATCATCATCGTTTTTTATTTTTACAACCCTGTACTTATAAACGAAATATATATTCGATTAGATAACTAGTGATGTTTACTTAGTTAAGCTACTGAAGTGCATCTTTCTAAGTTAAATTTGCATATCATATTGTTGTCACCTTGCCAATCATTTTTTTTTTTTGGCCAGGTTATAACCATCCTTACAAGTTTCAATATGGCTAGGAGTATGATAAACATTCATAGGGTGGACGTTTATAAATTTTAAAAGTAGAAAATTAGTGCAATTTAGTTAACATTTCAAATTTAGATAGGATGAACTCCGAGTGTCATATACTTAGAATAAGGTTATTAAAGCACTAGGATTACAAAAAAAAATTGTCATGCATGATGTTTTGAGTTACAAAATGCAAGGACACTTCTTTTTTTCATTTTTTATTTTTTAAAAACAAATATTTATTACACAAAGCACATCAAACTAACCTTGTACTTTCGAACAATACCAAAAAATGCCTCGTTTTGATTTTTTCAAAATATTGAGGGCTTGTTGACAAAATATCCATGATATAAAAATTTTGAATTTGGGATCCATTTCCACCAATCTTGAATCCCAATAAAATATTTAGTCCAGCTGCAAAGGTCTGCAGGGTTTGTCGTGCTTCTCAAATGAATTTGAATTTAAATAAGAGGTATCCAATGTAGATGGCGCGGGATTATAATTACATTGCTTCTTATCATCACTCATCATGGGTTGGGCTGTTGGTTTTTGCGATGTTTGGACTGTGTTGTGTTTCCCTTGGGCCATTTGATTACGGGCCTCTTTGTTGCAATGGGTTTACGTGCCAGTACTTTTTTCTCTGGGTTCGATATTTGTAACGCAAGTTTGTTGATTGGAATTTGGAAAACAAAAATGATAAAAATAAGACGGTTTTTCATATGGTTTTTAAAATACTTAATTTTTAAATTTTTACTAAAAGAAACGTGTCAAGTTATAAAGAGCTTTTTGAGTTAACATTCGGTTTCTTTGTAACAAAGTGTTTGAAAATACTTGAGGTGAAAATTTATTTGATTTATAAATAAATTATCCTAAAATTTGTATATAAATAAATTATCCTAGAATTTGTATTTATAAATAAATTCTCTTATTTAGAATTATAAAATAATATTAAGTATATTCTATTATTTATAAATACAAATTGTGCTTGAAATACATATAGAATTGAAATTAATGCATATATTTTACATAAATACTCTTCTTTTATTGTATTAAAACTATATTTGCTATATAAAAATTATCGTCTCAACCTATTATTGATTATTGCTATTATCATAAAATTGTTTACAAGAAAAATAGTCATTTAAGTTAAATATTATAAAAATAACCATAACTTCAACTTTTGTTCAATATTATTGTTATTTTCTGTCTTTTCTCCTCTTTCCTTTTGTTTTTAAAAACAACCAAACACATGGGTAATATGCACCTATAATTAACACAATTTTTTATTATTCACTACTACCGCCTTCGATATCCCCTTCGATATAAGCCTCAGCTTGAGAGGTAGGGCCTTCAGCTTAAGAGGTAAATATACATACATTGTGCGTGTGTGCGTTGTGTGTGTGAAGTATTAAAATTGCTTGATCGTCTCTGTGCAATACTTAAACCTCTCATTGTTGTATAAATTCGAAGTTATATGCCGCATTGATTTTTAGCCAACACGTGATGTGTGTGTCTGTATGTGTGCGTGATGTATGTGTTTGTGTGCGCTTTGTGTGTTTTTGTGTGTGCATTGTGTGTTGTGTGTGTGTGTTGTGTGTGCGAAGTATTAAAATTGCTTGATCATCTCTGTGCAATACTTAAACCTCTCATTGTTGTATAAATTCGAAGTTATATGCCGCATTGATTTTTAGCCAAGTGTGTGTCTTTATGTTTGCGTGATGTATGTGTTTGTGTACGCTTTGTGTGTTTTTGTGTGTGCATTGTGTGTTGTGTGTGTGTGCTGTGTGTGTTAATTATATTAATTAGATTCATTAATTTCTTATCTGGTACTTTCTAGAATAGTTAACTCGGAGGTAAGATGAGTGAGTTGGACCGAGTTAACAGAGAGCTGGGTCATTCAATGGGGTTTTCAGTTTGGGAATGGTCACATCTTAGTATTGTAGAAGGGAGTGCAAAGGGGGAAATAGATGCAGTAGAAATGTTTGATAAGGATGCCATAGGGGAATTGAAAGAAAGACAAGTAGAAGTTGAGTGACAGAGGCTGATTAAGGAAGAGAAACCAGGTGACCAGAACCGAGTGCGTAGAAAGACGAATGTCGAATGATAGTTTGGTACCAGTACCAGTACAATATTTTCAATTTGATCTATTGTGGTCATTGACTTTTACTGGATAAACAAGATTTTCAGTGGGATATGCACTTGGCAATAATCTCACCGATATATCCGATCCTACCTATTGGGTAAAGACGTGTTTGGATTGGGGCGTTAAATTAATTTTTTCGATTATTGTTATTATTATTATTTAAAATGCGGGTGCAATCCCACACACTTGTGTGCATCAGCCCTTGCTCACCCATGAATAAACCTCATCAGCATCATAGTAGATAAGGACACATGATCAGCTGCTTTATGAGATAAACTATTACTAGGAAGACTGCTACCAATGGTTGTGTGTGCTTGATGTGAACGAAATATGACACGTAATAAATCTTGTACTGATACCTTGCAAGTGTGGAAGAAGTTTTTATGTTCTGAGAATGTTGATACAAAGAGAGCTACAAGTGTATTTGTAGAGCACAAGTTGACTGATTAACTAGGTGGACAGCCTGATCTAATCAAAACAAGAATTTAAAATTCAAATTGAAAACTAATTGTGTGCTCTATCAGTTTGGAATTAAATGGAATTATGCGAATGGAAAGTGTAAATTTTCTTGTAAAGTTTGTGAAAATTTAGAATGATAAATAAGAAAAAAAATGCTTTTGTGACGTTAAAAAATGAACTAAATATTCAATTGCTTCGTGTTGTTTTATACAGTACATGGCAGAGGCACAGGCACAGGCACAGGCACAGGCACAGGCACAGGGTATGGCTATATGTTTTCAGGTATCCTCCCGTGCCGATTTTCGGCACGTGGTAGGGGATGACTAGGGATGGCAACGGTCCGGATAACCGCAAATTTTTAAAAAACCGAAACCGAAACCATTTGGCATAACCTAAATCCAAAACTAAAACCGAAAATCGACGGTTTTGAAAATCATTCTCCAAAATCAAAACCGACAAATATTGAAAAAACTACAAATAACTGAAACCGAAACCGCTAACTTAAAAAACTAATTTAAATAAAAAATTAGTTCAAATAGTATGTCAAAAATATTTCAATTAAAAGTATTAAGCAAATTAAAAATAACACAAACCCAACTACACCCACCATCAGACAATAAACTTAAAAATATACTATCCAATTACAAATATTCAAATCTAAAAAAACTAAAAATAAAAAAATGTTTGTCCTCTGTACAACAAAAGAACATAGTTTGTAATTAAAGCATCCATCAAATTACATAAAATTGTCTTCACAACTTTTCACTCTTCCATCCAAATATGAGAAATCATCTGAAAAAAGAAAAACACAAGATATTTATAAATCATTTTATATAAAAATCAAAGCTGTTGGATTGTATGTTATTATAAAAATTAATATGAAAAAATGTTATAAATACCTCAATCTACATCTTCATCTTTGGCACAAACTTTAACAAAATCTGGTGGTATGAAAACACCTGCCAAAATCACATACAAATATAAACTAATATCTTTATATATAAAAATAAGTTAATTTCCAATATAAAACTTTATCTTCAATATTTCCCCATAACCAACTTTGTGAACACATTAAAACCTCTAAAGTTTTTGGATGAAGTTTACTTCTATGTGGACTAACCACTCTCCCACTGGTACTGAATGTCGACTCAGATGCAACAGTTGAAATTGGAATTGCCAAAAGATCTCGAGCTATTAGTTGCAAAGTAGGAAATTTTATCCCATTTGTCTTCCACCAATTAAGAATGTCGAAGTCCGAACTCCATGGCAAAACTGGCTCTTCCAAGTAATGATCAAGTTCTGATTTCATATGTGTAGTAGTAGAACTAAGAAATTGTACTAATTTGGCCATATTTTCTCCTTCAACATCAAACAAAGTTGAATCTCCCAAATTTTGTGAATTGGATGAACCATGAATGCTTTCATGAGATTTACAAATATTTGACTTTGACTGATACTCTTTAAGCAAATCATAACAACATCTTTTAACCCTTTCAATCTGTTTAGTTGCATATTCACCATAAAATGAGGGAAAATAAAGCTCAACAACTTTCATTTTGTATCTAGGATCCAAAACAACTGATACAGCCATAACGACATGCACAATACTCCAATACTTCTCAAACTTTTGCAACATATTTTTTGCCATGGAAGCAATTGTTTCATCTTCAGATAAAATCCATTTACACCAATTTTCCCTAATCTCACAAACTTTAACAAAGTAAGTGTTTGAAGTTGGATACTTTCTACTAGAGAAAAGCTCAGTCACACTATGAAAGAGTTTAAGCTTTTCACAAATTTTGGCAGCTAGATTCCAATCAAGTTCAGATGGCACATTCTTATAATTTTTATCTCTAAGTTTCATTCTAGAAAATACATCCTTGTACTCCGAAGCAACCCGAAGCATCAAATAAGTAGAATTCCATCTTGTTTTAATATCAATCCCCAACTTCTTAGTACAAGTAAGTTTCATTTGACGCGCCATCTCTTCAAACTTTTCCTATCTAGATGGACTAGCAGACCAAAACAAAACACTCTCACGAATGATTGCAATTGCATCCTCTATAATTGTCAACCCATCTTTCACAATGAGATTTAGAATATGAGCACAACACCGCATATGAACAAACTTACCTCCAAGCAAACAATTAGAAAATAACTTCTCAACAATTATCTTCACAATCCCATCATTTGCGCTACAATTATCTAAAGTTATAGTAGACAATTTAGTTTCCAAATTCCATGAAGTTAAACCATCTAGTAAATTTTCAGCAAGTACTTCCGTGGTATGAGGTGCAGGCACATAAATAAACCTACATATAATATCATCAAACAATAAATCACATTTATGCTATAAAATGCAAACTACAAAGAATGAATAGATTTATTAGCCATAAATAAATAATCTTACCTTAAGATACGACTTTGCAAAATCCAATTGTTATCAACAAAATGAGCGGTGATACTCATATAACCCTTCTTCTGGTTAGAACTCCACATGTCAGTTGTGATGGCTACACGACTTGTGTTCTTTTCTAAAAGATTTTGCAAATTTGATATCTCTATCTCATAAATTTTGAATATATCTTTCTTGATGGTGTTTCGAGAAACCATCTTAAAAAGAGGTTAGAGGCTATATACAAAATCCCTAAAGCCAACATGATCAACAATAGAAAGAGGATATTCATGCAAAATAATAGCACGAGCAAGCTGATGCTTTGAAAATTCATGGTCAAAGGTAAAATTTTTGTATTGAAACTTTCCATCACTTTGTTTTTGAGGTTGTATTTGCTTTTGTTATTGGTGTTCAATTGCCTCACCAATGCTTTCCTGATTTTTTTTGGGACATATATTTAAATGGCTTCTCAAAGTTGAAGTTCCACTCTTACTTGAAGCTTTCAATGCTTTCTTACAATAGTTACAAATGGCATACTCAACATCATCTTTTTTCATCTTTTTCATATGCTCCCACACATTACTAGTCAATTTCCTCTTTTTTACCTCACAAATTTTATGTTGAGGTTCTATGGGTTGGGAAAAAGTTGGACAATTTGAATTTTGAGAAGAAGTTGTACTCGTAAAATGTAAATTAGTAGGTGTATTGCATTCACCTTGACTTTCAATTTCAAGGTCAATATTCATTTGGGATGTCATTTTTTGAAAAAAGAAAAATCCAACCTGCATAAAAAAAAATAATAATAACAAGTTTATAATCTAATCATTTTCTTATAAAAAAATAAACATATTATGCAAAATCCAAATTCCATTAAACGAATCTAAGAATGTCTGAATGAAACCTAGAAGCTAAAAGAATAAAGATCATATCTTGTTGCAACTTTAGCCATGACCATTTATAGTACTCCATGTGAAAAAATGTATCAACGTAGGAAATACAACATTATTAGTAACATGCAAAAAAGTGCAAACCATGATTCATATTTCATCATTCCCATCGGCCTAACTGTACGAAATTAAAAAAAAAACTAAAATATAATTAATATTCAAGAGATCTACTGAAATATTAAACAAATTAAGATATTTACCAAAATATTAAAATAATAATAATAATAACTAAAATATAATTAACAAAAAATACACTAACAAAATTATTACGAGAAATAATTCAAATAACATACCTTAGTTGATGCCTAAGACAGGATGTTCATCTACTGAAAGAAAAGAACAATAAAAAAAAATTATGAATAAAACTATATAACCAACAAAATTAATATAAATATAATACAAAGTTATCATGATATATTACCCTTAACTTTGTGTAGTTATATATATTAATATTACCTTAGATAATGCGAGAATTGAAATTGGAAAGAACGAAGAAGAAAAATGCAGTTTGAGATCTCAGATCTGAGAAGAAAAAGAAAGCAAAATGTTAGAAAATATAAATAATCAAATGAAATTGAAGGAGAAACAATAAGTGATAGCCATCATTAAAAAAATAATAAAAAATACAAAGTGTTGTTAATGTGGGGGACAAAAACAAAGTTGATAATCATGCTTTGCACTTTGCAGTTTCAAATGACGAAAACATTGGATACCTTGACCAAAAGAAAAAAATAATTAATGTATATATATATATATATATATATATATATATATATATATATATATATATATATATTATAAATTAATAATCGGGTTTCGGGTTTCGGTTTTTTTTTACTTCTAAAACCATAACCTATCGGTTTAACCATCGGTTTCGACTTTTAAAAACCAAAACCTATCGGTTTACCCATTAATTTTTTTTATCGGGCAGATATCCATCGGTTTCGGATTAAAACCGCACCCATTGCCATCCCTAGGGATGACAATATTGTATATTTTGATGACTCAGCGGTCGATGATGACACGAGAGAGTGGCTGAACCTATTCATGGCGAATAGGCCTTTCCTACACAGGAGGTCTCCACCCCAAGGGGGTGGTGGTCGGGGTCCTCCTTGGGGCATCATCATCTTTGTCATCACAACTTTCGCAGCGGTGTCAGCAGTATCGGGTGGCGTTTATCACATGTATCAGGAGTGGCTAGCACAGGGAGCTCCGCCCCCTGTTGCGCTTCGCTTTGAGTTTCGCCCATCCCTATTTGGGAATGGGCCGTGGTTTAGAGCTAGACGTTAGTCGTATAGGTCTAAGGTATACATATTATTACATTTCAAATGTTACATTTTGCTTATTGCTTATCACTTCATATTACTGTATATCAGATATTATATACCTTTCATTTGCTGCCTTATGTCCCGGCTTCTAATCGTGAACACTATTATGATTTTGTTCGAATAGGTTTTGTTGAAAATGAAAATTAGTATTGTTTTGGTAATTCGCACCCTTAAATTCATCTTTGGTGGCAAAAAAACGGATCTTTCTGTGGCAGTACTGATATTTCTACAAAAAAGGAGCGTCTTTATGGAATATAAACAAGAGTTGGGTGTTCTACATGCCAGAGTGTACTAAGTGTGTTGATGACCGTAAGTGTAGCACTTTCTCGGTGAGCAAGGCCTAAAAGTTGATGGCCTGTCACACTAAAAGAGACGAATAATATTATTTTTCCTTTCAAGGAAGGCCTTTTCAAAGGACAGAAATGAAAAACACTTATATTATTACAAATCTAGTGAACGGACTCTCTCCTTTTGTCTTGATGCGTTACCCTTTAGTAAAGGCTTGAACATGTTCATTAAAATGCTTGCACGAAACACACCATAATACAACAATTGGGTTAGCCCAAACCGAAAACACACTTGCCCAAATAGAATAAACACAATGAGCTAAGAAATTACAAAAAGATAAGGCCCAAACGTAAATACGAGGGCCCAAAATTGCAATCCTAGACAGGATACTATAGTGGTTTTTTTTTGTCTAAATAATTACCCATCAGAGTGCAGGCAATTACCACGAAACACCATCCAACGCCACCAAGACCTCAGCGACCCGACAAAGGTTACCAAACTTCACCGAAAAGGCCGAAAGCTTGCAACTAGCAAGCAACAAACTATCTGATCAAAGGTTTTGGCAATCATACCAAATTTATTTGCCAAAGGAAATGAAATTTCCTTGTTGGGAAAGAACTTGGACAGCATGCACAAGCTTTAAAAACTTTAGTTCAAACTGGGTCAAGCCGTCAATGCAAGTCTAGAACTAGGATTCGATCTTTACATAATTGAATAAAGATGACTAAGACCTGCACATTATAATGTCTGAAATCTTCTCGAATTCATTAGTATACATTGAAGAAGTAGAGAGAGAGATGAGTAATTTGAGAAAATGATTTCATTAATTGATAGCTGAGTACAATGCATGTATATATAGACACTGCAGTAAGTATGATTACATGTGCATTACAGCTGTCATTTTCTAACTAACTCTGTTTCTACAATTTCGCACATGACTAATATTACAAGAGCTAACTAACTGACCTGAGACTAGTATCTAATATACTGAACTAGTTGCTATACTTTATCATCCCCTTCAAGCTGAACTGGGGTGGAAACACAGAGTGGAAGCTTGTGACAGAGATAGGTAAAGGTCTTCTTAGGGAGAGCCTCTGTCAGTAAGTCAGCAACCTGTTCTGTAGTGTTGATGTAGGACAGCTGCAATGTGTTAGATGCCACTTGTTCATGAACAAAATGGTAATCTATTTCTATATGTTTAGTACGCCCATGAAAAACTGGATTTGTGGCTAAGGCCATAGCAGATGTGTTATCACAGTGTATAACAGGGGTAGGAATAGGCAGTTGTAAGTCATGAATGAGATATGTTAACCACTTCATTTCGGTTGCTGTTTGAGCTAAGGCTCTATACTCTGCTTCAGTTGTAGACCTTGCTATTGTAGGCTGTCTTTTTTAGCACCAGGAAATGAGGTTAGGACCCAAGAAAATGGCATAACCTGTAGTGGACCTCCTGTCTTAGGAGTTAGTGGCCCAATCTGCATCTGAAAAGGCCTGTAGATAGAGAGGACCTTTTGAAAAAGAAGGCCTAGGTGAAGTGTACCTTTTATGTACCTCAAAGTCCTTTTTAGTGCTGAATAATGAGCAGTAGTTGGAGCATGCATGTGTTGGCACAAGGTATTAACTGCATATTGAATGCCGGGCCTTGTAATGGTCAAGTATTGAAGTGCTCCAACAATACTTCTATAGTGTGTAGGATTGGCATAAGGTGTAGTTTCAGTGGAGACAGAAGAGAATGGCTTAGAGAAAATAGGTGTCTCTACAGCTTTACAGTCTGAAAGACCAGCCTTTTGAAGAATATCCTTAGCATAGTTTGTTTGATGAAGAATGAGAGAGTTGTGTGAAGGTCTGACCTCTATGCCAAGGAAATAGGAAAGAGAACCAAGAGTTTTCATAGCAAATTGAGTTTTCATGGCAAAAATTAGGGCTTGAATTGATGTGGAAGAAGAGCCTGTGATGATAATATCATCAACATAGACTAATAGAAGTATGATGTTAGTGGAGGTTCTTTGAATGAAGAGACTAGTGTCTGACTGACTACAAATGAAGTTTTGAGCTTGAAGAAAAGAGGAAAGTTTATTGGACCAGGCCTTAGGGGCCTGTTTGAGACCATAAGGAGATTTATTTAGCTTGCATACATATGAGGGATAGGTAAAATCTGCAAAGCCTTGGGGTTGTGTCATATAGACTTCCTCCTGCAAATTGCCATGAAGAAAGGCATTTGACACATCCAATTGCTGCAGATTCCAGTTATTATGCAAGGCTAAGAAGAGAACAAGTCTGATAGTTTGTTGTTTGACTACTGGACTGAAGGTCTCAGTGTAGTCAATGCCTGGTTTTTTATTGTAGCCTTTGGCTACTAATCTTGTTTTGTACCTGGCTATTGACCCATCTGAGTTCCTTTTAATCCTATACACCCACCTACAACCTCTTGGTTGTCTATTAGAAGGAGGAGGTACTAGAGTTCAGGTGTTTTGATGTAAGAGAGCTTGATACTCCTCTTTCATAGCCTGAACCCAATGACTATATTTAGAGGCTTCTTTGTAGGACAGTGGTTCAGTTGATGGTGGTGTAGTTATAAGGGAATGTAGTTGATATAGAGGTTGAGGTAAACAACCTGTCTTGGATCTAGTAAGCATAGGGTATATGGACTGTGGTGATAATGCAGAGAAGAAGAAGAGGATTCAGATGATGTGTGATGAGTAGACTGAGGTAAAGAAGATACAGAAGAATCATTTGTGTGTGTAAAGTTTGCACTGTTGTTTGGCTGAGCTTGGAGTGATTCAGTTTCTTGTAAGGGAGATGTTGATTGATAAGTAAGGGGTGAGGTTTGTACTGAGTGAGGAGAAAGGAAAAGTGATTGTTCTGCAGCTATTGAAGATGGAGAAGATGCTGCAGATTGTAAAGTGGAACTAGAGGTTGGACTAGATATCTGAGTTGGAGTTATAGTAGGTGAAAACACTGGGGGAATCTCAAAAAGATTTGGATCAGGAGCAGTAGATAGAACTGACTGAGACTTAAAAGGAAAAATTTGCTCATGAAATCTGACATGTCTGGAAATGTAGACTTTGTTAGTTGAAGGGTCTAGGCACTTATACCCTTTAGTGTGTGGACAATATCCTAGAAAGACACAGGGTATAGACCTAAATTCCAATTTATGAGAGATGTAAGGTTTTAACCAGGGGTAACAAAGGCAGCCAAACACTTTAAGATAATTATAGTCAGACTGTGAGTGATAGAGAGCTTGAAAATGAGACTGATTTTGCAGTTGAGAGTGAGGAAGCCTGTTAATGAGAAAATTGGCTGTTGCTAAAGCATCTAACCAATATTTTGAAGGCACAGTAGAATGATGAAGGAGAGCTAGGGCAGTTTCTACCAAATGTTGATGTTTTCTTTCAGCTTTTCCATTTTGTTGAGGTGTATATGGGCAGGTAGTTTGATGGATGGTGCCTTGACTTTGCAAAAGAAGGCTAAATTGATGATTAAGATACTCTCTACCATTATCGGTGCGAAATGTTTTTATAGTTGCATGAAACTGAGTTTGTATCATGGCAGTAAAGCTTAAAAAGATAGAATAAGCTTTTGATTTTGCTCTCAGAGGATAAAGCCAATAATATTTTGTAAAGTCATCAATGAATAATAGGTAACATCTATAGTTTTGACATGAGGGATAAGGGGATGGTCCCCATACATCCGAGTGTACCAAGTCAAAAGGAACCTTAGTAATGTTACTAGACAATGAGAAAGGAAGTCTATGTGACTTGGCTACACTACAAGAACTACACTGAATAGTAGAATTAGGTAACTTTACATTCAATAGAGAAGACAAAATTTGTGAAGAAGGCCTAGAAGGATGCCCCAACTTCAGATGCCATTGCTCAACTGGAGTGAGTGATAATGAGGGTGTGGTGCAAGTGAGAGCAGTACTTGTAGTAGACTAAAAGAGAGTGGACTTGGAAAGGATAGGATATAGACCTCTTTCACAGGGGGCCTTGAACAAAATCTGCTTGGTAGAATTGTCCATGATGATGACCTCCTTAGCATTAAACATAAGAGTACAGTCATTATCATGGGCCAGTTTAAAAACAGATAGTAGGTTTTTGAAAATTTGAGGAATATAAAAGATGGTTTTTAAGGAGAGAGGAGAAGAAGAAGTAAGAATAGTACCAGTCCCAACTGTTTGAATAGGCAAAGTGATGCCATTGCCAACTGAGACCTTTTCAGTTCCAAGATAAGGTTGAGAAGAAGTGAAAATGGATGGATCATGAGTCACATGGACATTTGCTCCTGAGTCTAAGTACCACTGAGATTCAGTGTTGGACGAAGTGCCCAATTGTGCAGCCATGACCTGTTTGTCCTCTTTGGGCTTAGAGTAGTTAGTAACATCAAGTCTATGCCAACAATCAAGGGCTGAATGGTTGGGTTTGCCACAGATTTGGCAATAGATTTTAGGTTCTGAAGGATTTGCTGATTTAGGAGTTCGTATGAGGAGACTGAGAAGCATTTCTTCCACCTCTGCCACCTCTACCACCTCTGCCTCCTCTTTGATTTCTACCTCAGCCTCTATATGAGTCGGTATTTGAAGTGGTGGAATAGAGGGCACTGTGAACATCTGAGAGAGGTGAAGAGTTGAGTTTGACTGAATTAAGAAATTGAATGTGCAGTTCTTCTGTGAGTAGCAGACTGCTCAACTCAGTTAAGGAAATAGGATCTTTTCTGACCCTAAGAGATGCTCTCAGAGTTTCATACTCAAGGGGCAGACCTCTAAGTATCTGAATGATGAGGTCTTCTTCAGGAACTTGAGCTCCTGCAGAGATGAGGCTATCTGTAATGGATTTTACCTCATCCAAGTAGGATCTCATAGTTTTAGTGCCTTTGCTGAGAGAATAAAGCTGAATCTTCAGTTGATAGAGATGAGGTCTGCTTAGATTATTGAACCTAGCTGCTAATTCACTCCAAATTGAAGGTGTAGTAAGCATATGAAGAATGTGAGGAAGCACATAGGGGGTTATTGTGGCTATCAAACAAGTCTTAAGGTGTTGATCTTTCAACATCCAAGCTGTGTAGGCTGGATTTAATGGTGAATATGTAGTTGTAGCAGATTGTGAGACAAGCATGGAAGGACAAGGATCAGCTCCAGTAATATAATCTAAGAGCTGATGTGCTTGTAGAACTATCTCCATTTGTGCTTTCCACATGAGATAATTGTTGTTGTCCAGATGAATTCTGACTAGATTATGTAGGTTTTGAGTAAGAGATTTGAGGCCTTGAGGTATATCTGTGTCAGAAGAGGCCATTGCTGAAAAAATTAGGGTTTTGAGATGGAGATCAAAGAAATTAGAAGAATTGTGAAGCAAAAGAGATGCGCAGTGAGTTATCAAGGCTTCGCAAGCTTTCGCAGAGACTTTTAATGGTGAAATTGCAAGCTTTCACAGAGATCTGTAATGGAGCTGCAATGGAGGTTAAGGTTTGCAATTTTGGGAAATTAGGGTTTTGATAGAGAAAAGTGATACTTCTGCTAGGAAAAGTAGCAGAGAAGACTCGATCAGAAGTTTGCAAGCTTCGCACGAAGCTGTAATAGAGATTGAAGGTATTTTAATGGAGGTTGACATGATCTCCAATGGAGGTCTATCTTGAAAAAAAATTCTTCTCAGGATCAAGATGCTCTGGATACCATGAAGAAGTAGAGAGAGAGATGAGTAATTTGAGAAAATGATTTCATTAATTGATAGCTGAGTACAATGCAGGTATATATAGACACTGCAGTAGGTATGATTACATGTGCATTACATCTGTCATTTTCTAACAACTCTGTTTCTACAATTCTGCACGTGGCTAATATTACAAGTGCTAACTAACTGACCTGAGACTAGTATCTAATATACTGAACTAGTTGCTATACTCTTATCATACATAATTACCAAAGATTCACTCAAGCAAATACGGATCATGAATACGACCAAAAAAAAGGTACGGATCATGAACACAAGGCTTCAATTTCCTAACCAATTTAATCCATATTTTTTTACTAGAATTTGTAATTAAAATTTCAGATTGAATTTATTGCCAGCTCACTAATTGACAATAAGAATTTCCAAACCTGTTATCATAATATGAAATAAAACGAGTTTACAGATAATCAGAGTAAAGGTCATATTAAGTACAAACACATGGCGCATAATATGATTTGGCTTTTTTTTTTAATTTTTAAAAGCGTAGTTAACCTTATCTACATTGTGATTGTGAAAGAGGTTGTTTTCAAAACTTAAATCCGTGTTGAATAAAAAGGAGTTCAACCATTATATAAAATGCGACCTTTCAAATGATTAACTATAATAATTTAATCAAACTAGTGAGGCTTGGCTCGTGCATATGCCCGGGCTGAGCCCAACAGATATTATAAAAATATTATGAATAATATTAGAAAACCACCATCCACACAGTACCCTAGTACCCAACAACATTCTCATGTTTTACTCTTGATACCGTTGAAACCTGCCATGAACACAGCAACGAGGAAAAACTAATAGAAGTTTTATGTGATTAACTTGTTCATCTAGTAAGCTGACTGGACCAGCCTATGCTAAAAAATCTTGGTCTGGTTGCTTACTTGAACCCATCTTTTTTATAGCGGCAGCTTTGCCACTCTTTAGAACACCATAGTGCACCCTTCCATATGATCCCTGACCAATCAAAGGCTTTGTAGCAAAGTTATCAGATACGTCCTTTAACTCTCTGACTGAAATAGCATCGACAGCAATGGGCTGGACAAGTACTGTCGGTGTGTCCTCTGGAGCAGTTTCTGCAGCACAATAACCTGCATTGCCACCTAGAAAAGAATTGTTCAGTGACCATTGGTATGATTATTTCATAAACTCTTCAGGATCACACAAAATGCAAATGAAGTATACCATGATATGGTATCAGATAGCACAATTTATTTTGTTTGAACGGTAAAAATAATTTTATTAATGTGCACCAAGGGGGTGCAATCCATAAGAACTAATTACATAAAAGATTAATACATTCTTGAATACTATTTACAGTAAAAAAGCAATTAAAGTCCAAAACAGGACATCTTGAAACCATTTGTATTTCACTAATGACATTTGCATTACATGACAATACACTAAGGTTTGTATTCCCACAGCCCCCAATAATGATCCTCCATGAAAAATGAAATTTAGAGAAAACAGCAGCAGATACATCCGCCTCAAACTAAGGATCTCAGCATTTTGACAATGTCTTATGTGCATTTTTTGGTCAATTCTGATTCTTCAACCACATGAAAAAAAGCAGAGCAAAACTGACCAAAAAATGATATGGGACATAGAAAGATAGAAAGAATTCTACTTGAACTTGTCAGTAAGCAAGTTCTAGGTGAAAATTAGACCTGTACATTTGCATCCGTCTTTATGTGAGATTCAAACTTAGAGATGTAAATTATGAAATTCATACATTAATATCCATAGATATCTAAAGCTGTTTCTTTCAACAGAACAGTTAAATTATTTTACTGTAGTGTACAATGAGCTAGCTTCAATACAATAAGCAGATTAGTACCGAAAAATCACCAGTGAGGTTATTTTTCATGTATGGTCCTCAGCAGCATTTTGCATATCATCCTCCGCACAACAGCCAGCTGACCAAAATTGTTTGCTCCAGTTAAAAGCAACAATTAGCAGTTCTTACTTACTATATGTTGTTAAAAAAAATAAATAAATAAATAAAACTATTTTAAGGCTGGAAAGAACAGGACATGATAAGAGAAGGGCAGTGCAGTTTTTGAGTTAGCTCTGCAAGCGTTCAGGTGTTGCATATATAGCCACACATATAACTTTTTATAGAAAAAGTTACAATGCAAACTCTAATAAAATCTATCATCTATTTATCTCTTTTCCTCTCAATTTGCATACTTATCTTCAGAAGTAAAAGAATAAATGGATAAATAATCAAGAAAAATTGTACGAGTAATCAAGATACACAATATGGACAGCATTGAAAACTTAAAGAGTACTTATCAAAAGAATAATTTCGACAGGTAACAGAAACCTGTACCTCTTGTAATGCTCAATCCCATTCTTAGCCTAGATTAACACACACAAAAATTTAATAATATGCTGTCAAATCCTACTTACATTATCAATTACAAACAAAAACCTATTCAAGAAGGAAAAATCCCGACTTATATTTCCAGTTTACACAGACAACATATAACAAAAATTCGTGATCATACACCTGATCAATCTAATGTCTATAGATAACAATTAAAACATAACTCATACATAAATTTCATCTTAAAAAATTATAACTTCAATCACAATTCAGCATTAATAACAGTAATGCTTGATTAAAAGGGACTAACCCCAAGGTAAAAGTGACCCGTTCGACGCCACAGCCGCAGTATGCTCTCAGCCCCAAGTAAATACAGCATATTAGCATAAATAAAGAGAAGATCAAGCACAACCCAATAAACCATCATTCTCACGATCTCCATCACGCTCTAGGCTCAGATTCCGAACCTGTCACTTAAAAATAAATGTCGGGGCCTTAAGTACGTCGGCCAAAATAGTTAATTCAAGTAATTAATAAACCCGACAATAAGGTATAAACTACCCTCGCTTTACGTCTCATAGTCAAACAATACTACAACAAAATACCCAAAAATTAGCTGTAGCAGCTAATAATATACATATATCAATCCCAAAAACATAAAAGTGAACGGGAAAAATAAAACAAGAAGCTGAAATTGAACAAAAGATCTTCTGAGAAATGAAACTTACATCCATCTTTAAGATTTTCTTGACATAACTGTTTGGGTATGTGCTCCAATGACTTGGCTCATGGAGGCTTGTAATAACATCTTCCACCTGTGATTTTTTTAGGGTAGTAGTTGAAGGTGCGAAGATGATCTTTGGGTTGTGAAGAAAGCTTAATTTTTGCAGGCCTAGAGATGAAGATTCGAGAGAAAAAGGGAAGAATAGAGAGAAAAACAATGTCCGTCAAAGAGAGCGCAAACGTGAAAGAGACCAACGTCTGAACATAAAAAAAAAATCAACGGTTCAGATTTCTTGTGTAAAGATGTGGATCAATTTAGGACGTTGGATGCTGCAGTGGATGTCAGATTCCACTAAAGTTATTGTTGTCATAAAATAAAACGTATAAAATACATAACACATGGTACAAGCACCTCACAGCATTAGATGAGCTATAAATATGCATGTGTGGACACTTTTAACCTTATATATTCTTTTATTATATAACTAGTTAGAGCTGGCCCGTGCAGAACCCAATATATATTAAGAAAATATTATAAATACAATTATTTACAATGAAAATAAATTTGTATACATAAATCAGAATACATTGTGTTAATTCTATAAATTCTAGTATAATTAATTTGAGTTAAGACTTGAGCTTCATAAATTAAAAACATACAACATATTGGTTTATTTCTTGACGAGGGTTAGTTGGACTTTCCAGCCACACAAGCTTTGTGCAGGGACCAATAGCAGATGCTACCTCATCTAAATTTAGGATGAATTATATCAGAAAAAATAAATATAAAATCACAAAATGAAGCTAAAAAAGTAATTAAACATACATATCTATAGATAACAGCATAAACAAGCAGAGCTCTGCCTAACCCCCACCATCATTTAACATAAGCATAGTAAGAGAATCTTACCAATGTAGTATCTTAGGTCTTTGACTTGGCATATCTTCGCGGAGATATTCTGAAGTGAACAGCTAACATACAAAAGCAAGTAAGCATGATTTGCAAAAATTAGCAATACAACCAAAGTAAAACAACCATTCAAACATATGTACAGAATTCATCCTTATAGAGAGTGGCCATTAGCAAAAAAGTAGCCTAGTAGATGGTATGTATGGATTTTGGATAGTGAGAGTTAGCAAAAAGTCATATTAATGTTAACTCTCATTTCAAATCGAAATTTTCTCCAGGGAATTTAGCAGGATTGTGCAATAACTAACATACACATAGATGTTCATCTATGTTACGAACTTCAAGAACATCCAACAATAATTGCAGAAAAAACAGACAAATAATCCTTAATAATATATAATTGAAAAAAATAATAATTCAAGAGCAATACCACCTTGTGTGCTAGAGCTGCTACTAACAGAGCCATCCACTTTGGACCTTGAGGCAATGCAGCTACCGATAAACCTAAATCTAATCCAAGGCCACTTATCTCTCCATCTTCATCTTTCTTGCTTTCCTTTGATGTTACCACACTTACATTGCCTAGACACAAAAAGAATAGAACTTTATCTTATGCAGAAAAAAAAATCATAGAAATGAGCCAAAAAAAAAATTAGAAATCTAAAAATCAATCAGCAGCAGCATTCAAATCAATAGGGGCTAAAAAAAAAAAAGCTATAACGTCCTCAAATTCAACAACAATAAAATGGAAGAAAAACAAAGATCAGGTAATTGATCTTGTGTGTTTGTTGTTCATTTTTGTTCCTCTTTTAATTAATTTTAAATGCCTATTTCTTCAATTTAATTAATTATTTTGTTAAAAAGCTGATCACTAGTGAAAGCCAAACAACATCACACACACACATACTTACATAGCTGTTTCGAGAGCATCGTGAAGCTTCGCTTAGTAAAGAGTCTCTATTTTTGCTGAAAAATTATGAATTTGTTATCCGATCATCATCGCAAGATTGAAAAGTGAGAAAGCTGAGAAAATTGCCTCTAGATCTTCCTGTCTCACGATCATTAATAATCTGAAAAAAAAAATGATAAGATTCATCAGATCTACACAGATCTATAATATAAACATATAATAAGTTCCTCAACTCAACCATGATCATTAATCTTCCTTTAATCCAAATACATCTAGTCTGGAGTAGTAGAAATAAGAGATAAGCATCAGATATTATCCATAACTTATGATGCGGTGAAAAGTGTCTTTTGACCAGTTATTACAATAATAGTAATAATTTTTTACATTATTTCAAATGTTTTATTCCAAGTAAGTTGAAGGAGGAAAATTATAGTTTTGATAATAAAATTGTATGTTTTCTCAGTACTTTTGTGGTAAAATTTTAACTTATAAATAAAAGAGAAAAAATCAGATAAATCACATTTGGGTAGATAACATTCAAAAATAGGAAAACTTGACACAAACAAATTTTGAAATATTGAGCCAGTTTTTACTAAATATAGTATGGAAAATCATAAAAAAAAGCAATTGATCTTCTTTCAAAATCTCAAATCTATGAGATTCTAATTTGTACACAATAATACCTAGGTATTCAATAAATTCAACTTTTAAAATAGTAAATTATTGGACGAAAGCTTTTACCTTGTCAACGTCAAAAAGAAGATTCTTGATATTTACATAATCTTGATCATGTGGATTTACCAAATCTCTCAACACATATTGATGAGCTTTTGTTTTTACCAATTGAGTTAAGAGTTGGTTGTTTTTTAGAGTCCTAAAAGAGATGTTAGAAGATAGTGTTAAAATCATGTCATAATATATTCTTTTAGTAATGGATAAGAATTATTTTCATTACCACGATCTAAGCGATGTGACTTATTTGAGCAAAGAATTGACATGAAAGCTGGAATTTGATTTTGTAGCAAGCGACATTCCTGAATATGGTTTACATATAAGGAATGGGAAAAAAAAAATTTATTTTCTGTTTGTTTATATTATTTTGTTCATAGAACATTAAGGATTATTGAAGGTTTACCATGGAAAAGAGTGACAGACAATCTTTTGGCAATTATTATAGGCATCGATTTCAACTGTTGTGTAATACGATTGCCATCATGATTGATAAAATCAGTCCACATTGTAAGTACAATTGGTTTTGCCCTAATCATTCAAAAAATTATATATTAGTAATAAAAATACCAAATATAAATCATGTAGAGTTTAATGAGTTCATAAGATATCTTACTCTTGATCAACAATTATGAATTCATTAATTTCTACAAATTCTCCCGCCTTATTTCTTACTTTTTTCGAAGGCAGCTTGTCGATAACAACAACTAGCACATCTTTAAAGCAAAAACAATAATATATGCAAATATGTACTTCAAAAGTTCTAATGAAGAATAAGTTAATGTTTGAGTTGCATACCAAGTTCATATGGTTTTTCCATTGACTTGTAAAGTTCAGTAAAAGGTGTTGTTTGCAAATTAACAAATAATTGAAGACAATCATCAGTTTTTACATCTGCTACTGAAGTAGAACCAGTTATAGTCCATACATATTGATATTCAGAATCTAGAAGTTTTGTCATGGCTTTTGGATTCTTCACTTTTGCATTAGTTATCATATATGTTTTATACAGCTCAAGAGTGTCAGCGAATCGTGCAATGTTAGTATTATAGATAAAAGCAAGTACTTGTGTTCCCTGTAGTAAATGAAGAAAAGTTATTGTGAGTAGTATGTGTTAGTTGTATGTAGTATGAAAAGATGAATGTTAAAATTAAATAAAGCTCACAACTTCATCTTGTAATATGATATTTTGATATGTTATCGATGTTGATGATGTTGAGTCACGAGGTCGCTTTTTGTCAACGACTTGGACCTTTGCTTTCCAACTGTGTATGGTTGGATTTATTTTGAGAATTGGAGTAAATGCTTCCATATTAGGTTGGATCCTGCAAGTATCATATTGTAAATTATAAATTAATTAGCATAAAAATTAAAATACGTAAATACATAATTTAAATAATGTTGTTGGTATATAAATGACTTCTTACCAGGAAAAAGAAAAAATTATTTTTAATTCGAAGCAAGTGCCAAGACTTATTCGTAGACCACATTTTTCGTTTCATCATCACTCATGCTAGCAATTGTAGGTGGTCTTATCAAAATTTTAACAGAATCTATTTTTTTGACTCTAGATAATGCTACATACTAATTACAACCTAAATTTACCAAGCAGGTAAAGCAATAAAAGAATCTATTGCTAACAAATTTACTTCACGAAAAAAGAACCAATTATTTTATGGGGAGTTTTCGGGTCATGTTACTGAAATATCTTACTAACACATTTGCTACAAAACAAAAATCCAAAGAAAAGATAAAAAAGACCAAAAAGCAAACAAAAGCTAAAAAGGCAGCTCAAAAAAACCAGTGGTCTCTATGTGTGCTCAAAGAGTGAGCAACACAACCCGCATCGATCATCTGTTCAGGCATTCTCTAATCAACCCAAAATATGAAATAAAAGATTATAAACCCAGAAGTTAAATTTGCATACTTTTGCAAGTTTTGAACTTTTATGAGCAACTAAATAGAGCATATAAAGGTTCTTCATATCATAATTCAACAACCATGCTTGTACTTACCCCTCAAAAGAATCAAATTTAATTCATTAACTATAATATATAAAAATTAAAAAAAAAATTAAAAAAATTATGGGTACTTATAAAGTTCACAGTTTTATTCGTATAGGAGGAAAACCCATTAAAAATTCATCAAAAAAGTTCACTCACAAATCTTGCATCCACAACCCACACACATCTACACACATACACACAAACACACTAAAAAAAAAAACAAAAGAGAACAAATCAACAATCAGTTATCATATTGCTACAATATAATAAGATTAAAAAATATATATAACAAACACATATAAGGGTTCGAAAGGTTAGGAAAGCAAAAGAAACCAACATCTTTACCTTATCTACCACTTTAGTAGCTTCTTGGTCGTATTTCTTTGTCGGTCGTATTTTTTGGACACCGATTGAGAGAGTATAGCATAAAGAAAATTCTGTAGATATTTTGGTAAGAGACAGAGATAAAACTTTCAAGAGAGAACAGAAGTTTCAAGATAAAGCATTTCTGTCAGATGTCAGATTTATCTAAATCTAAGCTGTTGCAAAATTTTTACTTTAGTGTAGTTAGATCCTAGCTGTTGGATGAAGTTAGGATGATGTCAGATTCTACTAACATAATAGAATGGCATTATGGTCATAAAATAACGCAATACAAAATAATAAACAAATGGTACAAATCTCTTATTGCATGAAGATAGGCTACAAATATTATTTTGGACAAAGACTTGCCCTTTTCATATTCTTTTACTATATAAAAAAGACTAGTTAGGGTTGGCCGTGCATATGCACGGGCTAAACCCAATATATATTAAAAATAAAATTATTTACATTAAAAAATCAATAAATATAGAGAAGTAAAAAGTTAATGTAGTATCAATAAAATACATATAAAATCCCAGCAAAATAAAAAATACATATAAAACACCCCCTCTCAATTTTCCTCATGCCTACCATAACTAATTCATGAGATCAATCATCCTTAATGATCTAGGTTAACAACCAATTCTGTGCATGATAGTTTTTTCTGCTTCGGCCAAATAAATTGTACAAATGGAATTCACAATGTATTGATTACAACAGTATAAATGCTAGCCTTTGCTTCTATATGAAGATCACAAGAACTGGAAAGAAAATGACAAATTGGATTCACATTATCTTGCGAAAAAGTATGATAAAGTAATACATAACACTAAATGTTTAAAAAATCTCGAAAACATATGGGAATGAAGTTCTCACTGGAAAATGTTCTTTAGATCGTACAAAGTATAATATTCACCAAAATACAGTGAACATGATGAAACCAACTTTCCACATTAAGTAGAAGTAAAGTTATCAACTCTAAGTGTCAAATACAGATCATAAGAACATCATGAATTAGCAGACACATGAATATTAATCAGAAAATGTTCAAATGACCTCGAAGATTAGATTTTAGGGTAGTTGTAAAATTTACACCATAAGCTCATATGTTATAAACTGAAACCCAAGTATTTCTAACGAAATGTTCATACCGGAATAGGAAAGCACATAGTGTTCGATACATTGCGAGTTACAAGGCTCTTTGTTCCAACGTACTCTGCACCTTTTGTCCAATTCCCCCATCCATACATTTCAATACCCTGGGGGCATAATAAAAGAATGGTACAGTAAAGTTTCAGAGAGGTCCAGAGAGAGTCAATCTTAAAATATAAAATATAAAAATATGAACATCAACAACTAATTTCATCATCAATTTCAGTGAATACATACAAAAATTGTTGAAAACTTGAAATTTCAAACATAATCACAGAATCCAGGCTAGCCAAAAAATATTATGTAGTTAAATGGCATACCTTTAGAAGTAGAATCTCCTCATCAGCACTCCAATCCAGACATAAGAGAGGAAATGACAAATTATCCTGTGGAAACATAAAGGCTTCAAGATTACCATAGAAAGACAAGGGAGTACCGAGGATAAGTAAATAATAAAATTGGATTGAAAGTCTGCAAGACTAATACTGCAAATAAACACATAGGCAAAAAACAAATAAAATTACACAAACAACCACACGACCACACGCATCTTAACATCATAATCCCATGTAAGAAGCCTTCTTGGCATCTGTTATGGGACAAAACCTGCACATATTTCAATGGATTACATCCTAAAAATTCCCGCACCCAATGAAAAAAGAAAAGTAAAAGACACTCACACAAACACACACAGAGAGAGAAGGAAATCAGATAAAAGAAGACTGCGTCACATTCTTTATCTTGATAACCATTTCTTCCTTTCTCATAATTTTCTTATCTACATCTGCTCTCAAACACATTATGTTAACCATGACTAATACATGGATTAATAGTTTATATCTTTCCACTTATCAAAAAAGATAGATCCTATCTTTTTATTATCATCAAAAAACAAAGAATAAAGCTTTATGGAGTAACAACGACATAATCAGGGCAACCAAAAAAAAAAGGCTAACGTATCAGGTGGATCCTAAAAAGTTACGAGCTCCAAAATTTAATTGTGACTCATCAAATTGCTTACTACACTCCATCATCTTGTTGTCCTGAAATAGATCCAGTTCAACCAAATCATTTCATTCTATCATCATCTTTTGCCTCGCAATTTCGCAATCAAACATTGATCTAAGATTCTTTACTATAGATGAATGAATTATCAATAACCAGCTTAAAAAATTACAATGCAGGAATGGCAGTTGGTTGATAAACTACTCTAAATTTGTCGAATTCCATTGGGAAAAATTCAACATTCAGTTTTTATGAAACATCAGCTAAGAGTTAAGTAAAGTGTTTCCTATCATCTCATACCAATCCAACCTAATCTTTATCATTCTATTCTATTCTATTCTGCCTTTTCTACAAAAGATTGATTTCAACTTATTTGAGAAGTTTGAAAAAAAAATGTTAATTTACTCTGTCACAACAGAGAGAGACAGGTTTTTGTTTATCTTGCACCTAAACCTTATCGAACTACAATATTTTTACTCAAAAAAGGAGAATTATCAAAGAAAAGTTGCAGTAATTAGCAAAATTTCTTCAAATAAACGAAATTTTACGGCATTTAAAGCTCCAACTTAAGAAAAAAGCATAAAGTCATATATTTAACAAATAAAATTGAAATAAATTAGCATTTTTATAATAAAATTAACAAAATTTTGTTTTTCCTTTGAATCAGAAGCTAAAATCATAAACATAACAAATAAAATTGAAGTAAATTAGCATTTTTATTGTTGGGTTCTAGTTAGTATCTTTTTGTAACATAAGTTAAAACAAAATAAATAAACGCATGCAGAAAGTAAGGACACGAGAGTTAACATGGTTCAACCGTGCGGTTTACGTCCACGGGACCTCCACTGGTCCAACAAACCTGTTTCATTAATAAATCACAAGTTACAACATTAATGGATTTACACAAGTAAAGACTCCCTCTTGACCTTTGACGCTTTGATGACGAACTTCCTTAACGAATTTCGGTTTGGCGAGCTCCCCTTGACTTGCAACGTTCTCTCCCGAGAACTACACCTTCTTCTCTAGAAGAATGAACAAAAATAATAAACAACTAAAAACTCTCCCTATCAAAGATTAAAACAATAAGCATAGCGGAAACATAAATAAACTGTTTGTTTTAAGATCTGCTGCTGCAGCACATGCTCTATCAGATTTCCTATGCTACTGACTTTTGTTGCAGCACATCATCAATCTGCTACAGCAAAACCTGATAGTTCCATCAACTAAACTGAAATCTTCTTTTTCAGCTCTCCTTTTTTCTCTTTTTTCTGCACGACATTCAGACGTGTGAGGCTCTGTATATATGCTAAATTAGTTACCTAAACCTCCACAAGGTAATCCGTGCTTGAGTCTTGAGTTTTATGGAATGTCTTTGTCTCCAATCAAATCTTTAAATAAGGCAACTTTCCTTTTGAAATAAGATCACTTCAAATCAAACAATTAAAGAAATGCCAATTTGCCTTTTCGATTTTCTTGTAAAAATTGTAAACCTGTCAATAAAAGCTTTCCAAACAAAGATGCATATACCATAATCGAATTCAGACAAAACATAATTTTGGCAAAACACAAGCCAATCAATATCACAGCTCTTATTGCAGCAAGAGGTGCAGCAAGGGGCGTAACAAGCTCCTCCTTTGGCTTTGTTTTGGCAAAATTGAATATCAGAGTAATAACACACTCGAGTTAAAAACAATGTATTATCAGTGTAACTATGCAAAAGACAGAGCCAATGAAAACATAACACAAAGTATATCAGAGTATCAAAGCAGAGATTAAAACAACCAAAAGAAACAACCTGTATCAGAGCAAGAATAGCAAAAACACAAGATTAATCCTATTTATCTCCCATTTTTTGACAAACAAAGGCAAGGGGTTAGGCATCTGGTGGTACGCTGTAGCACCATGCTTTCCCTGAACATCAGCTCCTGCGGCAACAGAGACGGAATTGTAGTTCGCTCCCCCTGAGTACCTGTTTGATGTGAAATAAAACTAGTAAGCAATAATTAAAACAATTGGACGTGCCACTGATTTTTCCGCTTAAAATTTCAGTTATGAAACATCAGCATAAAGTGGTAACTGCTTTAGCTCCTGCTGCAGCACCGTTCATTAGAAAGAAAAGCTTTGTTGCGACACATCTGTTAGTTCTCCGACTTTGATGCAACAACAATATGACTGATAGATAGGCAAAATTTGTGTTTTAGCAAATTATGACCAGACTTAGTTTCAAAAAAAACTTGGTATATGAGATTATGTTGCAACATACGTCAATTAAACAAATTCCACACTTCGACGTTCAACCCTCAAGATTCTTTTGACCCTTAAAAAAAATCAAACATATTCTCATGAGTATGAACTCTGAGTCACCACTTAAGCTTCTACTAATCACATGCATAAATCAAACAAAAATTTCAAGGAGGGACCATGTGTGTGTGTGTTTCATGTTCAAGTCAATGTAGACCCTTCTCAACATCCATCACACCAGGTCAGATTAGAAGCAATACTTGTTCCAACATACCTGGTCCTCTAATCACCCCTGCAGGATTTTATATATAACCATCTTTCAAACAAGAGTTTCAAGGTTTTTTTCTTCTTGGTATGGTGGCTTTCACTGTAGAACTATTCTTTTTGGTCTTAGGTAGCCCTTTCCATTCCAACTTTCGCTGCAATATCCCGCATATGATTTTTCCTTTTGACAAGGTGAATAGAATTTAGGAATGAATCTCAAAGAGACTTCGCTTTGTTAGATCCCCAGCCATCAAGTAAGTTCAAAATATTTTCCTTTTAAGACTTCAATTTAAGCTCCATTAGAATAACAAGTACATGATGTGCATTGATAATACAGTTCCACAAATGAAATCACTAGCTGATTTATACATATAAATTTCAATGCTTTAGTGATGAACCAATACACATACAAACAAACCATTTTATCTTATAGAGAATAGATGCCTAAGGCTTCTCTCAAGGTCTCAAAAATTACATAGTCTAGTGCCTTAGTGAAGATATCTGCTAGTTCATTTTTTGTTGCAACATAGTTTGAAACAACTTTTTTATGCTCAACTGGACACGGTAAAACTAATTTTCTTACACAGATTTGTTTCACTTTTTGTTGCGACAAATTCGATTTCATTTGTGTAACCTCCTAAAACCATCATGAACAAAGGGTTTAACAAACTTACCTCTTTTCAGCATGTCAATGTACTCGTAGCATTGTGATCTGATGTGTCCACGAGTGTAGCGAAAATGACAAACTGGAATGAACTTCTTTTTCTTAAATTCTGAAATTTTACTCTCTGCTACAGCTTTTGTTGCAACATCAGTTGCGACAACAGAAGTCCTGTCATTCTGTTTTGTTGCTACAAATTGTTCCACCTTTGGTTTTTCAGCTTCTTTGACAAACACAGTTTGACTTGTTGATACTCCTCCTTGATAGCCTAATCCAGTATGATCCCTACAAGACTTTTGAATGAATAACATATAATCAAGTTCATCATCTTGAAGCCTCGCTGGATCTGTGACAATTCTTGTTGCAGCATGTCAGCTTTTTACTGCAACTCAGCCTTTTCCTTTTCAAGCTCATCAATCTTGGTTAGTTGATCTTGATTCATCCTACATACGATCAGCCATTTTTGGTACATCATTTTGTAGGTCCTTATGAATTTGTCCTCTTCTTTATCACTATCCAGTTCATAATCAGTTTTGTCCTTATGAACTTGTCCTCTTCTTTATCACTATCCAGTTCAGAATCAGTTTCACCATATGACATAACCAATCTTGCTGCTGATGTTGTTGTACATTCTGCTGCAGCAGTTTCAGTTTCTGTCTCAGCATCTGTCTCAGTATTTGTCTTAACATCTAATTGTGCTGCTGCTGCACAGAACGCAACATAGTTGCTCGTGTGCTCTTTATCACTGTTGTTGCTACTCCTTGATTCTTCATCGCTTCATGAGCATTCATGGCTTTCTTAATTCTTTTCAAGGTATTTGCACACTCAGATTGAATGTGACCAAATCCTTCACATTCCCAACATTGAATTCTTTTTTTCTTCTTCAATATTTCAGAATTTGATGAGACATTCTACTTCTCCAACATTTTCAGCACTTTGTTGACATTCTTTGTGAGTGAGGCTAAAGATTCTGTGACATTATCTGAAGAATATTGATCATCTTGATTTTCGAAACTTGTTTTTAAGGCAATGCTATTTTCTTTCTTCTATTGTTTGAACTTCATTTCAAACGTCTGAAGAGAGCCCATTAACTCATCAATCTTGATTTCATCAATATTTTTTTATTCTTCTATTGCTACAACTTTGGTCGCAAACCTATTTGGAAGTGATCTTAAAACTTTTCTCACCAACTTCGAATTTGAATATTTCTCCCCCAAGGCAAAGGCCTCATTGGCAATATCACACAACCTGGCATTGAACTCCGTGATAGTTTCATCTTCATTCATCTTCAATTCTTCAAATCTTGTCACAAGAATTTGAAGCTTTGATATCTTTACAGCTGCAGTGCCTTCATATGTCGTCTCCAAAATAACCTATGCATCTTTGGCTGATTCACACGTTGAAATCAATTTGAATTGGTTTATGTCAACTCCATTGAAAATGGCATTCAATGCTTTGGAATTATAATTTTCCAATAGATCTTGTGCTTTGGTCCATTCTGTTTCAGGTTTTGGTACAACATTACCTTGTGTATCGGTAATTGTAGGATGCACCCAACCTGTTAGAACTGCTTTCCAAGCTTGCTTATCAATGGACTTGATAAACGCCCCCATGCGTGTCTTCCAGTATGAGTAGTTTGAGCCATCAAGAAGAGGTGGTTTATTGATTGATCCGCCATCACGTAAAGTGTCCATATCTGCAAGGATAACCAGAAAAAAAAAACTCTTCCAGAGATCTAACTGAGTTAGTTCAGTAATCCGCTCTTGATGCCACTTGAAAGTTCCTGGTTAGTATCTTGTTGTAACAGAAGTTGAAACAAAATAAACAAACACATGCAGAAAGTAAGGACACGAGATTTAACGTGGTTCAACCGTGCGGTCTACGTTCACAGAACCTCCCCTGGTCCAACAAACTAGTTTCATTAATAAATCATAAGTTACAATATTAATGGACTTACACAAGTAAAGACTCCCTCTTGACTTTTGACGCCTTGATGACAAACTTCCTTAACAAACCTCGGTTTGGCGAGCTCCCCTCGACTTCTCTCCCGAGAACTACACCTTCTTCTCCCGAAGAATGAACAAAACAATAAACAACTTAAAAACTCTTCCTATCAAAGATTAAAATAATACGCATAGCGGAAGCATAAATAAACTGTCTGTTTCATGATCTACTGCAGTAGCACATGCTCTATCAGATTTCCTATGTTACTAACTTTTGTTGCAACACATCATCAATCTGTTACAACAAAACCTGACAGCTTTTATTGACTACATGAAATCTTCTTTTTCAGCTCTCTTTTTCTCTTTTTCTGCACGACATTCAGACATGTGAGGCTCTGTATATATGTTGAATTAGTTGCCTAAACCTCCACAAGGTAATCCGTGCTTGAGTTTTATGGAATGTATTTGTCTCCAAGCAAATCTTTAAATAAGGCAACTTTCCTTTTGAAATAAGATCACTTCAAATCAAGCAATTAAGGAAATGCCAATTTGCCTTTTCGATTTTCTTGTAAAAATGGTAAACCTGTCAATAAAAGCTTTCCAAACAAAGATGCATATATCATAATCAAATTCAGACATAGCATTATTTTGGCAAAACACAAGCCAATAAATATCACAGCTCATGTTGCAGCAAGAAGTGCAGCAAGGGGCGTAACACTTATACTTAAATTCACAGCTTTAATTTTAATAATCTTTCAATTTTTGCACCTACAAACAAAGCTAGGGATTCAATAAGCTGCAAATTGTAAACTCACCAGCATGAGTTGGCAGCACATGCGCATTAACATCTCGTGATTTGATTGCTTCGTACTCCGCTGCAATTTTTGCTTCAAGAGTCGCCCAAGCCTCTTTCATTTCTTTCGCCTTGATAGCGGAAACTTATGGTTGTGATGGCATCACCGTTACATCAGCCTCTCTCTTAACCGCTGGCGAGATCTGTGAAGCATGAAATCTTGTTATATCCTTGGTAGAGTGGCCTTGTTGCATTTCATACTGACCCATTCTCTGTATGTCATCTTTATATCCTTGAAAAATACTCTCTCGATTTACAGAATGTGATTGCCCATGTATGCTTGTGAAAAGACATTTTCTACTGGTTTTTAAAATGCATAATATTATGAAGGTACTGTTTTGCGTTGGAGTCTACTTCTGCTCAATAAAAAAATGAGAAAATGTGCTTGGAAAAAGTTATACATATCGGTAAATATCTTTTCAAATCAATTGTCATGTTGTTTTAAAGCTGGTATTAGGTTTTCCCTTACTTCTTCAGTTGAAGGGATTAGTTTTATCATATGGTAAAACGGAAAACAAATGCATATTTTTATGGTTGGAGGGTCGGGGTGGAGGGGAATCAACTAAAATATACTACATATACATATATTTTTCTTTCCTGATCAATTGTTCATGTAGTTTTAAGATGTACATAAGATTATATTTCAGTATCGCAACCTCTTACCACTATCTCGGAGAATTACAAACCAGAAAATCAATTATATACTAACTGATTAACATAAAATTTAAATATAAAAAATAACGTAAAGAGTTAAAATACCCCATTCTTGGCCTCAACAGGATGCTCATCATTGATGTGGCAACACAATCCAACAATATTGGAATAATCAGAGCAGAAAGGGCATGGGTATTCCTCTCTGATGTCATCATCCATATCGATTTCCTCAAACCCCAATATCATCTCTGCGTCAGAACCATCCCATTTTATGCCTATTAACACATACCCAAATACATAAAACCCATCAAAATTCAATCTTTAGTACAAAAAGGTACAATTATCCAAAAATTAGAAAAAAAAATCCTAAATCTAAATTGGAAAAAGAAAACGCACACAAACCCACATCCATTCATTAGAAAGCTCTTTAACATATCATCTAACCTAGCTTTTTTAATTTACTGTAATGGGTATACTTCTTGAAGTCTAGAAGAACAAAAATCAATTCAAAGCATAATTTTCGTGCAATAACATATTCCACTTTTCCAACTACATTTTGATGTGTGGCTAAGAACATCTTAGGTCGCACGTTAGCTTTCAAAAGAGCTAAAGAAGACAGAACCTGCCATTTCTAGGTAGGCAAATAGTTGTGGATTGAAGAGCATTTTAACAGTGATATTCTAGGCCTCAAGTTCTGGTCATATCTCAGGCTTCTTTCTTCAGAAAGATAAGTAAATCCTTCATAGTGAAAATCCATTCAAAGATGTTTTTGCTTAGGCTTCTTTAATACTAAATAAGAGCGAGATTACAGAAAAGAGAAACTATAATATAGTGTGAGAACATCTAAAATGGATAGACCATTATATTAATGTCTCAATTGCTTTGGGATGAAGATTTTTTTTCTTGAGAAGTAATTCATTTGGGACGAAGATAAAGACCCATTGGGATAAACTTATAGATGATAAATCAACCATTTGTGAAGGGCAAGATCAATAGCTAGCTTCAATGTATTTGCAAATTCTTGAACATGGACCTACTAAAATATCTGAGTATCAAATGCAATATCACTAAATGGCATGTTTTGTTCTATTTACGAATAGAGAAACACATCATTCACAAAATAATTGCAAAATTAAAAAGTATCACTGATAAGAAACATTTGCAATACCAGTCATATTCACTTTTATCATTCTCAGCATAAAGAGAATTATCAGCAGGGGCAGTGTCTACGGTGACCATTAACAGCATCATGACAGCTCATGATTCAAGTCTGCAACCACAAAATACCATAAACAATTAAAAAGCACATAATGTAAGAATTCAACAGAACAATGTAAACCTAATCGAGCAATTAATTTACTGTCAAGTGCTACAAAGTAAACCATAGAATATCAAATGGAATTCAAGATTACACATACAACTATGAACTCTTAAATTTAATGCAACAAAACATTCAGATCCAAAAAAAGAAAAAGAAACACTAACCTTTTACTTTTTAGCGTTGATATACTTTTTCATACCAGACACCAACTTGTGTTCACAAAACAAATCACCAACAAAAAAGTTAAATTCAGAAACAAAAAATAAAAATAAAAAGACCCATTTTTTCTTACATGCAAAAGAAAATATTGCATCCAGAATTTCAAAATTTTTGAAAAAAATAGAAAACAATGTATACATCAAACAAATCAAGAATACAGACAAAAAAGACTCAGTTTTTCTTACTCACCCAAAAATATCATGCATCCACAACCTTAGTACCTATTAATATATAGATAGAAAGTCCCAAACAACATAAAAGCTATATTTAAGAAATAATTATTTTGAATCGAAAGAAAGGGTGTGAAGTAGAAGAAAGAAAAAAGAGGAATAATCCCTAATTTTGTGTTCTCTTTCACTGTTATGCAGAGACAAAAGCAATATCCCATATGGGTTCACACTCAAATTGAGGAAACATATACGAACAAGAAGTCTGGAAAATGTGCGACAACTTGGTTATGACATTGTATAATTTTTTGCATAATCACCATAAAAAAACTAAAATTCAAAAACCAAAAAAATGAAAAAAATACACAATTCTTCTTTTAGAAAGCTAAAAATTCTTTGTTAACACCAAAACCAAAACCAAAAACACACTTCTTGAAAAAATAAAAAACAAATCTGTGAAGAATGCGTGAGGTTTCATCTTAAAACCAATTAGTGCCAAATGCAGTAGCTCAGGATGTGGTCTAAGTAGTCTAATAGTTTATGATTTTTCTATGTAGAACTCACGTGTGACCTGATTTGAGAGAGGGTCACACGTGGACCTTATTCTGACATAGTCATACTTGGAAGAGATTAAATACATGTGGAACGAATTTTGTTTTAGATAGGTCACACATGAAAGATTGAACACAAATATGGTGGATAACACATGTGGAAGACTGAAAGTGCGTAGACTATGCATACACGAAAGATTGAAGACAAGTGAACCTGATTTGAGATGGGTCACATGTGGAAAAGCGAAAGATGAATGAGACTAGACCATGGACCTAGTTCTGATACCATGTGAAGATAACTGAGTTTTCATTTTAAAACCAATTGGTATCAAATAGAGTAGCCCAGAATGGTTTAAGAGTTTATGATTTTTTTATGTGGGACAAATGTATATTCTAACAAGATCAAAAGCGGGAAGAAGAAGAAGAACAACAAGTGAGAAAAGTGTGATACCGTGTGTTGTGACACGTGCGGAGATTTGGATTCATATATAGTAAAGATGTGAGTGTGTGTATTTAGAAGAGAAACAAAGGGAGAGAAACAGAGAGATGAAAATTCTAGAAACTATCGTGTATTTATTTGTGAGAGAGAGATGTGTGAAGATAAGAAAAAGCCAAGAAAAGTTGTCAGATTGGGTATTATGGTCATAAAAATGAAAGTACAAAACTATTAAGACATGGTATAATCCTTTTAATACATTTATGAGCCACAAATATGCATGGGTTCCAACTTTGTCCCAAGGGCATTATGGTCATAAAAACAAAGGAACAAAATATTAGCACATTGTACAATATACTTAATGCATAAGATGAGCTAAAAATGTACCTGTGCAAACAACTTTGCCCATGCATATTCTTTTATTATATAGTTAAGATAAATATACATAATTACTACACGTGTAAAATGATAAAAACAAAATCTACAACCACTGTAAATCACAAGCTTGCAAATAAGACTCGTGATAGATTACTACCCTATTCTACCTCTTAACCTTAAGAATATACATCAAATCCACTTAATTTGTACCATATTACAATATAAAAAACATCATCCTTGATGATTCAGAAATAAATCCAGATAATTCTACACCAATTTCAGAACAAACTAAAAAATAGAAACGGAAAAAAAAGTGAAAATTAATAAATTCTAAATCCACTTCTAGAAAAACCCCTCAGTCCGACGTGTTCGGAACTGGTCTAATCTTGTCGGGGCCGATCAGACGGTTTAGAAGGCTAAGCCGTAAAATTAATTTAAGCACATTCCTATAAATAGTAAAACATTGTTAAATTATTATAGCATCATAAGTTTTAACATGCACCTAAGACTATCACCTGACTTTTTTCATGTTTGACCCTTTTACAGTGACGATTAATGATTATCAAGTTAAATTTCGTGAGATCCATTTTATAGTAAAATTTCCTTCTCTTAGTTTGACATTGATGTGGGTAAAGGATTCGAGAAATATATCACTGACTTGAAAGATAAAAAACACATTATGAACCTAAAACAAAACTCCCAAACTTAGGATTAACGCTCTTGAGGAAATGATACGATCGACCTATCTTAATTAACTAATAAATAATGTGTCTATGGAGAGATTCTTTCAAATTTGTGAGATTATTGCATATGTCAAAGGATTCCCAATAAAAAGGAATGGTTCCTTTTATTCGTCTTTAATCAAAAAAAATTCGACACTTCTTTCTAGTGACAGAGCAAGACTTTCTTTCTTTTCTTTTTTTTTTTGTTTTTTGTTAGTGACAGTATTGAACTTGTAGAATAATATCATAAAAAAAAGTTAAATAATTGGACTTTTTTTTTGGCGTAGTTCGAGGTTTTTACTAACCTCATTTGGGTCCTTAAAATTTAATTATTAAATGCTTTTAGTCCCTTTACGTTAGATTTGTTTAACAACATATAGAAGATGGCTTAAATGAAATCAACTAGAAAAATTAATAGTTCTTTTGAAACCAAAAATGGTTCGTGGTCAAAAGATAATTGACAAAATAGTTTGGTAGTCTTTGAAATAATTTATCTTATAGGAAAAGGATAGTTGCATTCATGAACACATCTATGTATATATACTTGTGCAAGCTATAGTCCCAACTGGGACCTATAAAATAGTTAAAAATCTCTTAAAATTTTTAGTAGTTTTAGCTTGTAAAAGGATTTATTGGTAGTCACCATATAGCATTTTTTATTAAAATTTGCTTACAAATATTTATGAAAGGTTAAATAGGAGAGTGAAAGACCAAGTTACCCAAAAGAAAAACTTGAATGTTGCATGATTGTATCATTCTTCGGTTTCTCAAGTTTCAGTTTGCTATTTGACCCAAAAAACAAAATGTTTCAGTTTACTAAAAGGACTCAAAATCATGCTACTTAGGCTCTCAAAAAGTAGCTAAATTAAATATTCACCCTATAGATTGGATAGAAAAATCACTTTGGAATTATGTGATATTCTCAATTTTGATCATCCAAGTCTTGGAATTGGGCGATTCCCTTTTTGTGTTGCTCCAGTTTTAGTGAAACCAATATTTTAATCCAAAGAAAAAAGAAAAAGACGAAATTGGAGTAGGAAATTACAAAAGTTGTAAACCTATTTTTGCTTTAGACCCCTTCACATTTTGTGAAAGTGTGACCTAGTCTCCAAACTTTCTTAAAAAATGAGACACAAATCCCTTATGTTAGGGGTCTATTAATTTTTCTATTAAATATATAAAATTGACAATTTTTCCCTTATACACAAATAGTGTATATAGTATAAAAAACAATCTATTTTGCTCTTAAATTGCCCATACTGGAAGGCCACTATGGTATAAGACATAGAAGATCAATTTTTATCCTCAAACGGTATGTATATTATAATCCACTTTTGCAGTAATTTAAAGTATATCTTTTTACCATAACATTGACCAAACAACAATAAATTACAATTCAAAATCTAGCTTTTCCTACAACAATTCATCCAAAATAAATTGATTGAGCATTAACCATCCATTGTCAAAGCACAATCTAAAATAACTCCCAAAAGACATCTCCTATGACATTGTCATCAACAAATTCTAAAAAGTATGAAAACAAAAAAAGTGAATATAAAGTAGGAAATACATTTATAGAAAATATTATTGTACCACTCATCCCTATAATACAAAATGAGTTTCAGTAAATAGAAACAAGGGTTTAAATTTAATAATATAAATGAACCAAATGATTGAATTAGAAAGGAAAAATACATTAAATAAATGTTAAGAATTCTATAGTATACTTACCATAAAGATTTAAAATAGTGTCTTCTTTAAAAGATGACATGTATACTCTCTAAAATTTAAAAAAATATGAAAAAACTCTATAAATTTTTGGACTTAGATCCTAACTATTAAGTCAACCATTAAAATTAGGTGAAACCTTCAAATATAAAATTATAGTATATTTTATCAATGGAAATTGAAGAGAGTTTGGTCTAATGAGAGGTGAAAGAGAGATGAAAGATAAACGAAAGATAGAGTAACTTATCAAAAGAAAAAGAAAAAGAAATGTAACTTTACCAAAAAGAAAAAAGAAAAATAACTATGGTATGGCATGGGAAGAATGCAGGTTGCTAGATAACCAGAAAAGCACTTCAAGCAAATCCTAAGAACGTTATCCCTCTCTCTTGAGAAAGATCAAGCACAATAATCCCCCTGTTTATATTACAGATTCGTTTGACCTTGGTTGACATTTGACCAAAAAAAGAAAAGAAAGATCTTGGTTGATACTTTTTTTTGGTGAAAATCTTGTTTGATACCTTGCTCTCCACTCTCTGGCGCCTTCTTGTTGCATCAAAAGAAAAAAGAAAAAAGAGGTAACAGGTCGAGAAAGATGTGGAAGAGTCAAAAATGTTTTTGCACCCAATTTTTGCGATTTTTTTTTATGATGATATGTTGAATGATTTCAAACGTTGATTTAATAGATTCTTTAACAGAAGGGGTCTAGATCATATTTTTTAATATATTTAGAGTCTAATTCATAAAAGTGAAGGGACAGAAGCAAAAATACCATTTTTTATTTTGTCAAGGAGTATATTCATTTGGGCACTAACCACTAGCCACTAGCCACATCACTATATAATGGCCCAAGCAGAAACCCTTACAACAAACAAGAAGAAGCCCAAATAGAGAAGCCTAAACAAAAGGTTTGGAACACAACTACAAAGCTGAAAAGTCGAAGCGCAAGCAAAATACAGCTACAAATAAAAACATAATGGGAAAAAAGGACAGCCCAAGAACTTGCATCACCAACCAAAGCGAATTGGAGTCGTAGACAAAAGGCAACCAATTACAAAGGGAAAATATCACATTTAATCTTTATTGTTTGTAAAAAAATTAATTTAGTCTCTATTATTTAAAATGTCTCAATTTAGTCCTTATTATTTTTTTAAAAGTTTTAATTTCATCCCTATTGTTTAAAGTTTCTCAATTTCGTCATTATTGTTTTCCAAAAAAATTCAATTTCGTCCCTATTATTTTCAAAAAGTTTTAAATTTGTCCTTATTGTTTTTCAAAAAAAATTAATTTAGTTTCGCACTAGTTATAGATGAACTCACTAGTCAAATCCAAGATGCAGTACCGTGGTGCATGTTATTTGCGGATGATATTGTTTTGATAGATGACTCTAGTGAATGTGTAAATACTAAGCTAGAATTATGGAGATCTACTTTAGAATGTAAGGGTTTTAAGCTAAACAGATCAAATATAGAATATATGGAATGTATGTTTAGCAAAAATAAGTCGTTAAATGCGATAGAGGTAATATTAGACTCAAAAAGAATACAAGGAAAATAGAGTTTTAGATACTTGGGCTCTATGGTTCAACAAGATGGGGAGATTAATGCGGACGTTGATCATAAAATCAAAGCAAGATGGACAAAGTGGAGAAATACGTTAGGAATCTTGTGTAATCGAAAAATACCACTTGAGCTAAAAGATAAGTTCTATAAGATAGCCATTAAGCCTACTATATTATATGGTTTGAAGTGTTGGGCGGTGAAATATTAATATGTCCATAAAATGTCGGTGGTTGAGATGGATGTGTGGCAAAATTAGGAAGGACAAGATTAGGAACGAAGTGATATGTGAAAGAGTAGGAGTGGCCCCGATTAAGGATAAAATGCGAAAAAATCGTCTGAGATAGTTTGGCCACGTAAGGAGACGACCTGTTGAGACGTTTGTTAGAAGGTGCGAAGGTTTAAAAATAATACACCAGAAGAGGGGTAGATGTAGGCTTAAGATTATTTGGACGGAGACAATTAGACGAGACCTCGCGTGCATGGATCTCATAGAGGAGATGACTCTCAACAGGAAGGAATGACGTCGCATGATCCATATAGCCGACCCCATCTAGTGGGACAAGGCTAAGTTTAGTTTGGTTTGGTTTGGTTAGTCCTTGAATAATAGGGACGAATTTAAAACTTTAAGAAAATAATAGGGATGAAATTGAAACTTTTTAAAAATAATATGGATAAAATTGAAACTTTTTAAAAATAATAGGGATGAAATTAATTTTTTTTTTTAAATAATAAGGACTAAATTGAAATATTTTAAACAATAATAATAAAATTAAAACTTTTGGTAAAACAATAGAGATTAAATTAAGATATTTTAAACAATAAGAACTAAATTAAAATATTTTATTAACAATAAGGACTAAATGTAAAATTTTCCCACCAAAAAACTCGAACAATAAAGTGAGTAATAGAACTCTATATGGTTTCAGTTAATTAAGTTTTAATTTCTATTTGTTAAAGTCTTTTGTACGACATCTAATAGAAGCAACAAATTAATGCAATGAATGTTTAATGATTTTTTTTTGTACTACTATAAAAGTTTAATGATACCACTAGGGCTTTAGTCTAGTGGTAATATTACTCACTGTATATACAAAAGTTTGCAAACTAGAGTTTCGTTGATTACATTATACGAGGAAAAAAACCATTTTGCTCCCTCAACTTTGTGCAAAAGGCCATTTTGGTCCCTCGGGTTTTGAAAATGCCCACTTAAGTCCTTCATTTTAACTACCGTTAGTCTCATATTAATGGTCAAACTTTTGACCGTGTTAAAAGACAGAATTGCCCTTGTACATTTTGGGCATGAAAGAGAGAAAGAAAAAAAAAGAAAGATAGTGAAATAGCCGTTGGGTTTAGCCATTGAAACCCAACAGCTATTTTGGCATGGCTGGGTACTCTTAATCCCATTTATTTTCTTTTTTTCATATCTTTTCCTTCAATTCTGCTTGCTGCATCAACCAAAAAAAAAATTATTAGGGGCAAAAAGTCACAAAAATATATTCCAAGAAATTTGCTCAAAATGTCTGAAACATCATCATCATCGTCAATTGTTCGAGAAGATGTAAACAACAATATGGTCTATTGCCTTTATAGTTTCAGCATTAGTGAAAGCCAATAATTACGGAAAATCAATAATTACGGTACCTATTTTACTATTTAGGAACAAAAAGTTTGTGCTAGTCATCTACTTTAACTTGTATATTTACATTTCAACTGAACAAATAATCTTTTAGTTTTACACATATATTTATTTAATAACAATTTATTTATTTTAGAATTAAAATTTTATCACAATATACATCACCTTGCAAAACTTAATAAAATTTCAAGTTAGAATAAAGACAATCCAATAATTCCAACTATCCTAAACAATTGTCACAAAAATTGCCATTATTGACAGCTACTAAACTTCCTCTAATGGCTTCATCATTGACTGAACATGATAGAGTTGATAGTACATGACTATGACTAATAAGCACGATGGAGTTGTTCTATGAACATGAGTGAAAAAATGTTGTTTATTAATGATTATTATCCTTTTTCATGAGTAACTTTTTTTACAAGTAATTTTTTTTTACGAGTAACCTTCACAAATCATTAGCCTAACTTTTTGTTTTCTCCATTGATGGCAACAGTGCAGCAGGACCTGATGGTTTCTCTGTTGTGTTTTATCAACAATGCTGGGACATTATTGCTATTGACCTTTATGAAGCTGTCTTGGATTTCTTTAGAGGGTCTGAAATACCTAAAGGAATCACTGCTGCTTCAATAGCCATAATCCCAAAAAAATTATGCTCCAACAAAGTGGACTGAATTTAGGTCAATAAGTTTATGCAATGTGCTAAACAAAATTCTAACCAAACTTTTGAATGACAGGTTGGCTAAATTTCTCCCCAAAATTATATCTGAGCAGCAAAGTGGCTTGACCTCAGGAAGGCACATAGAAGACAACATCTTATTAGCCCAAGAGCTTGTGCACAGATTGGACAAGAAAGCCAGAGGAGGTAACATCATTCTTAAACTTGATATGATGAAAGCATATGATAGACTTAACTGAGAATTTCTCTATTTTATCCTCAAATCTTTTGGATTTAATGAGGAATGGATTGATAAAATCAAAAAGTGTGTTTCTAATTGTTGGCTTTCTCTCCTTGTGAATGGGGTGAGTTGTAGCTTCTTTAAATCTGGTAGGGGTCTTCGACAAGGAGATCCCATATCTCCCTCTTTGTTTATCATTGCTGTAGAGTATTTATCCAGAGGTCTATCTTGGATATTTGGTAAATACCCTTCTATGAGATTTATATTTGGGAGCTCTTCTTATATTTCTCACCTAGCTTTTGATGATGACATAGCCATATTTGCCAATGGCAGTCAAAATAGTTTGGCTAGAATCATGAACTTTCTTGCAGAATATGAAAAAGTTTCAGGGCAAAAAGTGAATCAAGCAAAAAATGGCTACTTCCTTCCAACAAATACTTTTTCTTCTAGAGCCAAAATCATTTATGAGGTGACTGGATTCAGAAGACAACATATGCCCGTAATCTATCTGGGAATACCACTTTATAAGGGGAGGAAAAAAAATATTCTCTTTGACGATTTAATTCAGAAGATCAAAGCTAGAATTACTGGCTAGGAAAACAAGCTTCTCTAGACAGAAGGTAAGATCATACTTCTACAAAGCACTTTAGTTTCCATGCCTATGTATCTGCTCCAAGTGATAAAACCTACAAAACATGTTTGGTTAAAGTTGAGCAAAATGTTCAATCAATTATTGTGGGGAACTAATAGTAATATCAAAAAAATCCACTGGTGCTCTTAGGAAGAAGTTTGTAAACCTAAAGAAGAAAGGGGATTGGGCTTCAAACATTTCCCTGAGATTATCAAAGCAAGTCCTACAAACTCTAGTGGAAATTTAGAACTTCTAATTGTCTCTGGGCGAAATTCATGAAGAGCAGCTATTGCAAAGAGAAACACCCTTTAGATGTTCAAGTTAAAAATAATGATTCTATAACTTGGAAAAGAATGAAATCTATTGCAATGGATAGTGAGAAATACATTAGATGGAAATTTGGCAAAGGGGATGTTCATTTCTGGAAAGATATTTGGATTGGTGATCTACCTCTTCAAACTCTTAACCCTCAGCTGACTGATACTAATTGTAAAGTTAGTGATTTCTTAGTGAATGATATATGTCAGTGTAAGAAACTATGCAACATACTACCTAATTTTATGGTTGAAAAAATTCAAAACATTCACTGTGATAAGAACACTAAGGATATGCCTATGTGGACTTTAACTAATAATGGAGATTTCAGCTATAAATCTGCTTGGGAGGTCTGTAAGACTGCGGGAATCAAATGAATGATCTATGATAGAATCTGGGACAAAGCTATCCCTGTGAAAATCTCTTTTTTTGCATGGAAGATCACCAAAAGATGGCTGGCCACTGATGATAGAATGCAAAAAGAAGGTATACAACTGGCCTCTAAATGTCAATGTTGTAATGACATTGAAACTTTATCTAACTACCTATTAAATGGTAAAATAGCTAAAGAAGTGTGGCTTCATTTTGCTAAGATCTTTGAAGTTAATCTTCCTTTGTCTATTGAGATCAATCGTTGGTTTGCTGCCTGGGTTTTCTCTGGTGACTATGTCTGTAAAGGACATGTGAGAATCATTCTTCCTTTGGTTATTTTGTGGACCTTATGGGAGGAAAGAAACACAGCTAAACATCAAAACATAAAGATGTGTGCAAGGAGAATTATTTGGAGAGTTACTAATCTTATTTGTAAATTGTAGCAAACTAATCTTCTTAAAAGATCTCAATGGAGAGGAGACAACTACATTGCATCTCATTTTTCTTGTAACATTCCTTGTAAAAGTATCACAGTAATTAGAATTGTGAGGTGGCTAAAACCAAGCAGTGACTTCATGAAATTGAATGTTGATGATAGTGTGTATGAGCATAAGAGAAAGGCAGGAGGAGAAGGTATAATTCGAGATAGTAAAGGAAATCTGCTGAAATGCCTTTACTGCCCTTTTGTAACTCAATCTGCCATTAAGGCAGAAATTCTTGCTCTAAACTATGGATTAAACTTATGTTTGAATTTGGGATTGACTAATGTTTGGGCAGAGATGGACTCTTTAAGTGCAGTGACTCTTATTTCTCAAGATAAACAGGGATCATGGGATCTTACCTATGATTTGCTTCGAGCCAAAAGATTAATAAAAAGTTACAATGGGATACTAACTCATATCCTAAAAGAAGGCAACCAACCAGCAGATGTCCTTGCAAACTTGGGAGCTAAAGCAAAAAAAGAAGTCATATTTCAAGATTTACAAGATTTCAAGGAGCTTCGAGGCATGATTAGAATAGATAAGTTAGGTTTACCTTGTTTTCGAATTTAAATCTTGAAATGTTAGATCTTTGTTTAGGAAAATTTATATTTCATAGGATCTTGTCTCCTTTTAGAGTAGTTGGACGATGGGACAGGTAAGTTCCCCATTCTCCCACGGAAGTTAGGCTGAAATGTCTCCCTCTGTTTTTGTACCTTTTTTTGTTATTAATAAAATTTTGAAGGGTACTGCCTTTTTTAAAAAAAAAAAAAAAAAAAAACTCTTATCACGGTTAATTTTAACGGAAGACATTTAACGGAAGGATTAAAGTGGGTATTTTTTATACGTGAGGAACCAAAATAGTATTTTGCACAAAATTGAGGGAGCAAAATGATTTTTTTTCCCATTATACAATTTTAAGCCTTCCCTGAATCAAGAAAAAAAAAAATGTTCGATGATTAATTTAGAACTTCGAAATGATACAATGGGCAATGTTAACTGGGCCTAATAATTCGGGTCTCTGACCCAAGTGGTGCAAGGCCTAAAGGAACAGAATCAAATTATTTACTGCCTAAACAATAAATATTCTTTGCCTTAGTTAAAAAAGGAAGGAAAAAAGAAAAGAAAGTTCTATCTTTCCCCCTATATATATCTAGAATTCTGGACTAAATAGGGCTTACCAGTAGTAAGTTTTACCTCTATGAAGGTTTAGCTGCGATTGCAGAGCGAAGTTGTGTGATTTATATGTTTGCTCTCACTGAGTATTAACTATTCAAACACAAAATCATGTCATCAATTGACAGAGCCACTGAAGGTAATTCATTCTCACTTTGCTCTGTTCTCATAATTTATATTAACATTAAAAAACAATGCATATGTTTTTGCATAAATAGTTCAATCAATCATTGAGTATACCCTTTAATTTGTATGTGGTGCCAACCCCTTTTCTCTTTTTGTCAATAAAAATAATATTTTTTTTTCTTTTTTTGGCAATTTAGTATTCAACGATTGTTCTCTGTAATAAATTGTTAGAAATCGCTTGTTTGTCTATTATGTTGTCTTGCTAATCAATTCCTATCCATTTGTTTTTCTTCCAAAACGGTTGTTTTCTCTGTTCGTCTGCGCTAAAAATCTATTATTTTCCTTGTTTTTGTACTCAAAATTGCTTCTTTTATCTGTTTCTATCTGAAATCTATTCATCCTTTTATGTCAAAATCATGTCTTTTGTTTATAGAGAATGACAAATATACTAAAAATTGATTTTATTTTATTTTATTTTTTTGCATTCAAAATCTTTGTTTTTTGTCCTCAAAATTGCTTCTTTTCTATGTCTCTATCTTGAATCTATTCAAACCTTTATGTCAAAATCCTGTCTTTTGTTTATAGGCAATAAAGAATATGCTAAGATTTTAATTTTTATGAAAAAGGGGATTGTTTTCCCTGTTTTTTTTTTTGGTCATTCAAAATCTATTATTTTTAATTTTTTTCCTGAAAATTGCTTTCTTTTCTGTGTTTCTTTCTGCTTTCTGAAATTATTTACTATTATATGTCGTAATCTTATCTTTTGCTCAACAGGCGATAAAGTATATGCTAAAATTTGTTTTTGTATGAAAAGGGATAATGGTGGATTAACTCCATTTATGGTTTCTCTGTTTTTTAGCTGCAGGAAAGGCTTTTTCCTTTTCCATACTGGCCTACACGGGAGTTGCTATTGCAGTTTCTTTGTTTAAGAATTACTTGTTTCGTGAATATCCAGAGGTATTCTTTCTTTATCTTCATTATCGTAATACTTTATACATCAAACTAAATCGGCAGGATGGTAGAGTGAGTCTTCTTAGCGAACTGGCAAGACATGTCACTAGTTGCTCTATTATGAAAGCTTGCAGCTTTTCTCATAAGTGAGAGCCCGTAGCTTAGGAGTTAAGCTTGATATATGAATAGCAATGGTATTATTTTTATTATTGACCTTTCATATCTAATAAACCAACATGTGTTTCTTTGTTTGATACCAAGGAGGAGGAGAAGAATGAAATCAGCCAACTCCCAGAGGAGGATGAAATCAGCCAACTCCCAGAGGAGGATAGAATCAGCCAACTCCCAGAGGAGGATAGAATCAGCCAACTCCCAGATAAAGTATTGTCTTCCATTATATCACGCTTAAAATTAAAAGAAGCTGTTAGGACAAGTATTTTGTCAAGAAGGTGGAGACATGTTTACTCGATAATGCCTGCACTGAGCTTTCCTTGCCTTTTCATGTTCGGAGAGGTTGGTCATAGTCCTGCTTGGCGTAATCTCTACCGGGATAAATACCTGAAAGTAGTAGATCACTGTCTGCGGCTTTATCCTGGTCGTAAGATAGTTTCCTTGCAGTTGAGCCTTTGTTTTGTGACAGAATATACCTCTAAGTTTGAGAAAATGGATGCAAGCTATTGCGAAAATGGGCATTGAAGACCTTAATCTGAGCTTTCCGGATTGTGGAGCTACTATCGACCATGATGCAAATGGAGACCCCAAAGTAGTAAACAAGTATAGTTTTCCTTTAGAGTTGATTTCTGAAGCTGCAGCTTCGTTGAAACATTTGCGTTTATTTGCATGCAACATGGTGCTAACTCCTAACATCCAATTCAACTCCCTCAAAACCCTTAGTCTGCAAATGGTTCGTTTGTGCAGTGGAGAATGTCAGAGTATTTTGTCCTCTTGTTTGAACCTTGAGAAGTTTAAAATTTTCCATTGTGAACTTCCTCCTAAATTAAGTGTCAATTCATCTCACCAGTTGAAGATTTTGAGTATCCAGTTATGTCCGGGGGCAAAACGGATAGACATCCATGCTGCTAATCTTGTTACTTTCGAATTGAGAAGCAGTTACCTGTTAACATTATTTCTCTCTTATGTTCCCAAGCTTGAAGAATTAGTTCTGTATTTAAGAGGCAAATCTACGGCGCCTTACGTATTTTGTGAGCTTGCAAAAGATTTGCCGCACCTAAACTCGTTATGGTTCCTCACTCTTACAGATAAGGTATGAAGAAATCAACCATTTTGATTCTTTTCCTCGCACAATATGGAAAAAAAAAATTCGCATCAGCCAGGAAAAAAAAAAAAAGGTTGAAGGTCAAGATCTGCCCTTTTTTTGAAATTTATTCTTAAATCACCTGCAAAAAAAAAAAAAAAAAAATATATATATATATATATATATATATATACACACAGAAAAAATATTCAATATTTATCAAAAAAAAAAAAAATAGCTACGTCAGCAGGAAAAGGGGGAAAGAGGGGATGTGGAGTGGGGTGCGCGAGGTAGTGAAGGGGAGGGGAGGTGGGCTGCCTTCGTCGGCGGGAAAGGGGGGGGAGAGAGGGGAGGTGGGGTGGGGTAGGGTGGGGTGCGCGAGGCAGTGAAGGGGGGAGGGGGGAGAGAGGGGAGGTGTGGGGGGGGGGGGAGGGCCTTCGTCGGCGGTGGGGGACGTGGGGTGGGGTGCCTTCGTCGGCGGGGAAGGGGGGGGAGAGAGGTGAGGTGGGGTGGGGTGGGCGTGGGTGCGTTGCAGAGAGAAGAAACGGGGGGGGGGGGGGGGGTGGGAAGGGCGGCGGCGGCGGGTCAAGGGGAAAATGGGGAGGGTAGTTGGTTTTTATATGTAGGGTTTAATTTTTTATTTTTTTTAATGTTTGGGATTAATTGTTTTTTGAAAATATTTTTTGTTTTAAGTGGTTGGGATTATTTTTTTTTCAAATTCTTTGTTTTTAATTTTTTTTTAATCCTTTGTTTTTAATTTTTTTTTAAATGGTTGGGATTATTATTTTTTAAAATCGTTTGTTTTTAATTTTTTTTAATCCTTTCTTTTTACATTTTTTTTAAATCCATTGTTTTTAATTTTTTTTATAAATGGTTGGGATTAATTTTTTTTAATCGTTTGTTTTTAATTTTTTTTTTAATGGTAGGGATTATTTTTTTTTAAGTGGTTGGGATTTAATTTTTTTTTAATCCTTTGTTTTTAATTTGTTTTTTAAATGGTTGAGATTAATTTTTTTTTTAAATCCTTTGTTTTTACATTTTTTTTAAATCCTTTGTTTTTACATTTTCTTTAAATGGTTGAGATTAATTTGGATTCAACTTGTACACTTTGTAAATTTAAGTTTTAGTGGTAATTTATTATTTAAATAATTATTTCTTTTTCTTACTTTTGGTAACAATCGTATTTTCTTTTTTGAAAGGTATGGAATATGCCGATGGCACTTTGAGGGGTCACAATTTAACTGTTCAAGAGGATATTGCTTTATGTCGAGCCTTCATCGCAATTAGTGAAGATCTTATTATCGGGCAAGACCAAACAATAACAACAATGTGGAACAGAATTATTGAAAATTTTGAAGAGTTCTACCCCCGAACTATCCAACTGAAAAGATGATATCAAAAAGTCTGAAATGCCGATGGTGGCCCATAAACCAAAATTGCACACGATTTGCGGAGTATATTGCTCAAGTACATTTGAGATCGAGGAGTGGAGCAAATGCTATTGACAACGTGAGTTTTTCAGATATTATTAAATTTATATTGTAGATGTTATATAATATATTAGACTTTGCAAAATTAATTTATAAACATTTGTTGAATTTGAGATAAAAGATAAGAAACGTACGGACGAGATTGATTTTCACAAAATCCAACCCTATGGGTGTTATTTGGATAAGAGACTTGAGATAGAGATAACAAATGGACGGTTGAGATTGAATCAAGAAAATTCAATCCAATGAATTAAATATAAATTAATTCACAAAAGGAAATATAATAAAATTAAAAAATACAAATCGAGTGTAATGAAACGTCATCTTAATTCAATAATTTTTACCCTTGTCAGAATTAAATAATTTTTTTGTCCAAATGTTCGTAAAAAAAAGTTACGATTATGACGATAATAATTTATCCCAAAAAAATTAACACACAATAAAAAATAACATATATTCAAATTAGTTTGTAAAATTAAATTTAACACAATATAGAGCCCCTCATTGGGGATTAATTTGTTTTAGAGCCCTTAAAAAACACTTGGGGCTCTATATGAGGCTCTAAATTGTTAAGGGGCTCTAAATTAAATTTTAGAGTCCTTCAATTTAGAGTCCCCATTGAGGATGGCCTTAGTTAAGCTACTGAAGCGCATCTTTCTAAGTTAAATTTGCATATCATATTGTTATCACCTTGCCAATCATTTTTTTTTTTTTTTGGCCAGGTTATAACCATTCTTACAAGTTTCAATATGGCTAGGAGTATGATAAACATTCATAGGGTGGACGTTTATAAATTTTAAAAGTAGAAAATAGTGCAATTTGGTTAACATTTCAAATTTAGATAGAATGAACTCCGAATGTCATATACTCAGAATAAGGTTATGAAAGCTCTAGGATTACAAAAAAAAATTTGTCATGCATGATGTTTTGAGTTACAAAATGCAAGGACACTTATTTTTTTTCATTTTTTATTTTTTAGAAACAAAGATTTATTACACAAAGCATATCAAACTAACCTTATACTTTCGAACAATACCAAAAAATGCATCGTTTCGAATTTTTCAAAATATTGAGGGCTTGTTGACAAAATATCCAGGATATAAAAATTTTGAACTTGGGATCCATTTCCACCAATCTTGAATCCCAATAAAATATTTAGTCCAGCTGCAAAGTTGTGCAGGGTTTGTCGTGCTTCTCAAATGAATTTGAATTTAAATAAGAGGTATCCAATGTAGATGGCGCGGGATTATAATTACATTGCTTCTTATCATCACTCATCATGGGTTGGGCTGTTGGTTTTTGCGATGTTTGGACTGTGTTGTGTTTCCCTTGGGCCATTTCATTACGGGCCTCTTTGTTGCAATGGGTTTACGTGCCGGTACTTTTTTCTCTGGGTTCGATATTTGTAACGCAAGTTTGTTGATTGGAATTTGGAAAACAAAAATGATAAAAATAAGACGGTTTTTAATATGGTTGTTAAAATACTTAATTTTTAATTTTTTGCTAAAAGAAACGTGTCCAGTAATAAAGAGCTTTTTGAGTTATCATTCAGTTTCTCTGTAACACAGTGTTTGGAAATACTTGAGGTGTAAATTTATTTGATTTATAAATAAATTATTTCAAAATTTGTATTTATGAATGAATTCTCTTATTTAGAATTATAAAATAATATTAAGTCAATTATATTATTTATAAATACAAAGTGTTTGAAACACATGTAGAATTGAAATTAATGCGTATATTTTACATAAATACTCTTCTTTTTATTGTTTTAAAACTAGGCTTGTTATATAAAGATTATCGTCTGAACCCATTATTGATTATTGCTATTATCATAAAATTGTCTCCAAGAAAAAAAACAACAAAGAACAATAGTCATTTAAGTTAAATATTATAAAAATAACTATAACTTCAACATCAGTTCAATATTACAAAATAAACCTATATTCCAGCTGATAAAATAACCTTAAGTTCAATCATACATTTAATACGAAAAAATAATTTTAAGAAAAAATGATGAGAAAGGCGTTGATTTTTTCTTTTGCTGAAAAAGAAACATTGTTTTTTTTTTTTTAATTTTTGTATTTTAGTCAAAGTTCATCTTTTAAAACTCAAGGGCAATTTTGTCCAAAAGATGAGCAACAAATTTAAAAAATGTGAATATGTAAATTATACTTCTTGAGTAAGAATTTGAGTAAAACATAAATAAATCCAAGATTTGCAAGTTTTAGAATTTTCATTTTTTAAAATGGTGATTCCGAACAACAAAAATTTGATTTATAAATAAATTCTATAAAATTTTATGAAATTCATTTATTCCAAATAATCTGTAACTTTAGTAAAATTTAGTCTAGTGTTATTTTCTAGACTTTAACATTTATAGCCTTAAAATTTAGTATGGGGTGAGGAATGCTTCCCCGTTTCGCACGGTGATGAATAATCATTCCCCAACTCCTACCTTATTCTCCATTTTCCCTCTAGTACTTCATCATTTGGGGCAAATGTGGTACAAGCACTTGTAAACTTCATCCGTTTTGCTATTCATAGGAAACAAAGAGAGACAGAGGTGGACAAGGGTGGTTTGTGGTAGTTTAATGGTGCACAAGGGCTTATTGTTGAGGAGGCAAAAAAGGGAAAAGAAGAAGTTAAAAGGGGAGAAAAAGAATAACGAAAGAAAAGAGAGAATGGAAGAAAGAAAAAAGGGAAAATAGTAAGAATTAGAACTAAATAAATTTAAATGGCAGCTAATTGTTAATAAATACTCAAGTAAGTAGGAAGAAAGAATAAGTAGAAAACCCAAAGAGAATAACTTAAAATTTATCACAAGAAGCATCTATAAAAGAATTTTGACGTAGGTTTACGTTACTTAGACTCAAGCCGAAAAGGGTAACTTATTGTGCATTGAGTTTCGGGCAAGATGAACAAAGATAACATGACATGGTCCAATAACATCTTAAGTTGCTCATTTAGGCCAATTTCAAGCTTATAATACCATAACTTCGACTCAGCATAACTCTTTTTTTTTTTTTTTTTTAAATAAGTGGAACAACACATTGTTAAATTCAAAAATAAGATTAAAAAGATAATTCGTTAAATACTTTTAGAAGACGAGGACTTTGCACCAATGAGGAATATAAGACCTTCTCGATGGGCAAATGGCATAGATTCCCTAGCGGATGAAGGTAAATTTTTTAAGGTGAAGAGACCCCTAAGTTTTTAAGAAGAATTAAATCCATATTTGGTTTAGTGGAAACGAGGGGTTGTAGGGAGTCATTAACGTAAAAGGTTCTATAGGAGTTCGGGTAAAGTTCTCTAACTCTAGAAGAACGTGTAGGTATTCTAGTAAAGATTACCTTGGCCATGAAACATATAAGAATGACTCCATAAAGATAGACGAGGATCCCCTCTTTTTGTTAGAAGTATAGACGAGGATCCTATTATGGTGGTACTAGTTGTCACTTGGTCGAAGGGGTTTATTGCACTAAAATGTCGGGGCGCGTTGGCCCTAGAAAAGAAGAGATCTAACTTATCAAGTACCAATCTTGAAATAATATTGACGTAAAAGAATCAGCGATTAAGCACTATATAAATGAATGCGGAATTTACATCCTAAAATCTCTAAGTCTAATCTGTTATTCATGCAAACATTCTAATTTTGACAAGTAATTAGGATGTAAATTTAAGGCAGAATTACCTCTTGATGATATTGGGACAAAAAACATCAGGAATACATGCTTAACATTCAAGAACAAGAACACATAGAAATCGCACTAAATTAAATAGCATACTAATTGTGTTACCTTTGGAATATTGGCATTCATGCACAATATTCAAAAACTATAGATGGCCCAACACAACAAAGGAATGGAATCCTCCTTTATTAAGGGATGGCCGGATACGTCACTACCAAAAGAGAAAGAAAACGCTCCAAATAGATGGTTCAAAGGTCTTCTCTCCTATTCTCATTTCTAACGTTTTGGCTCTGTTAAAATTGTGAGATTGTGTTCTACTGATTTCCCTCTTTTGAGTTATTCGAATTGCACACTCACTCAGTCTCTTTGTGTCGTATATTCTGCTATATAAAGGAGAGCAAAGAATATGTGTCTATAATAAATAAAAGAGAGAGAGTCCTTGTGATAATTCGAACCCGGTATGTATTTAATGGCATTTAGTTACATTTAATTAAGTGACATCTTAAATATTAGCATTGAATTTGTGTTTATTTTTAGTTAAACATTTATTTGTAGCATTATTTTCATATTTCTTTTAGAAGTAATTAAATAATATTTGAGTTAATTATTTTAACGGAATATTAACTACTTTTCATATTTATGTTAATCAGTTTTATTTTTCTTGTACCTTAATGCTCGGTTTTCAATTAATGAAAAGTAGCTCCGAGCCGGAGTAAATTTTGAACTGTGTTACTTTTCGAAAATTATATTTTCTCAAATTCTTTGAGATTTAATTGTTATTCTTTTATTGTCGCAAAGTGCATAGCATATCGAGAGCGATAGTTAGGAAATAATTTCTAGTCCTCAACAAATAGTGAAAACTAGTATTTAGTGTTTTAGATGTTGTTGATTAGGAATATAATTGCATTAGTTATTTTAGTCTTAAAATGCCTAAAATAAGCCTAATTGACCAACTTAAGCAACCTTTGACCAAACCCTGACTTTTGACTTGAGTTGTCATCTTATTTAAGCTTAGTATAGCACAAAATAAAATAAAAAAAAGCTGAAAACAGAATGGCCATGGCCGAAAATACTAGGAGAAGAAAAAAAAAAGATTTTCAAGCCAAATCTTCAAATCTTCACGTGAGCTTGCACGGGATGGTTTCCGAGGCATCCAGCGTGGTTCTCCTTGCGTCTAGGAGCGTCTAAGGTGAAAGTTTCATCGCTATTTGCGCATTTAAAATAATTGTGTTTAAACTTTAATTTTTGGGTTTTAGCCGTAGATTGTTATTTAATGCGTTTTGATGCTTGAAGAATGTTCCCTAACAATTGTAGAACATGTATTTATAGCTTTTTATCATTTTCTGCGGTTGAATATCGAAATTAAAATTAAAATTGATAATCGAATAGTAAATTATGAATAGTAAACCCCCGTTTCGATGAAGTTGCTCCGTTATGCGTTCTGTTGATGTGAAAAGATGCTAGATATGCTAGAATGCCTAAATGCATGATTTGTTTGGGTTGCGTAATGGAAAAACAGAGAAAAATACCTTGGTACAAGTTGGGGTCGTTTAGGTCGAGATTAGCGTTTCCTCGATTTGCGTGATGGCATTGTCTCGGGAGGCCATGGAAGCACTTTTGGTGTGGTTATGGCGTTGGTTAGGTGGTTGGTTAGGGTAGCGGTAGTTTAAACGAGCAAAGGGAGAAATTGGGGCTTTGCGTGAACTCTAGGGTTAAGTAGGGTTTCGGGGTCTTCAAACGTGCCTTATGGTGACCTAGGAGGATTGGTGAAGTCGGTTTCCAAAACTCGTGGCTCGTTTGAAAGTAATAGCGTTTTGAAAGTTGGGGTCGTTTTGTGTTTTTGTTGGTTTTCATAGTGTTATGCTTGTAGAATGCTTGTTATTGTTTGTTATGCTTGTTAAAGTTGGTTATGATCGAATTGTATGTTAATTGTTGATGATGCTTGTTAGTGTTGTTTTTGTTACTTTATTGATTGTAATTGCTTATTGTATCGCATGTTGTTACTAACCTGCACTTCAGTGCCTTACTCGATTATCGTTATATATCTCGTATTGCATTGCATAAGTGTCAGACGCGTGAGTAATGGGCCTCTCTAGGTGGCCTCAGGTTGCCAGTGTTGGTTGCTCTAGCTCCGTGTCCTATTCCCTTTCTCGCTTGGGTTGCCGCCTAGGGAGTTTTGGGTCGTAGAGTTGACAGAGTATGTCCAGAGTACTCTAACGGAAGTTAGAAGGTGGGGGAGGCGGCGCATCATCGTTAAAGTCATCAAAATTGTGAATGGTACATTGCTCGTTTGAGTGAACCGTGACCTTCAGAGTGTGGTATAGCTTTGAATGGTTGTGTTAATGCTTTTATTAATTATTTATTGTATTGATTGTTTACATTGATTCTTTACATGTCAGTTATATTGTTTAACTGTCTTATTTGCATTGCACGACTTTCTTTCTCTACACCTCGATATCTGTCTCGCCCTCACTGAGTATACGTGTTGAGTATACTCACTCCTCACCACCACATTTCAGGAAATACCATGTTAGCTGAAAAGTTCGTGATTACGTGAAAGTTCGTGCTTGAAGAGTTGTCTTGCGTACTATGTGGCTTGAGTTGTCAAAGATGCAAAGATGTATGTTTCATATATTGTATGTATTTAATGTCAAAAGGAATGTAATTTAAGCTTTATTGGATTATTGAAGTGGTTTGATAAGTTAGTTTATGTATCTAGTTAGTATAGCTTAACTTTAATGCATGTTTTGTATAGCTTAAAGAAAAGTTAGAATAGTATGGGTACTTGGAATTGTATATTTACTTGTGTTTAATTGTTGAGAACCAAGGCTCGGATGGCCTTGAGGAGGTTTTGTATGGTTGGACACGGTGCTGGTCCACTTATATGCTGTTGCAGGTTTTATATTTTGCCTAGAAACAGGGGAGACTCTGTTTGTCTTTCCCTAAAATTTTGGTCGGGTTTGGAATTGGGTTGTGAATAGATTGATTGATAGAACTCCCGGTCTCGAGAGGGATCGGGGTGTTAAAGGTAGTATCAGAGCTTGTTTAGCTCATAAGCTGGGACAGGGTCCTCGGTCTGGTGGGTAGTGATCCTTGAATGTGTGCTTGTTAAGTGTGTCTTGAAAGTGTATGCTTGTATGTGAGATTGTGTGTCTTGACTTGAATGTATGCACCTATGTGAAATCATTTTGTATTATGTGCTAAATGTGTGCTAAGTGAAGTGAAGTGTCTAGTTGTGCATTGAATTGATATCGTGAATCGAATCGACCTCGTGAATTGTTATTTACTTGAAGTATTGTTTGTAATGTGTGTATTGAAATGTCTTGAGTTGGTTATGCCGTGATTTGAATTGATTATGTTATGCTTGACCTGATTGTCGTGCTTGAGTGACTTTGTTGAATAAACTATTTTATAAACTCTTTTGTAAACTTGTTTGCATAATAGTATAAGGCATGTGTATAAATATAATATCTTGGCATTCATACATGTTCCGTGGAAATGGTAAGTAAGTCCTCTTCCTCTCCTGAAGAAAGTGGTTCACAGCTGGCCTCTCAAGGTGTATGGATTAGTAGGAAATAAATGGCATTTAATTAGCCTTTATTTGGGAGTTGGTGTTTGTTTTTGGAGCTCAGTTGTTGGCATACTTCTAAGACTCTTCTTTCTGGTTGACAATCATAAAAAGATAACTTTCTTTGGGGTTTCTGTATGATGGCTCTTGGTAGCATTCTTGGGTTTCTTACTGGGTATTCTTTGGAGACTTCTGTTGGCACTTCTTGGTAGACTTGGCTATTTGGTTTTCAATCGGACTTACTTCATGGTATTATCTATGGTACATGTGTCTCGGTCTTTATTGGAGTGCTACCAGCATTCCTTATTGGAAATTCTTCAATGGCATTCTCTAGGATTCTTAGTGGCCATTTATTTAGTATTACTTATTGGGCAATTCTTGGTACTTTCTTACTGGAGCATTGTCCGGGTATTTTCTTTGGCATCCCTCAGTTGGTTTGGTAATTGGAATTCCTATCAGACTTATTATCTCATATTGCTTACAGTATGCTGTGGAATACCTTGGGCTTTCTTGGTGGTAAATTGTATAAAGTCCTCACTTGGCAAAAGTGAAGAGGCCTCGGAGTTTGGTTTTGTATATTGTGCACCTGCTCGGTATTTTCCTTAGGGTTTTTGTCTATCTGGGAAACTATATTTGTTAGTCAACTTGATTGTCTTATTGGGAACATTATATTTTCTCTGCTATTCCCTTTGACATTCTTCTCAACATTTGATAGTGATACTCGGAATCTAATTGGTTGTCCTATGGGGTTATTACTTGGAAGACTTCTTTGGAACTTTTGAAATATATTTGATTGGGTTTCTTAGTATTTTCTTCAGCACTCTTAACAAGGAATTCTTCTATGAAATTCATGACCAGCAAGGTACTTCTTTAGACCTCTAGATGGAACCTTTGTTTGAGCCTTTATTTGGCCTCCTGCTTGGATATTCTCGAGCGATAATAGTTAAACTTCTACTAGAGATTTGTGTATGGGGTATTCATTCGGTATTCTTCTTATCATTAATATGTGATGTGATTTTATCTACAGTATCTTTGCTTTAGTCTTTATTGGTATTATCTCGGTGCTTTTGGTTGGAATTTTATTCTTCCTCGGTATTCGTGTCAACGGGATTTTTGTACGGTATCTACGTTTGAGCCTTTATTTCGGCATTGCTACTTGGAATTTCTTCTTAAACTTCCCTATTGGTCATCTTGATTAATATACTTGCTCAGCAACTGATGAAGATTAGTCAGAGTTGGATTTCAGTGGATGCAGAGTTCTATTGGAAGAAGAATTGCGAGGACGCAATTGTTTTGAGGGGGGAAGGATGTGATAACCTGAACCCGGCATGCATTTACGGACATTTAATTGCATTTAATTAAGTGACATCTTAAATGTTAGCATTGAATTTGTGTTTATTTTTTTAGTTAAACATTTATTTGTATCTTTATTTTCATATTTCTTTTAGAAGTAATTAAATAATACTTGAGCTAATTATTTTAACGGAATATCAACTACTTTCATATTTATGTTAATCGGTTTTATTTTTCTTGCAGCTTAATGCGCGGTTTTCAATTAATGAAAAGTAGCTCCGAGCCGGAGTAAATTTTGAACTGTGTTAATTTTCAAAAATTGTATTTTCTTAAATTCTTTGAGATTTAGTTGTTATTCTTTTATTGTTGCAAAGTGCATAGCATATCGAGAGCGATAATTAGGAAATGATTTCTAGTCCTCAGCAAATAGTGAAAACTAGTATTTAGTGTTTTAATTTTAGTGTTTTAGTTGTTGATGATTAGAAATATAATTGCATTAGTTATTTTAGCCTTAAAATGCCTAAAATAAGCCTAATTGACCAACTTAAGCAACCTTTGACCAAGCCTTGACTTTTTGACTTGAGTTGCCATCTTATTTAAGCTTAGTGTAGCACAAAAAAAAAAAAAAAGAAAGCTGAAAACAAAATGGCCATGGCCGAAAATACTAGGAGAAGAAAACAAAAAGATTTTCAAGCCAAATCTTCAAATCTTCGCGTGAGCTTGCACGGGGTGGTTTCCGAGGCATCCAGTGTGGTTCTCCTTGCATCTAGGAGCGTCTAAGGTGAGGGTTTCATCGTTATTTGTGCATTTGAAATAATTGTGTTTAAACTTTAATTTTTGGGTTTTAGCCATAGATTGTTATTTAATTCGTTTTGATGCTTGAAGAATGTTCCCTAACAATTGTAGAACATGTATTTATAGCTTTTTAGCATTTTCTGCGGTTGAATATCGAAATTGAAATTGAAATTGAAATTGATAATTGAATAGTAAATTGTGAATAGTAAACTCCCGTTTCGATGAAGTTGCTCTGTTATGCGTTATGTTGATGTAGGAAGGTGCTAGATATGTTAGAATGCCTAAATCCATGGTTTTTTTGGGTTGCGTAATGGAAAAACAGAGAAAAATGCCTTGGTACAAGTTGGGGTCGTTTAGGTCAAGATAAGCGTTTCCTCGATTTGCGTGATGGCATTGTCTCGGGAGGCTATGGAAGCACTTTTGGTGTTTGGTAGTTCAAACGAGCAAATGGGAAAATCGGGACTTTGCGAGAATTCTAGGGTTAAGTAGGGTTTCGGGGTCTTTAGACGTGTCTTATGGTGACCTAGGGGGATTGGTAAAGTCGGTTTCCAAAACTCGTGGCTCGTTTGAAAGTAGTAGCGTTTTGAAAGTTGGGGTCGTTTTGTATTTTTGTTGGTTTTCATAGTGTTATGCTTGTAGAATGCTTGTTATTGCTTGTTATGCTTGTTAAAGTTGGTTATGATCGAATTGTATGTTAATTGTTAATGATGCTTGTTAGTGTTGTTCTTGTTATTTTATTGATTGAAAATGCTTATTGTATCGCATGTTGTTACTAACCTACACTTCAGTGCCTTGCTCAATTATCGTTATATATCTCGTATTGCATTGCATAAGTGTCAGGCGCGTGAGTGATGGGCCTCTCTGGGTGGCCTCGGGTTGCCAGTGTTGGTTGCTCTAGCTCCGTGTCCTATTCCCTTTCTCGCTTGGGTTGCCGCCCAGGGAGTTTTGGGTCGTAGAATTGACAGAGTATGTCCAGAGTACTCTAACGGAAGTTATAAGGTGGGCGAGCCGGCGCGTCATCGTTAAAGTCATCAAAATTGTGAATGGTACATTGCTCGTTTGAGTGAACCGTGACCTTCAGAGTGTGGTATAGCTTTGAATGGTTGTGTTAATGCTTTAATTAATTGTTTATTGTATTGATTGTTTACATTGATTCCTTACATGTTAGTTATATTGCTTAACTGCCTTATTTGCATTGCACGACTTTCTTTCTCTCCACCTCGATATCTGTCTCGCCCTCACTGAGTATACGTGTTATGTATACTCACTCCTCACCACCACATTTCAGGAAATACCATGTTAGCTGAAAAGTTCGTGATTATGTGAAAGTTCGTGCTTGAAGAGTTGTCTTGCGTGCCTATGTGGCTTGAGTTGTCAAAGATGCAAAGATGTATATTTCATGTATTATATGTATTTAATGTCAAAAGGAATGTAATTTAAGCTTTATTTGATTATTGAAGTGGTTTAATAAGTTAGTTTATGTATCTAGTTAGTATAGATTAACTTTAATGCATGTTTTGTATTGCTTAAAGAAAAGTTAGAAAAGTCTGGGTACTTGGAATTGTACATTTACTTGTGTTTAATTGTTGAGAACCAAGGCTCGAATGGCTTTGAGGAAGTTTTGTATGGTTTGACACGGTGCTGGTCCACTTATATGCTATTACAGGTTTTACATTTTTCCTAGAAATAGGGGAGACTCTGTCCGTCTTTCCCTAAAATTTTGACCGGGTTTGGAATTGGGTTGTGAATAGATTGATTGATAGAACTCCCGGTCTCGAGAAGGATCGGGGTGTTACAGTCTTAGCTTTTGAGTTAGTCGAATTGCACACTCACTCAGTCTCTCTGTGTCATTTTTTCTGCTATATAAGGGAGAGCAAAGAACGTGTACCTATAATAGATAAAAGAGAGAGAGTCCTAGCTTGAAATAGTTAATAGCCAAAAATCCATTTCGAAAATATTTTGAATATTGCCTGAAATTTATCTTGCTAATCACATCTTTATTATCTTGTAGATTTCTTAAATTTTCAGGACATGGCAAGCATACAATCCAAAAACCTTATCTCTCTTCTCTTTTATTTTTTCATACACTAACTTTGCCATTTGCAGTATAGCCAAATGCCACACACCATATAAGGAAATACTCTGCCAATATTAGAAAGTAGCTAGAAGAGGGATAAAAAAGACACCCTAGCTCCCAAGTCCCAACATGACCAAAATGCCCCTAACTAGACTTTAGTTGTATTTTGACTATTTTACCCTTAACTCATTCTACTAAAGAGATATGACTACACTGTAAGACAAATACTAATTATCTAGAAACCTATCAAACTAAGTTTGAACCTTTGTCTTTGACCTACTAAGCAAAAAGATCAAAATGCCTCTCTATGTAATACCTGTAACCAATACTAGGCTTTTATGTGTAATATCAACCTTTATTGATTACATCAAAGTCTTGGACTTCTAATCCACAAAGAATCATCATCTGAAAATAATACTCTTGATCCAGGGAGCAACCCAAAAACTCAATATCTAATATAGCCCAATTGGCTATACTATAAGGGCCTTAGGTTTAGATGATTAATTGTATTATCTCAAGGGGTAATGACCTATCAATAAGATATCATAGAATCTATGTTGTAGATGCATATCCCAACTAATCAAGTCCATATGTCCAAGACATAAAGCTATTGACCTATATGAGATCTCATCCATAGTAATCAAAATATACATGATTAACTCTGTTGGTTCATCTACACATATACAAGAATTAGAACATTGGCCACCTAGTAGCTCAAGATGTATTTGATCTCACATTTGATAGTACTGTTATTGAGATTATATCTACTATAGTCCTGTTCAATGCATTTTCATGCACTAACGAGTCAATTCTAGAAAATCATTCAATGACTAAGGTAGGTCACCCTCAAGTTGAAAGACTCTCTCATTATAACCATACCATAATGAAGTGCCCAACATCACTATTTGGTTATGAACCTAAGCTTTTGATTTAAGTCTTATGACATAGACCTTTTGTGTGTTACCGCCACTCACCTATATTATTCACTTAAACATAGGGACCTTTTGCATGCATATGTATTAAATATAAGAAGAAGAATTCCGATACAAATCCTTAGTTTATGTAAGGAATCCTATATCATTATCTTGTTGTATAAAGTATTAGGATAATGACGATAAAGAATACCTTTTGATATTCACGACACCAGAAATTCTTAACCTAAGAAACTGCAATTGCAACTCCTGCGTAGGCCAGTATGGAAAAGGAAAAAGCCTTCCCTGCAGCTTAAAAAAAAAAGAAATCAATTATCCCCTCTTCCGTTCGAAAACAAATTTTTAGCATATGCTTTATTGTCTATTGAACAAAAGACAGGACTTTGACGTGTAGGATGAAATAATTTCAAAAAGTAGAAAGAAACATTAAGAAGCAGCAATTTTGAAGACAGTTTTTTTTTTTGTTAAAAAAATAATAATAGATTTTGCAGGAAAAAAACTAAGAAAAAAATCCCCCTTTTCCTTAAAAATTTGATTTTTAGCATATTCTTTATCGTCTATAAACAAAAGACAGGATTTTGACATAAAAGGATGAATGAATTTCAGACAGAAACATAGAAAAGAAGCAATTTTGAGGACAAAACCAAGGAAAATAAAAGATCTTTAGCGAAAAAGAACAGAGAAAACAAACATTTTGGTAGAAAAACATATGGATATAGGGGTTGATTAGGGTGTGCATGGGTCGGTTTAGGCATTTTAAAGCATATTTTTCGAACCGAATCAATACATTCAGTTTGAAAAAATTAAAATCATATTCAAATCATACACCTATCAAAATCACCCAAACCAAATCAATACATTTGAAGAAACCAAACCACCCAAACGAAATCAATCATACATTCGACTTAACTTATAGTGACATTTGTAGAAAGTAATTGTGTTGTAAAAATCTAAAATACAAAAAGTTACTCATGGTGTCTCTTAATTTTTTCAATAAAAGGGTAAATAAATTAAAAAATATGGAGGACCGTGAAAAGTTCTCTTGGGAATACTACACATATTTACTATATATATATATATATATATATATATATATATATATATATTGGGTCAGTTTGGATTTACGATTTTGATGGTAAAACCAACCAAACTTTTAAGAAACTACCAAAAATATATTAGTTTAGATTGAGTTAAGCAGTTTGGGTGGGTTGACGATTTTGCTGCACACCTTAAAGTTGATTACCAAGACAACATAATAGACAAAAAAAGAGAAAAGCAGTTCACAACACATACACATTAGAGGGTATACTCATCGATTAATTGAACTATGTATGCGAAAAATATGCAATTCTTTTTAATGTTAAAATAGAATATGAGAACAGAGCTAAGCGATAATGAATTACCTTCAGTTGATGACATGTTTGTGTTTTGAATAGTTAATACTCTCAGACCAAAAAAAAAAAAAAAAGAATAGTTAATACTCGGTTAGAGCAAACAGGCATAAAATGTATTTTATGTAGTTTAGAAACTGATTTAATTTATCTGTCTCATTTTTTAAAGTATTTTGAAGTAAAAGTTAAAGTTGAAAAAAAATTAAAATAATAAAAAGTACTAAAATTAAAATTTCACAGTTAGACTAAAAAGAGCCTAAATCAAAAAATTCGCTGCAGCTAAACCGTCATAGAGCCGAAACGTAATCCCTATCTAGTCTAGAATTCTAAATATATAGGAGAAACACAAGTCTTTCTTTTATTTTTTCTCTCTTTTTTTTTTCCCTTTTTGGTAACTAAGTTAGCAAAGGAAAGAAAAATTATTGTTTAGGCCGTGAATTTTAAAGTTTGATTTTATTTCTTTCGGCCTTTCACCACTTGGGTCAGAGGCCCGCATTATTAGGCCCAGTTAACATTTCCACATCCCATCGATGGGGCACACCCTTGAGTAGACAAAGATATATGGGCCGTGAACTACCAGACCATATATGGGCCGTAGTCCTTCCATCATGAGCTGAATGAGATTGGATGGTTTGTCACGGTAGCACTGATAAATTCGTATTTGTAGTAACTTTAACCTATTGAATCATGTATATCGCATTATTATTTCGAGTTTAATTGTATATTTTACACAAATTTAGTGCAATATAGGTTTGAAAGAAGAAATAGCAAAAACGGCCATAAAAATCAATTTTTGAAACGAATATTCAGCGCAACACTGAAGGAAAATGGTAGAACAACTTCAAAATGAGCAATTCGAGATTGAATTTGGCCAAACCGAGTGCGAAAATGGATTCAGGATGCTGAAAAACCTTGGAATAGACCCAGTCAACTTTTTGGACAACGGTCAAAGTCAACGGTCAAAGTCAACCGAGCTGGTCAAAGTCAAAGTTAGGAGTCAAAGTTCACTACCACAGCCAGAAGGGAGCTCGAGCACCCCTTTTCCCTGCTCAAGCGCCACTTTTTGAAAAAGGCCGATAATTGAGCGGTAAAATGTAGAACGAAAACGACAGAAAAAATAAAAAAATTCAAAAGTGCAGAAGGGCGCTCGAGCGCCCCCTTACATTTTTTCCTATAAAAGCAGCGATTTTCAGCAACAAAACAGACCAGATTTTCTTTAACTTATTTGTTGTTGCTATTGTGAGTGTTTGAGTGATTTCTTAAAGTGTTTTTGTTAGTAGTTAGTTTGTGTGAAAGTTATAATCCCGAGGGAAGGGTCTAATGAGCTATTAGCATGTCAAAGTCATACCGGTCTACCAAAATCCGTTCTAACACGATAAGTATTCTTTGATTTTGATTTTTGTTATGAATTTGTGTACTTCAAAGTTTATCATGACACACTAGACCTAAGATTTGGGGTGATATGTGTGAGATTATTCTTGTACATATGTTTTGATTCAGATTTATTAAAGTCTCGTATTTTTATTTCCTATTATTCTTTGATTAATTATACGTATACTTGTAGTTATGTTATCTTTAATTGAAAGTACATATACGTCCGGTTTTGTAAACCAGTGGCAATACGAGACTACCTTAGATGGATTATAGCCTGGTTGTACTGACACTTCCAGGTTACATAAGTGAAAGATTAATTGAGAGATTAGAAATCGCTAGGTTGTACCAACACATCCAGTCTTGCTAATTAATTAATCTTCTCACTTATGTAATTAAAGGCTCATTTCAATAGTAGGAGCTTGTAGCTCTATTTCTGAATGACTTAACTTTAAATCTGAATCAATAACTTTATACTTGTGTATACCGAGTTATAACCACCCTAAATCATTAACCTTTTGGATTTTCATTGTTGAGTGTTGTGATTTTTTAGTTTAATACCTTTGTCTAATTCACTTTTGGATCTTCTTATTACCGTATCTTTGGATATTTTTTGGACTTTTGGACTTAATTTACTGTACTTTTGGACTTAATCAAATTTATCCGTGACAAGAGATAGTCAAACAATTCTAAATTAAGGACTTAACTTAGTCTGATAACCTAATCTCCGTGGATCGACCCTCTACTCGCCACAGCTAGAGGTAATTCAAGGTAAGCAATACTTTCAATCATTTAACCTTACTATTTTTAGCGCAAAACGACGCGATCAAAATTTGGCGCTGTTGCCGGGGATCAGTGTTCATCAAATTAGATAAGTCTTTGATTTATGTATATTATTGTTAATTTTTATATATTTTAGTTTTTTAGTTTTTAGTTTTCATTTTTATTTTAGTCAATTTTGTTATTTTGTAGACTTTGTCTGGCTGAAGACGTTAAACTTGGCACTCATAGGAGGCAACCTAGGGATTCTTGTGGTGTTAGGGTTCAATTTTTATTTTCTGTCCTTTATCTTTCTTATCAAATGAGTCTTTCTCAAGCTTAATTTTTTTTTTTTTAAATGTGATTTTGTAGAACATAGGTTTGAGGAAGATTACATCTTCTTTAATCTTTAAATGGCCTAAACTCCCGATATATTCTCATTTTTCACAAACTCTTGAACCCTAGAAAAGAGTTTAAATGGTCTAGGTGGTTAAATTTGTTTTAAAAATAATAATAATAATAATAAACAAATAAAAAAAATTAGTTTTGAATTTGTAGAAAATAGGTTTGAGTAAGATTATATCTTCCTACTTTGTGAATTTGTAAAAGCATTTAAGGCAGGATCAGGAAGAACCACGCTCGAACGCACTTGAAGGGCACTCGAGCACGGAACGGCCTAACCGACGGGTTTAAAGCCCTCTAGCTCTCTTATTCTCCTCATTTTCTTTTCTCTTCATTGCCGCCTCTCTCTCTCTCTCTCTCTCTTTCTCTCTATAATGTTTTCTTTCATTTAGCTGCATTCAACACAATGATGTTTGGAACTCTCACGCTTGATCAATTTGCCATGGTCGTGTACTATTTTGCAAGCATTTTCATCCTTTACATTTTCCTTATTTATCTCCTAGTCAAGTGGGATCGTAGGTATATTAGGAATGATTGAAGTTAATCATGTATTTCTAGGTTTAGGGGTTAGTTTTCTGTTGTTGTATTTTCATTTCTTTTATGTAATGTCTTTATGATTAATAAAATAGTGTGGTTTGTTTATGGTTTTTGCATTTATATAATGTATATATTTATGTATTTTTATTTATGTCAAGATATTTCTGTTAAATAATGTATATATTTATGTATATATGTATATATTTATGTTTGCCTGCTATATATGTATTTATTTATTATTTTTTTTTTAAAAAAAAAAATTCACTGAAAAAAAACGTAGTAGGGAGCTTGAGCGCCCTGCAGGAGCTCGAGCGCGCCTTTAAGGCGCTCGAACGCCCAATCACAGTCGGGGCTTATAACGAAAGCCCCAACTGCAGTAGCCTCAAACCTAAACAAAACACCCCCAACCCACGGAAATCCCCCACAAAACTCACCAAAACCTTTCCCTACCTCGATTTTTCTTCAGATCTACATTCCGCTCACCAAAACCTTTCCCTACCTCGAGTTTTCTCCAGATCTACATTCCGAGGTTAGTTTTTATGCTTTCTTTCTTATTTTCGCATTTTTTTTCCAGTTTATTTCAAGTATTAGATCTATTTTTACATATTTATTTATGTATGTATATACGCATATTTGAAGGCTTTAGGATGCTTGTTACTGTTTATTTTTAGTTTATTGTTGTTCTATAGCACTTAATCTTCGTTTTGGTATGATTTTTTTTTTTTCAGATTTATGTATGTATATATGTATGTATATGTGTATATATATGTATATATATATGTGTGTGTATGTATATGTGTATGTATATAGAATTTGGTTAGATTTTAATTTTAATTTTCTGTTAGAATTCCTTTCAAATTAAAATATAAAAAAAACCCGAAAATTAAAAAATTTTCAGATTTATGTAGATACATTTATGTCTATTATTTTTGTTGCCTTAAATCTAGGATTTATAAACTATTTCAATGTTAGAAGATTTAATCGGATGATTTATTATGTTGTGTGTTAAGGAAGATTTTGAGGTTGTTATGTAGTATTGTTTGAATAAATAGTATTTACGTAAAAAATATATAAAAAATTATTTTGTGATTTTTCTGATTTAGTTTTTTATTTTATTTTTTTGTTTATTATTAAGATTACGGCTCCAAAAAGGAAGAAATTATCATTGACTGCAAGACTTGACAATGCTCAAATTGAGGCCGAAACTGGTTTTTCGGATGCTTTGAGGCCCTCTGAAGGTGGGCAACGTGCTTTTGAATTTTTTGAGGGGTATTTTCTTGATTGTTTTCTGCACCCACCTTTTGATTATGTTCCTGTTTTTTCTCATCTCATTCGACGTTTTTATGAGCTTCTTTCGTATGATAATGGTAAATTTAATGCATCAATTGATGGTTTCGAATTTCAATTTACTACTGCTGATATCATGACTATACTGTATAGGCATGAGTATTTTTATGAGGCAAATACGGATTTCCCTACTACAACTACCGATTTAGACATTACTACAAATTTGTGTGGGGGTCCGGTTTTACCACACGGTGTGGGTATAAGGAGATCTAACCTTCTAAGGGATATATGGTTAACATATATCATTGTTAAAAAGAACCTTTGCCCTTATGGTCATGATCATGAACGGACGGGAGTTATTTTACAAGTTTTATATTGGATTTATCAAGGTGCTCTTTTTGATGTTGGGGTTATAATTGGGGACAACATGATGAGTCTTATAGACCACATGAGAAAGTTTGATGCTACATCTACACTTCATTTTCCTCGACTGATAATTTCTTTGCTTCAACGGTTTGATTTTCCTTTTACACCTGATGAACCATTCATGGATCTCCCTATTACTTCATATGGTGAATCGGAGTTCTCAAAGAGTTTTAAAGATTTGGAGCGCACTATTCGAAAAATGCCCTTAGCATTAAATGCTCCACGACCTTCCACTCACTCTGTTGAAGGCGCCACTTCTTCCCAACAACAGGGTGATCAATTGAAAGAATCATTAATGAAAAAAATGTACAGAGAACTACAAGTCATGAATACTAACCTTGCTGCAGGATTGGGAGACATAGGTGAACTAAAAACTTAATTTGCTGAATTTAAGTAGTCACAGAGGGAAGAGTTTGCTGCATTACGAGCAAAACTTGCTTCAATGAGAGGTTCAGGCTCAAGTCCTCAGCCGCCACCAGTACCGTAATTCAGTGGCGTGCTTTCTATGTTCTTTTAGTTTATGTTTTTTATTTCTTTTTTTTCTTTAGAAATATTTTAGTTTTTATTTCACTCACGGCTAATGTTGGTTTTTGAGATTTTATTTGACAATTCTTCTTCTAGAAAGTTTTTGAGGAACAATGTTTGGAATTTTTATCAGGTTGTATCTATCTTTTTAATTTGCAATGCATTGCATTATTTTCTTACATTGAGGACAATGTACGGTTCAGGTTTGAGGAGGTAGGAGAAAATCGTTGATACCATTTGTTAAAAAATTTCAAAGTTTTTAAAATTTTCTTGCTTCACTTATTCATAATAATTAAATTTGAGTGGTTAATTGTTGAAATATGGTTGGAATGTGATAAAATATTTGAATTAACTTTGAATTTGGAATGGAAAAATGATTAGCCTCTAAGAGTTGAGTTTGTATCTAGATTTTTTTTTCTGAAACCTTGTTAACTATTATTATATCCCAACAGCGTTGCATGATTCAATTAGAAGTTTTTGATTAATTATCAAAAAATGAGTAAATTGAGATGTTTTCAATGTGAGATATTGTGTTTTATTAAAATTTGACTTATTTTTCTAGATCGGTATACTCCTTTGAAAAAAAAATTGTTTAGATGACTCGCTCAATATCATTCAAATTTAAAAAATGTTGATTTAGCAAAAAGAGGCAGAAAAGAAACTCATAACAAAATGCTTTTGTCTAACCATTTTTGAGCATTTTTGGTTATGAGAGAGCTATCAATACAAATCTTGTAAGACAAGCCTTCTTTCACCAAACACAATTCAACCGAAGAAAGGCAATACTTCAAGAATGTTTTTGAATCAACCAACATCTACCATTCGAGTCATCTATTCATAAAAAATAAAAATAAATAAATAAATATATAAAAAAAACTAAGGGAGTACTACATAATTTGGAAGGTAGTTGAGTTTTAACATTTCATGACTATCCATAGAAATTTTTTTCGATTTTACAAATTTTGCGTGATTAATTTTCTTATCTCTTAATTGAGTTACAAGTACTTAAAAATGCTCAAATGATTTTTTGTAATTAAGTTGGTTTCATTTATTTTAGATAAAAAATGATTTCTTGGGGTGAATTGTTTGGAAGACAAATTCATTGTTAATTTTGTAATTTTATAAAATTTAACTGTATGAATACATTGACCGCTTAGATTTAATATTTATGAATATATGAAATAATTGATGCATTTACTTGAGGACAAGCAAAGAATGGGTTTGAGTAGGTTGATAAATACATATTTTTAGTAACTTTAACCCATTGAATCATGTATATTGCATTATTATTTCAAGCTTAATTGTATATTTTACACAAATTTAGTATAATATAGGTTTTAAAGAAGAAAGAGCAAAAACGGCCATAAAAATCAATTTTTAAAGTGAATATTCGGCGCAACACTCAGGGAAATTGGTAGAACAACTTCAAAACGAGCAATTCAAGATTGAATTTGGCCAAACCGAGTGCGAAAATGGATTCAGGACGCTGAAAAATCTTGGAATAGACCCGGTGAACTTTTTGGTCAACGGTCAAAGTCAACCGAGCTGGTCAAAGTCAAAGTTTGGAGTCAAAGTTCACCTACCACAGCCAGAAGGGAGCTTCCCGCTCGAGCGCCACTTTTTGAAAAAGGCCGACAATTGAGCGGCAGAATGCAGAACGAAAACGACATAAAAAAATAAAAAATTCAAAAGTGCAGAAGGGCGCTCAAGCGCCCCCCTACATTTTTGACTATAAAAGCTGCGATTTTTAGCAACAAAACGTACCAGATTTTCTTTAGCTTATTTTCTGTTGCTATTGTGAGTGTTTGAGTGATTTCTTAAAGTGTTTTTGTTAGTAGTTACTTTGTGTGAAAGTTATAATCCCGAGGGAAGGGTTTAGTGAGCTATCAGCATATCAAAGTCATACCGGTCTACCAAAATCCGTTCTAACACGATAAGTATTCTTTGATTTTGGTTTTCGTTATGAATTTGTGTACTTCAAAGTTTATCATGGCACATTAGACCCAAGATTTAGGATGGTATGTGTGAGGTTATTCTTGTACATATGTTTTGATTCAGATTTATTAAAGTCTCGTATTTTTATTTCCTAGTATTATTTGATTAATTATACGTATACTTGTAGTTATGTTATATTTAATTGAAAGTACATATACTTATGGTTTTGTAAACCAGTGGCAATACGAGACTACCTCGGATAGATTCTAGTCTGATTGTACCGACACCTCCAAGTTACATAGGTGAAAGATTAATTGAGAGATTGAAAATCGTTAGGTTGTACCAACACATCCAGTCTTGCTAATTAATTAATCTTCTCACTTATGTAATTAAAGACTCATTTCAGTAGTGTGAGCTTGTATCCCTATTTCTGAAGGACTTAACTTTAAATCTGAATCAATAACTTTATACTTACGTATACCGAGCTATAACCACCCTAAATCATTTACCCTTAGGATTTTCATTGTTGAGTGTTGTGATTTTTCAGTTTAATACTTTTGTCTAATTCACTTTTGGATCTTGTTACTACTGTATCTTTGGACATTTTTGGACTTTTGGACTTAATTTGCCATACTTCTGGACTTAATTTACTGTACTTTTGGACTTAATCAAACTTATCCGTGACGGGAGATAGTCAAACAATTCTAAATTAAGGACGTAACATAATTTGATAACCCAATTTTCGTGGATCGACCCTCTACTCGCCACAGCTAGAGGTAATTCAAGATAACCAATATTTTCAATCATTTAACCTTACTATTTTTGAGTGCAAAACGACGCGATCAAGGACTACTGGTTCGAGTCCAAGTTTTGTCATTACATTTACTGACTATATACCATCATATCATGTCGATTGGAAAAAGATCAGACAGTGTTAAATGATGATACTATACATGAGAAGAATTTACTCTTCCTAATGATGCTTGTCCATAAATTATTACAGAGCTCATTAAACTGTTTCGTAGTTCTAAATTAATCACTAAACTTTTTTAGTACTAAAAACATTATTAAACATTTGTAGCATTAATTTGCTTCTTCAATTAGATGCTGTAAAAAAGACTTTAACAAAGAGAAACTAAAATATAATTACCATTAGCTATTTGGTCTAATGGTATGAGGCTTACTTTAAGTGCGAGAGATCTCGTATTGATTCTCGTGTATAATTTTTTTTCTTTTTCTCCCTTTATATTTAATTTTGTTTTGGTTTATGATTTCCTCTTTGTTTCCCTTTTCCTTTTTCAATTTCTCCTTCATTTTCTTCCCTTCTCACTCTTTACTTTTCGAGACTGCTACCAAACCAGCCCCCCATCTCAGCTTTTATCTTGTTTTCTTCATTGATTTCTGCTTTCCTCAATTCGACAATGATATTGTAACATGTAATTATAATGTCTTCAGTCTTTGACTGTTGAGTTTTTAATAATTTCATCGTGAAAACTCTGCTGACCAAGAAACATAATGTGCTCTTCGTTTCTTGATGAAGTGTTGTAGTCTTTGTTGCATGACGGGCTTTGCAGATTTATTTGACAAAAAAAAGGCTTTGCAGATTTGACCCGAAAAAAAAAGGACTTGCAGAGATGGATGTTATCCCACAAATGGGCATCTTAACCCGATTCTCTCTCGCCCATATTTACTGGACTCTGATCAATGATTGTGGGTTTTCTGTTGGACAAAAATCCATCTCCGGTTTCTGGTCTAAGGTTCTAGTTATGGGCCATTTTGTTTACGTTTGGGCCTTTTTTGTGTAAATATAGAGAAAGGTAGGAGCAGCATGAAAAGCTATGTCAGCTTATGGTCTGGACTTCATGAGCAAAAGTCTAGTAGCTATTATGTATTGCTCATTGAAATACTTCATTTCATTAATAAACTGATAAATACATAGGTATTAGCTACCTCGGCCTTCCTCGGGAGCCAAATTTAAAGAAAAACGTGTTTGGAAACGTGTAGACCCTCAAAATCTACAATTAATACTAAAGCCAACCCAAGTTCTTTTTGTCAAAATGGGATTCTGATAAGTAGGTGGCAACGGAGGGGCACTAAAGACTGAGGGGTATTCTCTGTGAGGTTAAGTGTAGTGTTTAGGGTTTGATTGATGTGTCCCCAAGGTCTCAGCTTCACCTTTCTTAAATAACCCATCTGATGCCATCAATCTTGGAGCTAAATTGAATTCTTTCCATCTTTGAGGGCTTGTTTGCACCCCCAATCTCGCCCTCGTAATTGCCTTCCTAAACAAGCGATAATGGCCGTTGCTAGGGGGATTCCTATGTGTATTTATATGGCCAAGCCGAGAGCCTATGGGCCTCAACCCCAAGACCTTATTTATGTAATACCTGTAATCAATACTAAGCAAAAAGACCAAAATGCCTCTCTATGTAATACCTGTAACCAATACTATGCTTTTACTTGTACTATCAAACTTTCTTGATTACATCAGAGTCTTGGACTTCTAATCCACAAAGAATCATAATTTGGAGATAATGCTCTTGATCCAGGGAGCAACCTAAAAGCTCAATATCTAATATAGCCCAATTGGCTATACTACAAAGGCCTTAGGTTTAGATGATTAATTGGATTGTCTCAAGGGGTAATGACCTAACAATAAGATATCATAGAATCTATGTTGCATATGCATATCCCGACTAATCAAGTCCATATGCCCAAGACACAAACTTATTGACCCATATGAGATCTCACCCATAGTAAACAAAATATATATGTTTAACTTCGTTGGGTCATCCACACATATACAAGAATTAGAACATTGGCCGCTTAGTAGCTTAAGATGTATTTGATCTCAACATATGATAGCATTGTTATTGAGATCATATCTACTATGGTCCTATTCAGTGCATTCCCATGCACTAACGAGACGATTCTGGAAAATCCTTCAATGACTAAGGTAGGTCACCCTCAAGTTGAGAGACTCCCTCATTATAAACATACCATAATGAAGTGCCCAACTTCATTATTTGGTTATGAACCTAAGCTTTTGATTTTTTAAGTCTTATGACATAGACCTTTTATGTGTTATCGACACTCACCTATGTTATTCACTTAAACATAGGGACTATTTGCATCATATATATTAAATATAACGAGAGGATAAGTAAATGCTCATGATAACTGAACTAATTACTAATTGATCCATTGCACTTAGACATCTTACTGCCAAAGGTCTTTAGGGTATACAATTCTCAACAGTAAGCATATGTAAGTAACGACTTAGAAATGATGAGAGGCTTGCAACGATACACACATGGCCAATTTTTTTTCTAAAGGATTGTAAAACATCCTAGAACCCTCTAGAGATTGAAGACATTTGTAGGGGTTTGACTGAATTTAATGGTCCATTATTAGGAGATGTAAATATCAATTAATTTATGTAGAATACTTCAAAATAATAAATATAACCATTAGATTGAGATAATCCTTGTGAGGCCCGACCCCGAATAGCGTGTCTTACCTCGATTTGCGTGCCTTAGACCCAGGATTATATGACTGACCTTGGATTACGTGCCTTGTCTTGGTTTTCGTGTCTACCTCGTCATACGTGCCTTGACCTAGAAGTGTGTGCCCTAATTCTCGACTTACGTGCGATACATAGATATACGTGTCCTAACCTCGATTTAGGTGCGTTACCTCGTTTCATGTGCCCTAATCTTGAATTGCGTGTCTTAACCTAGGTTTGAGTATCATACCTTGATTTACGTGTATCGTATCGAATTTCATGCTTTGCATTGGTTTGCGTGCATTCATTTAAGATTGCGTGCATTTACTTTAGAATCCGTGTATTAGTCTTGAATTATGTGTCTTATCTCGTAGTTCGTGTTTACCTCGTAGTACGTGCCCTAGACCTAGGAATACGTGCCTACACGCTAATCAATAAAGATTCCAGCACAAAGCACAGTACAATAAAATAATCCTACAAATTTCACTAACTATAAAATAACATTAAATTATTCCTAAACATTCCACTAACATTATTTTAATCCTAATTCAAATTCACTACAAGACAAAACTCTATCATCATCCAAACCATCCCCAATATAATATACCTAATTACCTTTTCTTACAAAATCCACTAATACCTAAATATTATATTTTAAACCCACTACAAGACAAAATTTCACAAACCTCTAAACATACCCTATATTATATTCTAACTTCAAAGCTACACAAACACCTAAGCCAACATTTTTTTACACAAACACTAAACACAAGACTAATGAAAATACACACACACACACATACACTAAATCTCTACACTCTTTCTCATCCTCTCAAATCTGAAAATACACACCCACCCAACACATAATCAAAATTAAAATGCTCAAGACAACAAAACATACTCTTACACACTTTTCCTAAACCTTATACTCTTTTTTCTAACTCCCAAGCATGCCCACACTTATCCCTTACACCTTGCACTCCCTATGCAGAATAATTATCATAATTTGAATGCCTTTGGCTGAAATCATCATGCCATACGCGAAATTGACACTTCACCTAAGCACACATAGTTCAAAAACACTCAAAACCTCATTTTTCTCTCAATTCTCTCTCCCTCTCTCATCATTTTCGACCCTAGCTCTCTCTTGAGCATCCAAGACTCCTCACAAGCTCTCAAGGACTTTCTAAGACTCTCCCAAGCTCGGCCATAGCAAGCAAACACGCAAGAAAGTCTCATACAAGCTCATAACTCATCATTTTCGGACTAGGTAAAGTTTTGATAGTTTTCTTCCATTTCTTTTTGTTCTAAACACATGCACACTTCCTACACAAGCTAACTAAGCTAGGATTTAAAGGAAATCAATATACCTCTCGGCCAAAGCAAGGAAAAAGGTCCATTTGTGCGATTTCAAGAGTATTTGTGCATTTTCATCCATCAAGTTGCTAAGGTGGGCGTTAAACTCTTTTAAAAGCTTTCAAAAACCACATGCATGCCTTTAAATGTCTATCTTTACTTCTTTATTTGTGATATATGTGTGTTCATGAGCTTTTGTAAACATGCATGGCAAGATATTTGGCGAGAATATGATGATAGATGAAATCGGGTATGTGACAGCCTTCTGCCTTGTTGGTGCGAGGTGATTTTGACCAGGTAAATGAGGTTTAAAATGAGTGAAAATTGGTAAGTAACTAGTTTTGCCAGTTTTGAACACTTTTCAAAGAAATAGGCCAAATCTATTTTTAACTCTAAGGTCCTCAAAATGGCAAAATATTAAAATGTGTCCAAATCTAGAAAGTCTGGAAAAGTGAACTAGGTTTTGGCAGATTCACTGACCTTGTATAACGAACCATTTTTTACTTAGTAAATGATATCCAAAATGCATTAAAATTGTTTTGCTGCTAGATTTTTCAGTTCTAGACATTTTTGTCAGAAATGGATTAAGGCTAAATCTGACCCTAAGGCCCTCAAAAACGACAAGTATTGAAATGTGTACAAATCTAGACAGTTTTGTGTAGTCTCACTATTTTGGCTATAACTATTGAACCCGAACTCCAAATGATGCGAGGTTTGTTTCTGAATTTAGTTCCCTCCTTAAGCTTTAATTTGAAATCTTGTTCACTAGAATTGGAGATTGTTTGCTTGTCTCAATGATTGTGAGAAAACAGCCTATTGCAGTGAGGGTTTCACCTAGTGATATGCTTAGAAAAATTATTGTAACTTCTTTTGTTGTATCAAATGCTTGAGATTGTGGCATTGGGATGTTGTGTGGACTGTTTTGAATGTTTGAGGGTGTTTGAATTAACCAATGCATGGCTTGAGTTTAATCACGTGACAACTTAGGGCTTAATCGCACGGGTGAGCATGAAATGAAACCCTAATGACTAGGTAAACTCACTAAGTGTTGATCCTATGGATATCGTGTTTAATTATGTAATTAGTAGGCTGCCCGTAGTTGCCCTTATAGCCCTGAATATGATTCCAACGATTACATGTTGACAAGTAGACTTTTCTTGTACCCGGTCCCACGTAGATGTCGTTGCATGTTGAATAATCTTGTTATTTGATTACGTGAACTTCGAAATGAGTTATATGACTTGATTTACATCCGTTACATGGCTGCCCGTTTAATATTCATATAACTCCATGTGCTTTTCAAGTAAAATTACTTGTCATATCGTGCCTCACGTGTTTACTTGTCAATGTGCAATCTTATGACTGCTCGGAGGTAACCTACTTTGTTGTCCTCTTAATGTGTTATATTAAATGTCATAAATGTGCATTGCATACAAGGTTGAAACCTTTCATTCTTGCGTGGTAGCGTTCACGCACACCGGGCGGCATCGGGCTTGCCGGCGCAACCGTGACTATCATTTTCTAATTCTCTCTCTCGCTTGGGGGCTAGCCTTCCTTGGAGAGTTGGGTCGTAGGATTTCGGGGTACATCCGGAGTACACCTATTTGGCGTGATAAAGGGATGATTTGAAGCCGGCCGCAACAACTGATACTGTAAATGAACTGAGAGCAAAAGCTCACCGTATCCTTTTCACTATGTGTATAAGTATTCTCGCTTGGTTCCTAGAGGACCTCGAGGAGAAAAGACGAGTAATTGTGTTCTTTTACTTTTATATTACATTATGAACTCACTTGTGATATATATCATGCTTGCAAAAGGGTTTTCATAAGTTGAACCGGATAATGAGTTTCAAAACTTATTTCTCGTTCCCCCTCGCTGAGTTCATAAGGACTCACCCTCTTTTATCATCTCAGGTGAAGAAGACCAGGAACAGGTACTAGAGGATAACGTGCCTAATGATGATTCCTTGAAATGATTGCTTGCCCTACGTGCCTTACGTGACCATGGCCATTTTGTGAACAATATGTTGTTTGAAGACTATTTCTTTTATGTTGCTTGCTATTGTAATGTAAAAGACCCCCGTTGTAATTTAAGGTCTAATTTTGGCTTGTACTGATCCTAACTAGATAGACACTACTATGGTCGTTTTGCTATCGTTATTGGCTAAGTACCTATCATAGGATTATGAAGTATCAGGTTAGGATTAAGTAAAATGAATCTATCCAATTTTAAGCAAGTACTCATTGATAAGCTAAGATCAACAGGTACTTTTGTAACGAGGATTAACAAACAAAGAAGACATAGTATCATGCTAGGTTATTAATCAAACGGGAGTTCGAGATAACTAATAGGCATTTCGATTGGTGATAAATAGTAATCTTAGTTGGAAATGAAATTGAGATTGGAAATTTTGAGGCGTTTAGAGAATTAGGTCAAACAAAAGAGCCCAATTATAGCCATTATACTGCCGATTTTTCAGAGAATTTGTGGAGTTTAGGCTAAACGATAAATGTTAAACCTTCATGAACGATTAAGTACGTGAAATGACTTGAATGTTTAGATCACACCTTAGTCTAACCTTCATAGGTCGGGTTGGGGCGTGACACCTTTTATTAGAATGGTATCAGAGCTTAGTTTGCTAACTAGGTATTAGTCGGGTTCAATTCTCGGACCGTAGGCAGAAGCCATAAGGTAATTATGATGTCTTATTTATATGTGTTAATATGTGCTAATGTGCTTTAATTGCTTTAAGTAGTGAATATTATGTGCCTTTGTGGACAATATGTATTATGTATCATGCACACCGACACGTCCTCAATAATGCATGCATGCTTTTATACTCCTTCCTTGATACATGTGCATGTTATATAACCGTGAATGACTGTTTATACACATAGATAGTTAGGATTAAGACTTTCAGGGAAGTGAATTTGTGTAGGACGAACGAAAAGGCTCGGTTAGAGATTTCTGGCATCTTCACAGGTACTCGATGGATCGTATGTATTATTGGATATGTATAAATATAAAATGCGTAGCACATGTATAATTATTGAGGTAAAGTTATCTCCTTATCTTTGGAATACCCATACCTATAATTAAGTTATCAATTTTGTAGCCATAAAGTTCTTGATTCTGTTAAACTGTTCTTCTAATTATGGTTCAAGAATAAATGTTAAGGACATACAACTTCCCTTAGATATAAGAATATACTATTGGACATGTGGAGTAGTATATATATATTCATATGCTTATAGTGGAAGTTTGACTTAAGAGTTGCTTTTGAATCAAATTCTTATATCTTAAATTGGTATAATAGACAATTTATATGATTGAATCCTTACTTGATTGGAATTAAGCATCGTTGAACCTAATAAGGTGTATACTAGCGAGTTTCAAGTTCACTCAATGGTAAGATCGTGTCCTAGAAATTAAGAGATGAATTCGTGAAAATTGACGATAGGGGTTAGATTATTAAGACATGAATAGTGTATTTAAGTGACTTAACAATGGATAACCTCAAGACATGTAGACAACTCTGGAGATTGAGTTTAACAAGGTTGATGATTCTTTAGTATAACAAGATATAGAAATGTTGAAATCGAGGGATTCACATAGCTAGAACTCGTGTTTGGAAAACTATACCTAAAATGTTAGGTCGAGTAGAAGTGTAAGGAATTGAATTATGCATTAGATGGCTAACGTTGCTAAAGGTCCTAAGTTGGATATGGGTGATATTTAGAATCATGGTATTAATTTGGTGTCTCTCGGATTTAGTTGTAATTATGCAAGTAAGTCAATCTATGCACTCGTTGTTTGGATACCCTAGAAGATGTTAGGAAGCATATATCCCTAAGTAATACCGATAGACCTGGTATATAAACCATGGAAATGATATTAAGCATCTGGTTATAAAGTGGAGTCGTTAGGATATGATTAGTAATCCTAAATAGCTAATAGTAAGTATGCATGATGATTCATGGTAAACCCTAGGACCTAAGGTCAATGAGACTTGATGCTCTTAGCTAGTTGAACATGTAAATGAAGAGAGTAAGATTCTATATAGTTAAGATAGAGATGAATTAGAGTCATGATGACCTAAGAGACTGTTGTTAGACAACCATATTATGTGCACCGTTTCACGTCTAGAAACTAGCCGTTGGTAGACTTCGAATCGTGGTCGTTAAATGGAGGGTGGATCTTGTAGTGATAGTTAAATGAGTCGTTGATTACTTTTGAAGTTCTATTAGGTTATGTTGAAGGATGCCTCGTGGTCATAATTCTTATGTTAACACAGCCTTGAAGTTATTTTGTGTAACAAGCTACTTGGATTAGTATGGTAAGTATCTTATGAGCTAGATCATTTCGGTACCCATTTATAGTCCTAAGACTGTTGTTGAACGGTTGGTAACCTAGTAGAGAATTGATATCACTTACATGGCTATGAACCTAGCTTAGTAACATTAATGTTGAAGATATATTGGCAGGCATTAAGTGTTTGAAGGAATGACTAGGTCGCTAAATGAGTAGGACCATTGTCTTCTTAAGTATGACATAACCTTGGATTGAGATTAGTGAAATTTATTTGAGGTTGAAACTATTCGTCTTAGGAGTTTTGGATAAGATTAAAAGAAAATTTTGAAGCCTTGTGACTTGAAAATAGAGATTTGAATAAGGAAATAAATTGTGGATCACAAGTTGATGAAATTTACTTGTAAGAGTTGAATTAGTGTAACATGATTAGTTTACCTATGCAATTTCGATGACAATTTGTTAGTGGTACTTAATAAACCTTAGAATTTGAGTTTCATGAATCTCAACGGTCTTTCTCCTTGATTACAAGTATAAAGGTTAACGAAATTGGGGAAGAATGTTAGTGAATAAGAGCTTGTAACCGGGAGACTAGTCATTAGAAGATTTGCTAATCTAATGTACCCACGAGATAAGGACTATGATACTATCGATAGATGACGATTTGAGATGAATTAGTTTGTTTGGTGAGTTCTTCCTGAAAATAGGGCCGTATCGTGGAAATAATCTATAACATGTGTATGTCCTACGTGCTAACAATTTTGAAGCTAGTAGATAGGATATGTAAATCGGATATAGACCTATCATCTTGAAATTTGTGTATGTCACCATAGGATCATGGTATTATTGTGATATTCCTTTTGAGGTATGAATCTGAGATTGACACGACATAAGTCATGATTTTAGAGTTATAGTTATATAGTTAGAATATCGATGCAGCTTTGATGACTATGTATGGAGATTCTAACCTTAGTTAATGAACTTGACCTTAAGATCAAATGGAGAATAGAGTCGTTCAAAGAAACGAACTGTAAATGTATGGGTCATACCGAGATAAAAGATTGGAGAAACGTAGGAAGCGAATTGGCTGGGGTAAGAGAGATCACAGAACACGAGATGAACCAGAGTGGGAAAAATATCAAAAGCCAGAACCCATCTAAATGACCCCAACAAGTAAGAATGAATTTCAGGACGAAATTCTTTTAAGGAGGGGAAGATGTGAGGCCCGACCCCGAATAACGTGTTTTACCTCGATTTGCGTGCCTTAGACCCAGAATTATATGATTGACCTTAGATTACGTGTCCTGTCTTGGTTTTCGTGCATGCCTCGTCATACATGCCTTGACCTAGAATTGGGTACCCTTATCCTCGACTTACGTGCGATACCTAGATATACGTGTCCTAACCTCGATTTAGGTACGTTACCTCGTTTCGTGTGCTTTAACCTTGAATTGCGTGTCTTAACCAAGGTTTAAGTGTCATACCTTGATTTACGTGCATTGTATCAAATTTTATGCTTTGCATTGGTTTGCGTGCTTTCATTTAAGATTGCGTGCATTTACTTTAGAATCCGTGTATTAGTCTTGAATTATGTGCCTTATCTCGTAGTTCGTGTTTATCTCGTAGTGCATGCCCTAGACCTAGGAATACATGCCTACACGCTAATCAATAAAGATTCCAGCACAAAGCACAAGACAATAAAATAATCCTACAAATTTCACTAACTATAAAATAACATTAAATTATTCCTAAACATTCCACTAACATTATTTTAATCCTAATTCAAATTCACTACAAGACAAAACTCGATCCTCATGTAAACCATCCACAATATAATATAAGTAATTACCTTTTGCTACAAAATCCACTAACATCTAAATATTATATTTTAAACCCACTACAAGACAAAATTTAATAAACGTATAAACATACACTATATTCTATTCTAACTTCAAAGCTACACAAACACCTAAGCCAACATTTTTTTACACAAACACTAAACACAAGACTCATGAAAATACACACACACACACACACTAAATCTCTACACTCTTTCTCATCCTCTCACATATGAAAATACACACCCACCCAACACATAATCAAAATTAAAATGCTCAAGACAACAAAACATACTCTTACACACTTTTCCTAAACCTTATGCTCTTTTTTCTAACTCCCAAGCATGCCCACACTTATCCCTTACACCTTGCACTCCCTAGGCAGAATAATTAGCATAATTTGAATGCCTTTGGCTGAAATCATCATGCCATAGACGAATTGACACTTCACCTAAGCACACATAGCTCAAAAATACTCAAAACCTCATTTTTCTCTCAACTCTCTCTCCCTCTCTCATCATTTTCGACCCTAGCTCTCTCTTGAGCATCCAAGACTCCTCACAAGCTCTCAAGGACTCTCTAAGACTCTCCCAAGCTCGGCCATAGCAAGCAAACACGCAAGAAAGTCTCATACAAGCTCATAACTCATCATTTTCGGCCTAGGTAAAGTTTTGATGGTTTTCTTCCATTTCTTTTTGTTCTAAACACATGCACACTTCCTACACAAGCTAACTAAGCTAGGATTTAAAGGAAATCAAGATGCCTCTCGGCCAAAGCAAGGAAAAAGGTCCATTTGTGCGATTTCAAGAGCATTTGTGCATTTTCATCCATCAAGTTGCTAAGGTGAGGGTTAAACTCTTTTAAAAGTTTTCAAAAACCACATGCATACCTTTAAATGTCTATCTTTACTTCTGTACTTGTGATATATGTGTGTTCATGAGCTTTTGTAAACATGCATGGCAAGATATTTGGCTAGAATGTGATGATAGATGAAATCGGGTATGTGACAGCCTTCTAGCTTGTTGGTGCGAGGTGATTTTGACTAGGTAAATGATATTTAAAATGGTTGAAAATTGGTAGGTAACTAGTTTTTCCAGTTATGAACACTTTTTGCAGAAATATACCAAAGCTAATTTTGACTCTAAGGTCCTCAAAATGGCAAAATATTAAAATGTGTCCAAATCTGGAAAGTCTGGAAAAATGAAGCAGGTTTTGGCAGATTCACTGACCTTGTAGAAAGAACCAGTTTTGACTTAGTAAATGATATCCAAAATGCATGAAAATTGGTGTACTGCTATATTTTTCAGTTCTGGACATTTTTGTCAGAAATGGATTAAGGCTAAATCTGATCCTAAGGCCCTCAAAAACGACAAGTATTGAAATGTGTGCAAATCTGGAAAGTTTTGTGTAGTCTCACTGTTTTGGCTATAACTATTGAACCCGAACTCCAAATGATGCGAGGTTTGTTTCTGAATTTAGTTCACTCCTTAAGCTTTAATTTGACATCTTTTTCACTGAAATTGGTGATTGTTTTCTTCTCTCAATGATTGTGAGAAAATAGCCCATTGCAGTGAGGGTTTCACCTATTGATATGCTTAGAAAAATTATTGTAACTTTTTTTGTTGTATCATATGCTTGGGATTGTGGCTTTGGGATGTTGTGTGGTCTGTTTTGAATGTTTAAGGGTGTTTGAATTAATCAATGCATGACTTGAGTTTAATCACGTGACAACTTAGGGCTTAATCGCACGGGTGAGCATGAAATGAAACCCTAATGACTAGGTAAACTCACTAAGTGTTGATCCTATGGATATTGTGTTTAATTATGTAATTAGTAGGCTGCCCGTAGTTGCCCTTAGAGCCCTGAATATGATTCCGACGATTACATGTTGACAAGTAGGCTTTTTTTGCACCCGGTCCCACGTAGATGTCGTTGCATGTTGAATAATCTTGTTATTTGATTACGTGAACTTCGAAATGAGTTATATGACTTGATTTACATGCGTTACATGGCTGCCCGTTTAATATTCATATAACTCCATATGCTTTTCAAGTGAAATTACTTGTCATATCGTGCCTCGCGTATTTACTTGTCAATGTGCAATCTTATGACTGGTCGGAGGCAACCTACTTTGTTGTCCTCCTAATATGTTATATTAAATGTCATAAATGTACATTGCATACAAGGTTGCAACCTTTCATTCTGGCGTGGTAGCGTTCACGCACACCGGGCGGCATCGGACTTTCCGGTGCAACCGTGACTACCATTGTCCAATTCTCTCTCTCACTTGGGGGCTAGACTTCCTCGGAGAGTTGGGTCGTAGGATTTCGGGGTACATCCGGAGTACACCCATTTGGTGTGATAAGGGGATGATTTGAAGCCGGCCGCAAGAACTGATACTGGAAATAAACTGAGAGCAAAACCTCAACGTATCCTTTCCATTATGTGTATAAGTGCTCTCGCTTGGTTCCTAGAGGAGCTCGGGGAGGAAAGACGGGTAATTGTGTTCTTTTACTTTTACATTACATTATGTACTTACTTGTAATATATATGATGCTTGCAAAAGGGTTTTCATAAGTTGAACCGGAAAATGAGTTTCAAAACTTATTTCTTGTTCCTCCTCGCTGAGTTCATAAGGACTCATCCTCTTTTATCATCTCAGGTGAAGAAGACCAGGAACAGGTACCAGAGGATAACGTGCTTAACGATGATTCCTTGGAATGGTTGCTTGCCCTACGTGCCTTACGTGACCATGGCCATTTTGTGAACAATATGTTGTTTGAAGACTATTTCTTTTATGTTGCTTGTTGTTGTAATATAAAAGACCCCTGTTGTAATTTGGGGTCTAATTTTGGCTTGTACTAATCTTAACTAGATAGACACTACTATGGTCGTTTTGCTATTGTTATTGTCTAAGTACCTATCATAGGATTATGAAGTATCAGGTAAGGATTAAGTAAAATGAATCTATCCAATTTTAAACAGGTACTCATTGATAAGCTAATATCAACAGGTACATTTGTAACGAGGATTAACAACCAAACGAGACATAGTATCATGCTAGGTTATTAATCAAACGGAAGTTCGAGATAACTGGTAGGCGTTTCGATTGGTTATAAATAGTAATCTTAGCTAGAAATGAAATTGAGATTGGAAATTTTGAGGCGTTTAAAGAATTAGGTCAAACTAAAAAGCCCAATTACAGCCGTTATACTGCCTGTTTTTCGGAGAATTTATGGAGTTTAGGCTAAAACGTTAAGTGTTAAACCCTCTTGAACGATTAGGTACGTGACACGACTTGAATGTTTAGATCACACCATAGTCTAACCTTCATAGGTCGGGTTAGGGCGTGACAATCCTAGTCTTCTATTGGCCAAGAGCGATTTATAAATAGTGTGGCTTTCATTTTTATAGAATACAAAAGTGAACCTCAACATTGGATGGGCCTCCTTCTGACAACCACTACTAGTACATTCGATATATCCCTCTCGCCACAGCTAGAGGTAGATACACTATGAGGCCTGCGGAGGCTACAACCCCCACTGACCTCGTGTATTTTTTCATACGTATATATAATTTTGGGTAAAATTAAATAAATTAATCCCCACTAAATATAAAGAGAATTATGATGTGGATAGTTATTTTTGAACTTTTTATGATACATCATTAACTATTATATATTGTTTATTAAAAATTATTCCTATAGTTTCGCCTCACCAAATTGTTCGTTATAATTCCCGCTGAAGAAAATTTCTGGATTCGCCCATGACCACAACAATGAAATATGAGACAACAAATATAACAACGCCCCACAAAGCAAAGCGAGAACCATTTACCTTCAGTGACTCTGTAAATTGCTGATGTGTTCAATAGATAACTAAAAAGACTTTGTAGTCACAAGTCTATCTAGAGTCGCGACTGAGATAGAACAGGAGATGAAGTAAGAGGTGCAGCAGGATTCAGTGGCAGTGGTATTTCACATTCGGTCTCGTGTTGATTTCAGAGTCATTCGAGGTTTGGCAAATGTCATCTACTTCGTTGACTCCTTGGCAGATCAGGAGATCAGAGCACTGATGGATCACATGATTTTATTTCTTAAAACAAAAACCAAAAAAAGAAAAAAATTATTTAATAAAAAGGTCTACAATCGAATAGAATACCATAAAAATTTTAACATTGAAAAAATAAAGAAAATGATAAAAAAAGAATAACTTATTATACAAGATGTGTTATGCACAAGATTAGAGAAAAAATTAGATTCAATTCAAAACCTATCTTTTTTTTTATTCATATACATACATCTCAAATTAAATCCAATCTTTTTTTTAACCCAATGCATATTTTTTTACAATTAATTGATCTTTTAAAAACATAAAAAAAGATAACGATAAAAAGCAGATTATTATAGAGACTCGGGTGATGTGCGAGATTAGAAAAAAAAAATCACTTTAAAGTCTTTATAAAAATTTGAATATTAAACACTAAAAATAGAATTAAGTAGCTTAATAAAATATAAAATTTTTAAATCTTTTGGCTTTGTTTGATAGAATTTGATATCATTGGAAGACTTGGGCAAAAACAAAAACCTCACGAAAAAATTAAAATTAAAATTAAAAACTCATGGAAGAAGATGGCATTCTCTCGTTTACAATATCCACTGTTTTAACTTTAGACTCCGTTTGTTTGCCGTAAAATATTTTCTCGGAAAATATTTTCTAGATTTAACGGTGTTTGGTAACACAAGAAAATTGGTCAACCGTAAGATGTTTTACGGTAAAAAATTGTGGCTGTTTTTTCTTAATTTTACGTCATTTGGTAACACCGTAAAATATTTTACGGTCAACAATTGTGGCTAGTACAAAGTTTTGTAAAATATTTTACGAAACTTTGGGATAAGAAAACATTTTACGGAATTGACGATATATCCAAACACCATAAAATATTTTCCAGTAATCTATTTTCTGAAAAAATATTTTCCCCTAACAAGTTATTTTACTGCAAACAAACGGAGCCCTGTAAAATATTTTATTTTTCAGGAAAATATTTTCCACGGAAAACATTTTACACAAGTTAGTTATTTTACGGCAAATAAACAGTGTTAGTTTCATGTTCAGTTTCATTGTAAATCAAATATATGGGTATTTTGTTTTGTTTTTGTTTTTTTTTTTTCTTGAGGTGGTTCTACCAATACACTTGGGTTGAAGAAAGAGCCCAGCGATCCACCGGTTGGCCCAAGACATGGTTAAAAGCAACTGGATTACTAAATATGCTGCTGATTCCTTCCCACGTTCTGGGACTTGTATGCCATGGAATTGTAAGATGCAACCAAGAATCGTAAAAAGGTTCATGGCAGGCTGATATGAGCAAATAGAAGATACGAGATTTCAATGCAATTATTCTCTCACTTTTTTCAGGTTGGTACATATATCTGAAGACAATTTTTTTTATTAAAAAATAATAATAATAGATTTTGAAGGAAAAAAAACAGAGAAAAAAAATTTAGAGGCAAAAAAATAGAGAAAAATAATAATAATAATAATAGATGACTCTAACAGACTGTTGGGAACAAATAAATTTCACAAAATTTAGTGGAGTTCATTTTCAAATCTATTTTTTTGCGTTTGGAAACACCTTTTTAAAAAATTAGAAGTCTAATATTTGAAAATCTTGGATTTCTACAAGACCTTATCCAAATCTTTGCCCAAGAGATAAAATTTACAAATTCACATTTTTTAAATCTGTTGCTAATCTTTTGAAGATAAAATTGACTCTCAGATTTAAGTGATTGACTTTGCTATTACAAGGACACGTAGATAACAAGCAAAAAAAATTAACATCTTCCTCTATTTCTCTTTTGACGACACAAAAAAAAAACTTATTCCACTCACTTCTCTTTGAACAAAACACGAAGAATATGTTTCACTGTTTTTCTTTCAAGTATTCGTTTGATTTTCCTTACAAATTTGTTTGCAATTTCTCTTTCATTGTCAAATATTGGTAACTTTATTGGGCAATATTTATGATTATTTTGTAAAGTTGTTTTGTCATGTTAAATGCATGTTTATTTTGTAGTATTGAACTGATGGTTGAATTTATGATTATTTTTTAACGTTTAATTTTGTTGACAAATTTTCTTTGTTTTTTCTTTTGGACAGTTTTATGATAGTACCAATGATAGTTTATGAAATCTAGTCTAGGGTGGACGTTTTTTCAATATTCATATGGCATATTAATACGATTTAGGCATTCATAAACATAAAACCAATAATCATGCAATAAAATTATCAAGCAATCGAAATAACATGCCAGTCTAGATTATAAACAATATACCTTCATGTGTTGGCTTTGGAACTCAACACACACGAGTTTATGGACTGAATGTTGGCTATAAAATACGTCCAAGGCACGCGAAACCTCTCAAGAGCACGACTCCTTGAGTCTTCTTTCCTATTCATCAATCCTTGCATGTGGTATGTAAAATTGATAGAAATTTCTCTCTGCCTTTTTCTTTTTCTCACTTAGCCGTGTTCTACAGTGTGTGTGTTGTGTGAATGCTCCTATAAGGCTAAGAGATATAGCCGTCCGAGAAAGAGAGAGAGAGAGAGAAGGACCTAGGAAATCTAGTGATTTAGTAGCTTTAGCAGATTGTATTTTGCTTCTTCTTGAATTATCTGAAGATAAACTGCGTCATATTCTTAATTCAAAAATCAAAATAATATCTATTCCTAACTAAATTAGCTCCACATGCATATCCTCTCTATTCATGCAAAAGTATGTCTTACACACACCGTTAAGACAAAACCAACTAGGACAAATATTCTTGTCCAAGGAATGTTCTTTGTCCTTTTGTCTCAACTTCTAAATACTATTAGGACTTCCAAAATAGGAAACCACACTATATAATTCATGCATGCCAAGCTCGGTGAAAAGACAATACACCACAAAAGGAAAGTGACTAGGAGAGGGATCGAAAACGTAATTGTCGTGGCTACAAAATGACCAAAATATCCCTGCCAATCACTAGCTGTATTTTGACCATTTTAATCTTAACTCATTCTATTAAAGAGTTAGGGCTACACTTCATGGCAATTAATAAACTTCCAAAGGAGATTTTTTGTCATTTACCTACTAAGTAAAATGATCAAAATGCCCCTATATGTTTCAACAGCAATCAAGAATAGGTCTTGCATTCAAACTATCATCCTATCTTGATTATATCTAACTACACTTTGGACCTTTATCTTTCAAATAATCACCACCTAGATACTATTCTGATCCCTTGTTTTTGGAAACGCCCACAAGTTTAGTATCCAATATAACCCGAGCTATATTACTAAGAGCTTAGGTTTGGATGATTACATAAATAACTCTAAGCGAGTAACTCATTATCACTTAAAATAGCATAGGATCATGATTCGTATGCATGCTATCTAATGAACCTAGTCCATATATCCAAAACATGTAGTTGTTGACCCATTATAAGATCTCACCCATAATTAATTAAAATACATGACCTAGAATCTATTGATTCATCCACAAATGCATAGAGCATTGGTCACTTAATAGCTTAAGATGCTTTTAGTTCTCAGACAATGATAGTATTGTCTTTGAGATAACATATATTGTGGTCCCGTTCAATACATTCTCATGCACTAATGAGAGAAGTCTGGAAAGCCCCTCTAATGATCAAGGTAGGTCACCCTACCAAATAAGAGACTCTCTCATTATAACATTACTATAGTGAAGTGCCCAACTTTACTATTCGGTTATGAATCTATAGTTTTGATCCAAGCCTCATGGCATAGACTTTTCTGTGCGGATCACTACGCACCAATGCCATTCACTTGCATCAAAGAGCCTTTTCGCATACACATATATCAAATAATAAGAGAGAATGAAATGCTCATAATGAATGCATTGTATTTTATAACTGAATAATATTTGTTTACATGATATATCTTAGTGTTAGTGGTCTTTAAGGCATACAAATCCCAACAACCAGTAATCAATATAAAATGAGAAGATAACCCTTCTATGGTAGTCTATTTCAACTCAATAAAAGAATGATAGTTAAGTAAAATATAACTGTTAATTCTAATTTCAGATGTGTTTCAAATATAATTTGTATTTACAAATGACAAAATTGACTTAATATTGCTTTACAGTTCTAAACAAGATAATTCATTTGCAAATACATATCCTTGCGAAATTTATTTATAAATGAAATGACAACTCATTTTCTCCTTTGAGGATGAGAAATCAGATATTATTCAATAAATGACGTCGTTTTATTATTTCAAGGTATTAATAGTGGCCAAATGGGTGCCAACATGTAGCAGTTCTAATTTTTTTTTTTTTTTTTTTTTAGTGATTACTTTTGACCAATGATGTTATGGTATGTGATGCATTTTATTGCAAAAAAATATAGAACATTGCAATGGTTTTTCATGATTTGATAATAACCACTATGCTATATGGTTTGGTTGTATAACTAAGGGTATGAATTTAGTAATGTATACGATCTCTATGGAAAAATTATTCCAACACACAACCACCACCGCTGCCTACTACTTCTATGGCTACTATCACCATTAAATTTCGTTTAACCAATATATAACAATAAACATTTTAAGATTCAATTTTAAGATTTAGAAATTTCACAAAAAAATGGGGTTTGATTTTGAGCCCATGTAACCTTCTTTCAAATCTATAAATAAGGTTAAATTCCTATATTAAATCAATCAAACAAGCTTAGAGTAACTCTAATTAGCACTAAAGTTTAATTAAACACAAGTTAACTTACATAATTATTTAATTCAGATAAACATATAATGTGAATAGATACATATATACACTATAATGTATCATGTATGCATACACACAAATTTGAGGGAGTTGAATTGGACTTTAGGAGTTAGCACCAGATTCCATTCATATAAATGCATATGTTTCAATGAAGTTGTAGCTTCAGAAATCAACTCTAAAGGAAAACTGTTGAAATATGAAATATTATATTGGGTGTTAGCAGTCAACATTCAGCAGCCATAGCAGCCAACATTCAGCAGTTATAGCAGCCTAAAGCCTCGTGAAAATCTTGACTAAATGTACACCATATCTGATATTATAGGTTAGAATAATGATCTTCTTTATCTATAAATACTATGCTTGTAAACATGTAAAAATAATACAAGAACATCATCAATAGCACAATCATTATTTTCCTCTTTTATTCGATTACTCTCTCTGCATCTTCTTTGTATTCAACTTGGTATCATAGCTACTATCCTGGTAGCTAGGCCTGTTTACATATCATCTAAATCACCACATCTTCTCTGATGCAATAAGAAGGTTTCTCCTTCTTCCTCAGTCATCCTTTTCCTTGTTGAAGCCGATTGTCTGGCTGCTTCATATCATTGTGTAATTTTTCTGATGTATTAAGAAGGCTGCTTCGTCTTCCATATTTTTTCGTCTAAGCCGATTGTCCGACTGCTTTGTCTTCACTGTTTGTTCTTCAATTGAGCTGTGTGGTTTTGTTTCTTTTTCTGGATATATTTGAGTGCTTTTGCTTTATAGAAAAAAAAAGTGCAGAAGCTGTTTAGTTTTATTTCCCTTTCAAGGTGACTTGGCAAGAGTTTATCAATGGCTATTGAGAAAACAGAAACTAGTTAGTCTCAGACTATTTCTCATGTGGACCTTTCACGAGAACCCAATGCTCCAGTTCAACGTGTCACGTACCATCATCTTCAATCATCCAACTACCATTGTGACCTTCCAACCATACACAACCCACTCCAATCAACTAGCTCACATCGTGAATGAATCTGTTTTTGGCCCACTTTTTGACTGTGATTTCCACCATTGTTGGTGGAAGTTTGTGTGGAGGTTTTCCGGAGGATATGTTCTCCACCTTTGTTGGCTTGAGACTCAGTTTGATCTTTCAGCTTGGAGCCTCTTGGGGTTAGTACGTCCTCTGTCATGTACATTTTATTGTTCGCCTATTGTTTTTAGGCACCTTGCCATGATTTCATGGTCTTTCCAATCACTGGTGATGCGTCGTCGATGTTGGGGTTTTAGTCCAGTCATAGGTGGCCTTTGGCCTTGGGTTTGCGCATGACTTGTATGTAGTCACTTGTTTCTTGATGAAAGTCATCAATTTATCGTAATATCAGTTATCACTTCTCCAGTCAGCTCTTGCCAAACTTGGATTCGTCGATATCTTTTCCCCTGCTTGAGGGGGAGTGTTGAAATATGAAATATTATATTGGGTGTTAGCAGTCAACATTCAGCAGCCATACCAGCCAACATTCAACAGTTATAGCAACCTAGAGCCTTGGGAAAATCTTGTCTAAATGTACACCATATCTGATATTGTAGGCTAGAATAATGATCTTCTTTATCTATAAATTTTATGCTTGTAAATATGTAAAAATAATACAAAAATATTATCAATTTTACAATCATGTATTTTCTTCTTTCATTCGATTACTCTCTTTGCATCTCCTTTGTATTCAACTAAAACTATATTGATCATTTACTACTTTGGGGTCTCCACCTTCTCGACAAAATACTTGTACTAACAGCTTCGTTTAATGTCAAAAGTGATATAAAGGAAGACAATACTTTATCTGGGATTTGGATCATTCTATCCTCCTCTAGGAGTTGGCTAATTATGTCGTCCTCCTTACTATCAAGCGAAAAAAACACATGTTATTTGAAAGGACAATAATAAAAACAATGCCCTGTAGTCAACCGATTCGAAATTGCTATTCATATACGAACCTTAACTCTTGAGTTACAATGTCGCTCCACAGGCCCAAAATTTTTGACCTGCAAGTGAGATTGGTGTTGTAAGTTTATCACTTATAAACTGATACTTCTTTCACCAATGTGGCACATTACATACATGTTCTCACTTAAGAGAAGCAGCAAATCACACCATCCGATCGACTCGCAAGCGAAACTGGTGTTGAAGGTTTAAACAATAATTACTTGAGTTTCAAATTAACTCAACCAAAATAGTTAACATAAATAATTAATTAAATTCATGACACTCACTTATAAATCACGAACCGCGCACTCTTACGTATAAAGTATTGCAACAATGAATATGGAGTATACGGGGGGTGGATCTAGAAATTCTTATCCGTGGGGACTAAAACACATAATTTTTTTTAACTATATGACTACTTTTTTTTTTCAGTAGAGGCTAATTAAATTTTTTAAATAAAAATATATACAAAGATATCTAATTTTCCTTTTGAGAAATATATAGAATTTTTAACCTTTTTATGAACTAGTAACAAAAATGAAAAAAGCTTCCCTACAGCTAAAACAGAGAAACCATAAATGGAGTTAATTCACCATTATTATCCCCTACTGATTCAAAAACAAAATTTTAGCATGTACTTTAATTGTCTATTGATTGAATGAACCATGTCGGCAAAAAATATACAAGTTTTTATCTATTAAAATAGATTATAAGCACATAACAAAGTGAGAATCGTTTATCTTCAGTGGCTCTGTAAATGGGCAAAAACCATTTTAGTCCCTGAGGTTTGCTCTAAAGACCAAATTGGTCCCTCAGGTTTGCAAAAAGACCAAAGAGGTCCCTCCAATTAATTTTTATTAGTCAAATGTTAATAGTCAAATATTTGACCGAGTTAAAAGACCATTATATCCTTAGACAACATATATTATAAAAGAAAATTACGGTAAAAGTTTAAATCAGTCTAAAAAAACATAATTCACAACATTTGTGCAGGAAAAAAAAAACTAAAACTAAAAAATATCAATTCAAACATAAACAAATTAAATTCAGTAATATATCGTTAAAAAATGAACAATCATCATCGACATAATTAACAGCGAGGGTACCGGCCAGAAAAGAGGATGAATCATGATTGTTTATTTTTTAACGATATATTACTAATTTTAATTTGTTTATGTTTGAACTGATATTTTTTAGTTTTTTTTCCCTACGCGAATTATGTGAATTATGTTTTTTTTAGACTGATTTAGACTTTTATTGTAATTTTTTTTATAATATATGTTGCCTAAGGATATAATGGTCTTTTAACTCAGTCAACTATTTGACTATTAATATTTGGCTAAAAAAAGTTAACTAGAGGGATCTTTTTGATCTTTTTACAAACTTGAGGGACCAATTTGATCTTTAGAGTAAATCTCAGTGACTAAAATGGTTTTGACCCCTCTGTAAATTGATACATGTTTGTGTGTTTGAATAGTTAATACTCTGTGAGAGCAAACAGAGAAATATTTTTCGTTACTTTAGAATGTGTATATTAAATATTCACGTTTTCTATATATATATATATATGAGTATGTATAATGAAAATACATAGGAAAAAGATTTGTTTTGCAAAAAGCCAAGTTAGCTTCTGGCGCATAAAGCCATAAATTATTTTATTTTTTTTATTTTTTTTCCCTCTTTCATCTTACGATGGACTTAAAGAGTCCACATGGATTGATCATTGATGGACTTAAAGAGTCCACATGGGTTTATCACCGAGCCCACCGATCCATAGGTTGCCCCTAAGTTTTTTTTGCTAGGAAGGTTGCCCCAAAAGTTGGTTAGCTGTTAGTACAGTAAAAATATCCTATTGATTGTACCAAAGTTAATTCTTTTTTCCTTTTTGGTTAATACATGTATATCTAAATCTGTAGATAGAATTAAAAGCGAAGTTAAAATATGTTCAAGGATAATTGACATTATCAGATCATTTAGCTTACTTTACCTTGTGGGATGAGCTTTTTATTTTTTTGCTAGGTCAGCAAGAGAAAGTTTCATTCTACTATTTAAAAAACAATTTGTACAAGTGTGTCTTATACAAAAAACATAAAGCAAAAACCTTGAAACGACTAAGCTAACTCATTACGATTCCACTAATTGATTAACTCCCTATTCCTCCTATTGTCATAAATATTTCTAGTTGACAGAATCTTTGATCGGACTTTATTTTTTATTCTCATGGTAAGCTGTTCCTCGTTCGAGAATTCATTTCTGAAAATTCTTGCATTGCACTCATTCCACAAGTGGTAAATGCATGACACGAAGAGAAGCTTGAGCAAGTTGGCCTTAAGATTGTTCCTTCGATTTATTCTGCAACATCCTAACAACACTCTTTCCCATTGAACACCCAGGAAGGTAACCTTGACTGATTGCATACAATTCCTCCAAACTCGACTACGGCTGAAATGGCATTCAAAAAAGATATTATCCCTTGTTTCTTGAACAATGTAGCAAAGAATACATTGTCCTGATACTTATACACCCCAACTGATTAATCAAGTCTTCGTGGGAAGTCGATCTATGATTGCAAGCTAGCTGCAAAAACTGAATTTTGCCTGATATCCTCCCATACAGATGCCGAATTAAAAGAAGTACCATTCCCAATCTTCCAATAAATAATATAATCACCTCTAGAATTAGCATTGATAATGTTTGCATCAATATTGTGCTATTCTGATAACCATTTCTCAGAATAGCACTGACTTTGCATTGAAGTCCCAGTCTGGAAAAGCAATGATATGGTTTGGGTTGATAATATCAGCTAATCTGCCCTCCGGATGCCAAAAATCCCACCAAAGGAATGTCCCCTCACCATTGCCAATACTGTGTCGAATGTATTTGCTAGCTTCAGATCTAAGCTTGAGCAATTTCCACAATAAACTGAATTGTGGGATAAGCCTTTGTTTAGTTACATTTCTTAATTCATGTAGATATATAGTTAAAGTCGGAATTGAAATAAAGAATGTCGAATCTTATTTCTACAAGCTCAAAAAACTAAAGAAAAAGAACAGAAAAAAGGAAATTAATGAAACGAAAATCTTCGTGAAAATGTTATGAGCTTATGATCTGTCAAGAACCATGCTCGAAGTAATTAATACATGTTATAAGTATATATATATATAGTTCCTATAAAAACTTATCCATTCAAAACATTTGTCTTTCTCTAATTGAAGCATACATGTTATGAACTTAGTACACACGAAATCTCAAAAGATAGATAACCAATTATTCTCTAATATTTGAAGAATGAGAATCAACTAACCTCATATTCTCCAAATGGTGAAAACTAACAACGTTAACATTTACATCGAGAATTAAATAAATATCTACATAATTAGTCCGCATTAAATCATTGTGAACAAGAGGAGAACAATAACAAAGAAAGGATCATTCTATTCCAATTGAAGCAATAACACAAAGTTTTAGGGAAACATCATAGGTTGCAACTTGTACCTCATGCATCTTTTCCAATTTTGGAAGCTCTAGCTTCAATCAAACCAAATTCACTCCATGCTAGCCATGGTGATCATCGGGCATTTACTATATAATACAATCAAAAGCTTCTGTAGAGCCTATATCATAAGCTTAAAAATCTTGTCGACTAACTGCAAAGCACATAAGGGGATTCTTCATCTCAAGAGAAAGCTTCAAACAATCTGAAAGATCCACGGGTCGGGATGGGAGCCATTTGAACTGCTGAAGAAGCCTTGCGAGCCATAGGTACACTGTAGCCAAGCCTAAAGCCTTTCCAGGACAGACCCTACGACCAGACCCAAATGGAGCAAGCCTCAAGTCTGATCCCATAATGGAAAAATCCCTTTCAATGAACCTTTCGGGCTTAAAGGCCCACGGGTCTTCCCAAATAGAAGGGTCGTGTGTGATTGCCCACATGTTTACCATTGCTGTTGTGCCAGCTGGGATGAAGTACTTGTCTACGTGGACATCATGGATGGCTAATCGGGCCCATGAGAGCAACGGGCCTGGAGGGTGAAGGCGAAGAACCTCTTTGACTATGGTTTGTAGGTAAGGAAGCTTTGGGATGTCTGAGTCTTGAACGGGCCTGGAGTGACCACCAATGCATGTGTCAATTTCTTCTTGAGCTTTTGCTTGAACATCTTGGTGCATAACCATTCTTGCTATGATCCATTCTAAAAGGATGGCTACTGTATCTGTTCCTCTAAATACCATCTCCTACATAAAATTCAAGTCAATGCATAAATTACAAGTATGAGAATAGAGATTTTTGAAGAAAGATGCGTTACAACTTCTTATAAATGCAGATGTACTATGTACGAGTATTAGTCAATCACTCTTATTCATTTAATAATATTTTGTTACATTCCAAATTTAAAATTTCAATATTTGTTTATAAATCACAAACTTAACTTGTCTCTTATTAAATATTTTAGTCAAATTTTTTAAAACATTAGATTATAAACAGATCACAAGTCTTTCTCCATAGGGTTTTATCATTTCAATATATCTAGGCTCCAAAAAGCAAGCCATAGAGGTATTCAAATGTACGTGAGGTTATGCAGTGATCTTCACTTTACCATGCATAAAGAAAAAGATATTTTCCGTTGGTTGGACTATATACTATGCTAGTGTCGGTGAGGCTGATAGGCTTTAACTTTTTTTTTGGTCAACAATAGGCTTTAACTACTCAATCTGAAGATATATATATATATATATATATATATATATCAATCATGTATGCATGTGCATGTATTATGCATCATCAACTCACCAGTAAATCTTGACCCAAAAAAAAAAAAAAAAAAATTGCAGCAAAAAGTAATGATCTAGTCAAAGAACAATTACTATACCTAGTATTATATCGTTTCTATTGACTCCTATAGTCGATTCTTTTCATAAGTACTCGGTCTCCGTTGACCTAGTAAGTAAATTAAATATTTCGTAGTTTGGACATGATTATTGTGTAATTTATTTTAATTCGATATCTGAATTATCAAGAGAAATAGTCTACTATTAGCTTACTCCGAATCTCATATAATTGTGTGGGTAAGTGAAGTGTATTGTTTTGTTGTTGATTTTTGTCGATTTTTTTTTTTGTCATCTCACTCTAAAGTACTGAATGAAAAACTTGAATATATGAAAGTATACTTACTATTCAGAAGGAGTAGGTTGTTCCAACTCGATATTAGGATATATGAAAGTGTCTTAAATGCAGGAGTAATTAACCAAATAAAGACAAACTATGACTAATTACTTGATAGGCTATTTGCATAAAATGACATATATATAGTTTTTCAAAATTAAGAAAGATATTTTAATTTGCGACTTTTTTTTCTCCTAGGGAGGAGATATTTTGCGACTTTGCTTCCATGCTTATTAGCATTAATTTCATATGTAGGTAACTTAAAAGACAATTTTCTCTAGGTGTGAGTTTAACGGTCTTGTGGTTAGTGAATAAAAATTTAGCACATTATTTAGCATCATGCATATCAAATGCATTAGAAGTATTCCAGCTACTTTGTTACTACTTCGCAAGAAAATGTTTTTACGAAGTGTAATGTTTTATATAATCGGATTGATAATTTTACCCCTTTTATTTGGTTCATATATTAAATGTGAAATTTCTCTTTAATTATATATATATAATAATTAAGATTTTACATATAGAGACGGAAAAAGTGTCGAGTAATATATAGTAATATTCTTTACAAAAATACAATATTTATTTTCTAATATTTGGGGAGTTCTTACCCATAGGACGGCCACCATATCTGCATCACTAAGCTGATCATCTTCAGGCAAAGAAAGTAACACACTAAGAAAGTCATTTTCCACATTAAACTTCCCCTCTCTTCTTCTTTCTTTTATAATCTCACCCACAAGATTTTTCACCTCATCTGCTAATTTGTAACACCTTTTCTTCACACCACCAAAGTCTAAAACCCCAAAAGGAAAATAATCTGCCCAATTAAATTCTGCTATTAATTCATACCCTTCCTCAACCATTAACCCTAGTTTCTCTCCTAAACCTAAGCTGCTACTCCCAAACACACTCTCTAAAACATTATGCAAAGAACCTTTTCTTAACAGATGTCTCACCTCCACAAGGCCTCTTGTTTTCATTTCCTTACACACTTCTTCTATCATTTCAGATGCTACACGTTGTCTTAGACCCTCGAGGCCTGAAATTCTCCTAGGAGAAAACATGTGATTCGCAGCGATTCGTCGAAGGTTTCGCCAGTAGTTCCCGGAGGGGGCGAAACCAATGGCGCGTCCAAACATGAGTAATTTAGCCGATTCTTTGATCGGACGATCCGAAAATGAGGTTCCACATAGAATTTCTTTAGCAGTTTCTGGGTGACTACTGATGATCACCCGAGTGGAGCCAAGACTCAATGCCATTAGACGTTTTGCACCTAAAGAAGCAGCCATGGAAGCTAATTTACGATGAGCATTTGACCTCATTTGAGGCAAAGAACCCAAGAACGGCCATGAAAGAGGACCACGTAGTTTTTTAGGTGAGTTTTGGTAATGGTTTATCCATGCAAATCCGCCTGGAACTAGCAATAGGTTTAGCAAGAAAGGGAAAAGAGAAAATACTAAAAGTAAAAGAGTAAGGGGCTTGATAGATTGATAACAACTATAAACAAGACATAGGATTATGAATGACATGTTGACTAGAGTTGAGGGTTTCATTTAGAAAATTGAGAAGAGAGATGGATATATTATTATTGATAAAAGTTCTTCAAAAATATGGATGGATTTGTTTAGAGGTGGACTCCAAGTCGCAGGAAGATCCCATCTGAGGATGATTTCTATTTATAGTACGTGGAAAGTGATGATTCTAGTTGATGGTTTGGTTTGTGATCGAACCCTGGTTAGCAAGAAATTATTTTATAACTCGTGTTGCGTATATAATGTAGTGCAACCAGTCGTCATTAAATCTCAATAAAATTTAGTACTCGTCTTCTTTGTCGAAGTAGAACATGCATTAAGGATATATTATCATACCACAAAATTTATTAATAGTCTAACAATAAATTTATGAACATGGATTAGAACATATCAGAATGTCGTGAGATAATTCGATCCATATTCGATGTGGGTGTTAGAGTATTGAAAGAACTTTTTCTCAATCCTAGAAGACAAAAAAAAATGCAAGATATACATTAACTTAAATTAACTTTAATAGAATTTTTAATGAATTCAACTGATTTTGTCTAAAATGAGTTACTAGCCATAAGAAAAACAAAAGAACTACACCCTTTTGCCTGTTCACTTATTCATCACATGGTCATCGTAGAAGCTTGTTGAATGGCTTTCTCATCATGGTCAGAATACCTAATATTAACAGTTAAGTGATGCCAAAAAAATAATTTAGTCTATGCAATATGTGGAGCATTTCTCTCACTGTACGATCTGAGGATTAAAACCACATCTTTTCGCTTTTTAAAAGATCCAATTTTCGTTCACCTTCTTTTACCCATTTAGTGGTTGAACACGACCAAACAATTTATTTAACATAAAATTACTAAACTGAGAATTAAGAAATTAATTTAAAATATATTTGGTAACCAACTTGTTACTCAATATTTACGCTCTATTTGAGTATGAATTGATCCACATTTACACTGAAGCGAATTATTGCACGGATTAATTTGTAAATTTTGGTATCCAACAGCTGTTTAATTCTTTCAAAATTGACGACATTTCAAGACCTCTTCGAATCCTCTTGGAAAGAGATAAGTTGGGTGATTTCTCACCCCGGATAGTTCCCCCCTAACGGACTTCTATCCTCCCTTACACCAAAAAAATATATATATATTTACGCTCTATAGAACATTTCCAAAAGACTGACATTTACAACGATTTTTCTTTCGTGATATAATTGATCAATAGAGATTAACTTGATCCAAGGCTTAATCATGCAGAATGTTCAATGTTCATCCCTCTTCTTTATGAATGGGAACCTCCCATTATCGCTCTCTTTTCAAACTAATTAAAAATACTTATTTTTTAATAATTTAAGTTTTCAAAACGAAGGATCACTTAACAATGATTTTTTTTTTTTTTTTGTTTAAAACGAGGCTAAAGTCGAATATTATAACTGTCTAATTAACAACTTTGAAAAATACTTTACCTTGTTTATCCATCTCCATTAGAGTCGACAGCTCCAAAGATGCTTGATCAATATCTACTTTATTGATTTGAAATTGATAAGCTATATATGAGATCATTTGAAACTTTAATGATATGCAACTTTTTAACAAGAATCATTAGCTTAAGTAAAAGCATGAGATTCGAAGATTATAAAGTTGACATCTTTAGAGATGTGGACCAGTGATGCCACCAAGTTGATATGATATACGTGTGAGCTCATGATTCAATAAGGTTAATATTTTCATCCAGATTAAGTTTCATGTACATTAAGACCCCGACCCCGTTGGTTTCAGACTCTCACTAGCTCCCCAAACTCACCACACGAGTAATTGTTAAATTAAAATTATAATTATATCAAAAAATTTAAATTATTAAAGAGAGTTTTGTTATATTTATTTATTGTGTTCAACACACTCTCTCACTTATAGGCTAAAAAGTTTTAATTGAGCCAGAAAGACTAAACTGTTAGAGAATGATTTGTTGTCTTTAACATGTCCCTTCACGTGCAGGTAGAATCTATTTTAAGTATTGCACGTGGACAATTTTAATATTTTTTTAAATGAATGACGGTGAGTTTTAAATCCATAACTTTTTAGATCGTAATATTATGTTAAATTACCACTTTATTTGTTAGAAAGTAATTTATCGTATTTATTTATTGTGTTTAATAATAATAATATAAAATATATAACTAGAAAGATGGCTGTTGTCCATGATCTCCACTATGTACCCAGAATATATAATAACTATTCCTCTCCTTTCCAGAAAGAAAGGAAAAAGACATAAAATCTATCCTAATACTACTGAATTTGGGTGAACCCAACCAATAAACCATCCCAGAAAACACCTTATTGATAGTTTAATGCTGCTCTTGCTATATAATATCCAATACAATAGCATCTACTGGTAATGCAGCAAATCACATACGACTACGTACAAACACCATTATCCCAAATAGAAAATCAAACACCATTATCCCAAATAGAAAATCAAATCAGAAGCGAAAGCAGATTCGTGGACAACTCCCATCCGCAAAATCTCGTTTTCTTAATTTCGTTTGGTTTCATGATCATGAAAGCATGGCTGCTTTATACGCATATAGTCGCTCTCCACTATCTACAATATTACAAAGATCAGGCACAAGCCACCAATCAAGTCTGTAGCAACAAAGGACAAATTAAAGTATGGTGAATAGGGACGGATTTAATAATTTTTTTTTAATAAAATTAAAATATATATTTTTTTAATTATATAAGTATATTTTATTTTTTAATGGGACTAATTAAAATTTTTAACTAAAAAATATATATATATAATTTTTTTTCGAAAATACGTTATTTTTTGGGTAAGTGAAAACTACGATCCGCAACCGATTGTAAGCAATTTGCGAAAGCAAGTTATCTAATGGGCAATAAATTTGTCCTAAGCAAGTTATCTATTGGGCAATAAATTTGTCTTTTTACCTTGAACATTCTAGGAGCATCTCAGTTATTCGACCCAATCAAAGAAAGAGGTAAATATTGAAAAAACTTGCTCAAGTGGAAGGAAATGCTCCAAAGATTAGGTGGAGTAATTGTAATTCGTTGTAAATAATTATATTGGGTTTAAATTTATGTCGTTCTTTTATTATAAATACTGCTTAAATTTTGACGGATTTAAAATATGTGTTAAAATACTTCGTTGTATTATAAAATTTATAATATTAGAGTAAAAGTAACATAGTTTTGATTAAAATGAGATTTTTATCATCAAGTTGGGAGGTTCGACAAAAAAAATATCAAGTTGGGAGGCGACATTTCCCTCTATACTAGAGGAGGCAGTTGAGGTGGGAAAAGAGAAAGAAAGTGGGAGGAAGTGTCCAAAGCATTCCATACTTCAATTTATCATGAATACAACTTCTGACTTCCACACACGTTTTTAAGATTATGCTCCAATTAAAAAAGTTAAAACTGTCAATTTTTCCTGTTTAAGATTATGCTCTAATTAAAAAAGTTAAAACTGTCAATTTTTCCTGTTTAACGAGATATCTTTCCACTAAGAGAAAGGTGTCCCCATGTAATCTGCCAGCTTGATCCCACTTTATACCAATTAAAGAAAGGAGGCCGACATTTGTTGTATTACAATATGTTGGGGGATCATGCTACACATATGTGGGTGGAGTCTACAATTTCTTATCGAAGTAACTTTTTGTATTCTATATTATTGCATGACAAATATTATGTAGTTATTGATTAATTTAGAATATGCATTAGTAAAAATTGTTGCATTATCGGGCTTGTAATCTTTTGAATAGACTGAATGTGATTTTATTTGAGTAATTATAAGTAAACTACTCATAATAAGAAAGAGAAAGGAAAAAAGAAAACTTTTCAATACATGATACGAAGTTGACAAGTTGTCCAGAACCCTGACTGGAAATTAATAATGCCTCCACATTCCTTCAAAGCCTAACATGATTCCTTTAGCGAGTCTGAGCAGTCTAATGCATCTTCTTATGAATAGAGATCGAGTTATAGATATATTAATAGAGGGCGACATTAGTTTTTTTTTTGGTTTATTGCTTGTAATGAGTTTTTGTTGGTTCTTTGTTTTTAATGTGTCTCTTTACGTGTAAGTTAGATTCTTTGTTTTTAACCATTACACTTCAAAATATATATTTTTTGAACGAGTGACAACATATTCAAACTCAAGTATTTATATAGAATAACTGTTAATATTTAGTAAAAATGGGGAGGGAAGACGGCCTATCACCGGGAATAAAAGTAAAATGACTTCTAACAACTTAAATGGTTAATAAGTCAATGAGAATTATTAATTTGTATGCAAGATTACCAACAATGCTAAAAAGGCTAGAGTAAAAGTGAACATAGACTAGTCACAACATAGATTAGCTATGAGCAAACAAAATCTTTCATGAGTCTGCCATTGATAGCTCCTTGGACCATTTAAAAAAAAAATATGATAGTTTCTTTCCAAAAAGCAAGAAGAGAAAACGTATCCTGCTAAAAGAGGGAAATAGTTGATTTGCATACAATGTAAGATTCCACCGGAATGATTGATTGTTAGGCCACGACGACGACACAAATTGAAAGCGAAGCTGAAAGAAACAAATATTTTCACTGCTTTATTGTGAAAAAAAGATGCATTTCTTTCGCAGATATCTTCATGACTATTAATATTGATACGCTCTAACGAGTCCTAACAGATAACTCTTTTTTTATAATGAGAAATTTATCTTATAAGTTAATATCACATTGGATTTATCATAACAATAAATCCCGTGATATAATTGTAAATCTTAGTACATACACCAAGTCAATCAAGAGAGAGGCTTGAACACGCTCTAGTAATTCCACACTTAGGGCCAATGACACATAATTTGAAATAATGTAGAGAGAATTCGCTCATAGAGAATAATAAGGGATGTGAGACATTTCTTAGAACAATTTTTGTATAATCGATTTTGCCTCCCTAAAAAAAAAAAAATTGCATTTATATCACTCACAATAAGACGGGATGCTTTTGAGAATTCATATGATCTAGTGCCTTTTTAGATTCTTCTTTGAAAAATCTTTAAGTAAAAGGATTTAGGGAGACTATAATTGGAGATTTGTGAGTTTGGTAACCACCACTAAGTCATATATATATTTTTTTCATTTAAGGGAAACTTAAGAAATTTCACATTACTTAAGATGTTATAAATGATAGTTGAACATGAGACATATTGCATTTAAAGCGATAATCTTATTACTAGACAAAATGGTATGTGGTTCACCTCTAAGTAATTTTACATACCAAAAATACTAAAAGTTTTAAGAGATTTTTTAACAATTTTGTGGATCTAGTGGGACCTATAGCTCACACAAGTATATAGATAGATCTACCCTTGAGTGTAAGTATTTTTTTTTAAGGATAAATTGTTTCAAGACTACTAAACTATTTTTTCAGTATTGTTTTGATTATTGAATTATTTTTTATTTAAAAAAAATTATTAGTTTTAAGATAATTTAATTCAAACCATTCTATTAGATGTCATTAAAAAACCTAATAAAAAAAGGTTCAAAATAAAAATCATTCAATCAAATGACCAGTGATAAAAATTCGTTCTTTATAAGTGATCAAGTTATATTACAAATCATTCGGCTAGTGGAAGGATATTGATGATGATGGGAATTTCCTTCTAAACACGTGTCTAATACGTGACGTCCCTAAACATATTTTTGGGATAAATGAATACTACATACAGAGAATGGATAACACATCATCAGCATTCAGATGAGGAAATATAGACTACAATTCTAAATTTGAAATGATGGCAAGGTAGACGAGAGAAAAAAGCTGTGAATAATTTATAGATCAATGTTCTAAATATTCAATCTTCTGAAACTTTGAGGCTCTATTTGTTTGTCGTAAAATATTTTTCTGAAAAATATTTTTTGAATTTTACGGTATTTGGTAACATTAAAAAATTGATAAATTGTAAAATATTTTTTGGTTAGTAATTACGGCTGCTTTTTCTTAATTTTACGATGTTCGATAATACCAGAGAATTGATCAACTGTAAAATATTTTTCGATTAACAATTGCTTATTTGAGAGAAGAAAATATTTTACGGAACTCATAATATAACCAAATACTAGAAAATATTTTACTGTATTCTATTTTTCAAAAAAATATTTTTCCCCAACAAGTTATTTTACGGCAAACAAATGGAGTCCTGTAAAACATTTTATTTTTCAATAAAATATATTTCACGAAAAATATTTTTCACAAGCAAATTATTTTACGGCAAACAAACGAAGCCTCATCTACATCATTATTCTTGTCACACATTTCACTCAACAAGTGTCCCTTAGGCTCCGTTTGTTTTTCGTAAAATAACTTGTTTGTAACAAATATTTTCAGTGAAAAATATTTTTTTAGAAAATAAAGTATTTTCATTGGCTCTATTTGTTTGTCGTAAAATAACTTATTGGGGAACATGTTTTTCTGAAAAATATAATATTAAAAAATATTTTATGGTATTTAGATGTACAGTAAGTTCCGTAAAATATTTTATTTTTCTAAAAGACGTGAAAATATTTTCTAAAATTTTGTACTAGCCGCAATTGTTGACCATAAAATATTTTATAATTGACAAATTATATGATATTACCAAAAACCGAAAAATTAAGTAAAAGTAGCCGTAACTATTGATTAAAAATTATTTTTCAGTTGATTAATTTTTTAGCGTTACCAAACACTGAAAAATACGGATGACAACCAAACGGAGCCTTAGTATTATAGGTCTTCCTAAAAAATACACAATAAAAAAAGATATCCCAAAATATGCACATGCCTCAAAAATAATAAAAGTCTTCTTTATGAAAGGACTATACGAGGAGAAAGAGGGAGATAAAAAAAGGGAAGTTTAAGTTCTTGAATTTGGATTATCTCATTTACTTATTATCTTATTTACTAGATGAGATATATTATAGACCATTAGATTTGGTCTTTTAAAATCGCAACCAATCATTTCAAATTTATTTTAATTATTTTTTTATAACTAAAATTCAAAATAGATCGTTGAGATCTAAAAAAAAAAAATCTCTTAACCCATAATACAAGTTTGAATTCTCTCATCTAGTCGGATACCATGATAATCTAAGGTAGCGATTGGTATACTGGAATAGATTTTGACAGGAATTAAATGAGCTAATGAATTGAATGAAATTGAGAATGGAATAAACTTGGGAATACGAATGACATGCTTGGTATGTTCTAGGAATTAAGAGTAGTAATTGAATGCCTTGTATAATATGACAGGATTGTCCTTTTATTATTATAGTACTAAAAATAAAAATAAGCATAAATATAACTGTAAACAACATAAATATAATAAATAATAATGATAATAATAATAATAATAATTATTATTATATTTGGTATTATTATTATTTTTTTTTGTTTTTATTTTTATCATTATTATTATCTTTATTAGTAATGTTATTATTATTATAATAATTATTACTAATTATAATAATAATAATAATCATCATCATTTTAATCTATATTTTAATTTTTAATTTTATTATTATTCTATTTATTTATTAATTATTATTATTATTTCAATCATATTATTATTATTTTATTAGTTTAATTTTATTGATTATTATTACTTTTATTTTTAGTTTTTGCTTTTATTTTTATTTTTATAATAATAATAATAATTATTATTATTTTTATAATAATATTTGTTTATTATTATTATTATTTTATAATAATTATTATTATTATATTTCTTAATTATTATTATTGTTATTTTTATTATTATTATTATTATTATTATTGAAGTATGGGGTATGGTAGTCAAGTTCATTCCCAAATACATAGGAATGACCCATTTCTATGTGTTTGCTCTGAAATGATTATTCCCATATACGTGGGAATGAGATTACCTTGGGAATGGAATTCCCAAGTTCATTATTACATACCAAGTGTGGAATCGAAAAAAGTTGGGAATATATTTCCATTTTAAACCCCATTCCAATATACTAATCGCTACCTAAGAATCCTTCACGATATAAGAATGTACCACGAAAATTTGTTTGGCTGCCTATTATAAATCATACGAATTTTTTGCGCCATTTTCCTCCCGCCAAAACCTACAAACTCTTTTCTAATTTCCCGCCAAATTCCTAAATCATCTAAAAAGCCCCACAAATTTCTCCACACACCTAACACCCAATCGAAAATGGCAGAGCACGAAGAAGACAACACCACCATAGTAGAAGAACAAAGCCATCAACCATCATTTCCAACAAGCCGAATCAAGAAGATAATGAAACTCGACAAGGAGATCAACAAGGTCAACTCAGAGGCTCTTTTTCTCATCACTTGCACCACCGAGCTTTTCCTCCAATTCCTCTCCGAAAAATCGGCCAAAGTCGCCTTGGAGAAGAAGAAGAAGACTGTCAAACTCGACCATTTACTCGTCGCCGTTAAACGTCATCAACCCACCAGTGATTTTCTTCTTGATTGTCTCCCTAAGCCTTCACCGCCGTCCGATCAGCCTCGTAAAGATGAGAGCCGTTCGCGGTCTGATAATAAGCCTGTTCCCACTGGGACTCGTAGGATTGAAGCATTTTTCCAGAAGTGCACTTAGAATTTATTAAATTTTCAGCTTTTTTTATTTTTGATTTTTCTTTTTTGTTTTGAAATGGATGTAGAATTATCTGGAATTTGTTTGTCTAACTATGGAGAATGATGTTTTATGTATTGTAATATGGTGCAAGTTAAGTGGATTCGATGTATATTCTTATGCCTAAAGGGTGCGTGCCGAGCGTGAGGCCTATTACATAAATCTCGTTTGCAGACTTGTGTTCTGAATTAGAGACGTAAAAGTATACTTGACTTAAATTGTTTTACTTGATTGTCATGATCATTTGAAAGGTCACGTTTTGTATAATGGTTAAATTCTCTTATATTCAACACGGGTTTAAGCAATTGAAACCCAATGGGCCTTAATTCAAATTAGGAATATTATGAGCAATTGTGTATCAGTTTGTCATTAGCACTTGCTTGAATGAATTTCTGCTTCCATGTACATACTGTAAATTTGAAAAGTTTTCCAATATTATATAATGTGCAAGTGTTAGTCATCTCATGAAAAATGTATCAGGGTATTTATTTATTCAATTATGTAAAGATCGAATAATAATTCTTGTGTAGATGTTATTAGTTTTTTTTGGGTCAAAAGCAAACATTGCAATTAGAAGAGCGTTCTAATAAGAATATACTTTGAAGGATAGGGCAAGCAAGGAAGGTTTAGACAAGTGGGTCAAACCAAGCTGGCCCAAATAAGAAACAATTGATTGGCTTTCTAACTTCTATCTTATTTTATTCGTTGATTTCTGTTTTCCTCAATTCAGCAATGATTCTGTAACATGCAATTGCAATCCTCCGGTCTATGAATGTTGAGTTCCTTACTAGCTTCATAATGAAAGAGTTGGTGACCAAGAAGGATAATGTGTTCTTCGTTTATTGATGAAGTGTATTCTTCATGGCACGATGGGCTTTGTAGAAATGGGTGTTATCCCACAAATGGGCATCTTAATAGTATTCTCTCTGGCCCAACTTTATTGGACTCTGATAGATGGTAGTGGGCTCTACCCAAAGGATCTACAGTGGGTGGTTTTATGTTGGGCCCTTGTGTTTGCATATTTAAAAAGACGAAGGAGACCTATAAAAACCCTGAGACATACCATACGGAGTATTAGTGCCAATCAAGTACCAATTGCTTTGTTGGTAGCCCACTTAAGTAAGGGGGCCAGGAGGCATTGTTTCCAAGTTTTTACCAACCTCTAGTGTGTAATCGACATGATGCTATGTGCTTTACAACTTTAGGTAGTTGATCTGGTCAAACAGCCTTCAAACAACCGTGACATCCAATTCCATTCCGATCAAGAACTTGGAGGTTATGTTTGGGCCCTCTTTTCTGTAATTTCTTAGGCGCGTCTCATTTAGACTTTTAGTGTTTATTTGGTTTGGGCCAGCTTGTTTTTGGGTTTGGGCTTAATGGATTGTTGTTTTGTGATGTGTTTCGGGCCCATTGGTTTGGGCTCAATCCTTCTTAAATTTATTTGTTTAATGCAAGCTTCTATAATGAATATATTATATATTTTCAAGCCTTTGTTAAAGGGTTTAAGGCAAAACCCCTCTTTTCTTCTTGTTCTCCTTCACTCAACAGGCCATCAACTCTGAGTTTTGACTCACTGAGTTGACCAGAACGAGTTCAATCAAGCAAAAATGTACAGAAAAAGATGCACACTTATCACCTTCAACACACTCAGAGCAGTAATAAAGGTATGTAGAACACCCAATTCTTCTTTATATTCCATAAAGACACCTCCTTTTTGTAGAAATCTCAGTATTGCCACTGAAAGATCAGATTTTTTTGCCACCGCAAATGAATCTAATGGAGAAAATTACCAAAACAATAATAGTTTTCAGTTTCAACAAAACCAAAATGGGTTTTGTGAACAAAATCTGAATAGTGTATATGGGCAAAACCCTAGAAATGAATTTCAGCACAAACCCGTGGGGCAAAATGGGAAATTTTCATCGGGGTATGTCGAGAATGGCCCCAAAAATGGGTTTATTGAGGACCCAGTTGGGCAAAATGGGATGTTTTCGTCTGGGTATATTGGGAATGGTCAGAAAAATGGGTTTTCTGAGAACCCAGTTAGGAAAAATGCAAACTTCGAAGGTTATAATAGTAATATTTCATCTGGATATACGGAAAGAGGCGTGAAAAATGAGGTTTTCGAGAATCCAGTTGCGGAAAATGCGAACTTTGATGGTCAAAATGGGGTGAGTTCAAAGGATATGTGGCAGCAAAATGCATCTGGGTATGAGAGAGGGGGGTCGGCCAATTTTCGACAAAATTGGAATGGAAACCATGGGCAGAATGTGGTAGAGTCTTCGGGAGGTGTTATTGGGCGTTATGGAGATGTAAATGGAGGATTTCAGCAGAGTTTGAGTGGTTATTCTGGTGGGAACTATGGAAATTCGCAGCAGAATTTGTATGGATATCACACGCAAAATACGGGAATGCCTCAGCAAAGCTCTTCTAATTATTACAGGGGGAATGCTGGAAACTCACAGTACACGATTGGTAATCACTACGCAGGGAATTCGGGAATGTATCACGAGACCACTGGGATTTCGAATGGGTATAATAGTGCAAGAGACTATCAGCAGAGTGCGAGTAGCGGCTATGGTTCGGATGCTGGGTTCTATCAACAGACTTCAAATGGGTTTCAGAATGGTAATTTAGGCACTCAAGGAGAAAGTAATGCAAAACCGAATGAGGAGTTAGTTGAAGCAGAAGGGAGTCAACTGAGAGGTACAATCGAGGAGCTTGACAAGTTTTGCGAGGAAGGCAAACTAAAGGAAGCAGTAAAAGTTTTGGGTTTATTAGAGGAGCAACGTATCTCAGTTGACTTGCCCCGGTTTCTGATACTAATGAAGGCATGCGGTGAAGATAAAGCTCTTGAAGAGGCCAAAGCTGTTCATAAGCACCTTGTAAGATCAGGAGTACATCTTGAACTCAAAACCTATAATAAAATACTTGAAATGTATTGTAGATGTGATTCCGTGGACGATGCATTTATGTTTTTTGATAAGATGCCTAGACGTAATCTCACCACTTGGGATATTATGATTTCTTGGCTTGGTAAGAGTGGTCATGGAGAAGATGCCATTGAATTGTTCACGCAATTTAAGGAGATGGGGCTGAAACCTGATGGGGAAATGTTTTTTGGTGTCTTTTCTGCATGCAGCTTTCTAGGTGACACTGTTGAGGGGTTGTTGCATTTTGAATCAATGTGGAAAGATTTTGGCATTCTACCCTCCATGGAACATTATGTGAGCGTGGTAGACATGCTGGGTAGTACAGGACACCTGGATGAAACCTTGGAGTTCATAGAAAAGATGCCAATGGAACCAAGTGTAGAAGTTTGGGAAACGTTGATGAATCTTTGTAGAATGCACGGAAATTTGAAGCTTGGGGACTATTGCGCTGAGCGTGTTGAACTCCTTGACCCGTCTCACTTGAATGAAGAGTCAAAGGCAGGCCTCATACCAGTGAAACCTTCCGATCTCGCAAAAGGAAAAGAAAACAAGAAGTTGTCTGGTCAAAGTCTTCTGGAGGCTAGAAGCAGGGTACACGAATTTAGAGCAGGAGATAGATCTTCCAGTGAACACGAGAAGTTATATACACTGCTTAGGGGGATGAGGCAGCAAATGAAAGAGGCTGGTTATATCCCGGAGACTAAATTTGTTCTTCATGACATTGACTTAGAAGGTAAAGAAGAAGCTCTTATGGCTCACAGTGAAAGACTCGCAGTTGCTCAAGGTCTGATGACTACCCCCGCTCGGAACCCAATCCGAATAATAAAGAACCTCCGTATTTGTGTCGATTGCCATAATGCGATGAAAATTATCTCGAAACTGGTTGGTCGAGAACTCATCATTCGAGATGCTAAGAGATTTCACCATTTCAGAGATGGATTGTGTTCTTGTCGTGATTATTGGTGAAGTTGACCAACTTTTAGGTACTTTTTGCATTACACCTTAAATTTGAAAAGATATATAAGAGTTTAGCTGCAAGTAACAGTCAAATTTGATGATTGCTTTAATCTCTCTGTTGGTGCTCATCTTTAATGTTCAAATTCATATGACGCTTGCATATCAATTGGAAGGTGAAGAGGAAATCATCCTAAATGTATCTTACATAGCTTATTACATTGATCTTATAGCTCCCATTTTTGTTTTCAATTATTTTGAAATCATACTTTTCTCTTTTTTCTTTCTTTTTTCTTTTTTGGGGTGCGTGCGGGGTGTTGAGAAAAGGATACAGATATAATTATGAAATTCCCCATTTAGTAGATGAAAATGAATTTGAAAGGTAATATCAAGTTAGATTCTTCAGTCGATTTGAACTAACCCTTTCTGTAACTAAGAACAAAAATTAATTTGAAGTAGTAATGCTTTCCTCTATGACCTTACTAATGACAACAAGACAGGTGCCAGATGCCAGTAGGTAGCTCACTTTAATACAATGGCGGAGCCATTCATGGCTAGTGGGGGTTGTAAACCCCGTTGAATTCGAGAGTAAAGTTATTAAAAGAATGAGTAGGATTGTATTTTTTTTGGAAACCTGTATATTTTTAAGTGTTTTTGAATTGAAATTTTTTTTTTCGGAAACCTGTGTATTTTTAAGTATTTTTGAATTGAAAAAATTTATCCATATATAAGTACTAAATATTTTAGGTCACAGTAAACAATAATCCTGGATATGTCCATGCTTTACTATGATATCTTATACTTTACCTAAAATGGCCAAGACCACTTCACTTTCACGTGGTAGATTTTCAGCCTGCCCTATCAATGTGCGTCAACTAGTGGTGATCTCTAAATCTAAATCTAGCATTACTAACAAGAAAAAAGGTAGATAATATCTTCTAACCCTGAATTACACCATTGATTAAAATAACATCCAATTTCTCAATTAAAAGGCTTGATGCTTCCGATTGTGATGTCTTACATTGGTTGAAGAAACGATTTGATTGTGGTTTATACACTATTTTTGTGTGCTTAAGTAATAACTCAAGTTGACGATTTTAAACCTAGTTGATATTTTGACACTAAATTGTTATTTTCAAGTTTATGGCACAAATATGACGTGCAGGTTCAGGGTTCTCGACCTGGACTGTGGCACCAATTGAATTGGTGGATTTTCGTTTTTTCCAGATAGTTTAGTATTATGCTAATCGGGAGTTATCACCAGTCCTTAAGAATACATAGTATCAATAAACTTCCATCTAAATGTATACTACTTGTACAAGCAGAAAACAATGAGGCAACCAATAGAATTTGCATTATTGCAGACTTAGAAAATCTCAAAACACACAGACATTCTTCTTCTGGTTTTATTACACACAGCACTGCATATGAACCATAAAAGCTCTGCTGAAGTTGTAGTTAATACAGGCGCCTGCAGAGTGTGAGGCCATCTCCAATGGAGATCTGAGACAACTCGATGCGAGGATCGGAGGCTAAGAAGCTGTTCAACTTCAGAAGGCATTCCCTGGCTGCCCTTATTCCCTCTGACATCTCGGCATCATCAGGAAGTGCCACTGTCCCAAACCAGAGTGTGTTATCATAGCCGATGAGTCCTCCAACCTTAACCAATTTCAGCAACTGCTCGTGGTAGTTGATGTAGTTTTCCTTATCAGCATCCACAAATGCAAAATCAAAGGAACCTTCTTTTCCCTGGATTGGTTGGAATCAAGAAACAGTATGTTTCTCTGTTATAGCATTTTACTGTGAAGGAGTAAACCGAACCAAGCCTTGCATGACTAGGTGCAGTCAGATAAAGTACTTTAGAGGTTGTCAGTTACATGAAATATTGTACTGGAAGTACCAAGATATATTTGTAGGTTTTATGACAAGAAGTAAAGAATTTTACATTGTTGAGGAGTTCTTTAATCACTTTCATGGCATCTGACTGAATGAATTGAATTTTGCATTCCACTCCTGCCTTCTGAATAAATGGTAACCCAGTCTCATATGCTTCTCTATCTGGATCAACTGCTAGTATCTGCAACATTTTATGAAACCATCTATCCATTCATCATGCAATTTATTCTCAAATACTCAACTTTACATTACTTTCAGAGGATGTTGTACACATTGAAAATCGGTCTCGAGATCCAGTGCGCCAAAGTGAGAATCATACCTCTAGACCAAATGCCCACTAGGCCTAAGGCAAATAAAACAGAATGTAGGTGATTTGCAACTCAGATTAGCATATTTTATCAAGTAAAGAAACATACATGGCCATCATCTGGCAAAGCAAGAGCAGTTGATAGAAGAGAGTAACCAGTAAAGACTCCAATCTCCAGTGTCTTCTTTGCATTAATTAGTTTTAAAAGCATCATGAGAAATTGAGCTTCATCAACCGGCACGTTCATCAGGCTCCTGATAAATTACCACCTTTCAGTTAGATGCTTGCTCTTACAAGTTCAATTGGAAACAAAAAGATTAAATTTGTCGAAGAATTGTGAATCTTCAATTCCCAGTGAAAGACATGAAAGAATGTCTTAGCATTGTACTTGGATCAGCTGAGCGTGTTCTAACAATAATTCTCTTACTGTCCAGATCCAATTACTAGCCTGTCGACATGTTGAAAGTAGATATTCGTGGTGACGGTAGTAGATAACCCAAATTGTTATAAATAAAACACATATTTTTCTCAAACCATGTGAGATAGGATATTACAATTTCTTGTTTACATTTTGTAATCGATTTTTCCTCGGTACATCTTCCAAGAACATAAAATAATAATCGTTACATTGTTTCAAGTAATTGCATTGAGCTGGAAAATACCAATATTTATATTTTTCGGCGGTGGCATTCCTGAGTTCTTTGAGTTGAGGATGCTCTCTAGGATGGACGCTCGTTTGTGCAATATACTGCATGCATAGTAATAAAAGTGGCCATTAGAACAAGAATTGCGCCACAAATTACAGACATGGAAATTCAATGCAGACACAATATCAAAAACAGAAAGGACAAGAAACAGTATCGTTAGTGGCACAATGAAATGGTGTTAAAAAGTGACTCGTGTTTTTCTATGCCAATTTGGGAAAAAAACAACTGCAATGAGGGTAGAAGATGAAAATCTTCTCAGTCTTCTTAGGATTAGCACTAGATAATTTCCTGTCCTAAGCCTGGTAGGAATAGCACAATTGTAACTCTTAGGTGAAAAAGACAACAATGAAATAATAATGCGAGAATATACAGAATTACGTAGTTTGTCTATGTGACGGAGCAACACATGCTTCATGTGTTTTTTTAAACTTATTCAATAATGCGTTTTTTTTTTTGAAAGACTTATTCAATAAGAGAACTTGGATCTAATTGGTATATATATCATAACTCAATGGAGCTCACCTTTTGAAGGGCTTCACTTTGCAATATGGTCTTAGCATGTGAATCTCCCATTCTCTAAAACTTTTACAAGTATATCAAGAATAAGAGATATATGCTGGTATACTTACTAGCTAGTGAAGGACCCTTCTTTTATAGGACTAGCAATATCTACCTACCAACATAAGCGTAGCTGTGAGTCATGGGGGTGACAACCGTTGTTTAGCTCAGATAATAGGTTGAAGTGCCTTAGTAATTTTGTTCATTAAACACTCGAGAGTTCAGTAAAATGTGTAACATCCTAAACGTGTGGCCTACTTTTTAGTCAATTAAGTGCTAACCACTAATTAAGGTGGGTTAATTTTTATGGTTGTGACCATTGCTTAGTGGTGGAGGTTTGCAAATAAAAATGAAAGTTTGAGATCAAAGTGGAATATTAGAGTTTTATAGTGACTTAAGGAGACTTAGAACATGGTCAATCAGTTGGGGAATAAAATAAATCATAACGCTAGAACACTTTCCCAGCATATTTGAAAAAAAGAAAAGAGGAAAAAAAAACCCAATCTGTTCCTAGGGATAAGTGTATAAGCATTAAGCACAATTGCCGTCAATCAAATGAGATAACAGATTGACTAATAAAGATATTACATTTTTATTCCTCTAATAGAACCTTTTTATGTCTTTTACTTTGTATTTGAAAACACTAAAATTGAATGAATTCATCCACTATATCAACTGACTATATTTTACAGACCAAAACCAAAAAAGAAAAAAAAGAAGGTACAATTGCCATATAAATGTTGCATAGCCCAGTTATAAACCGACAATTATCATTATAAGTTTTCATGAATAGTAATGTGCAATTGTACGTTACTTCAAAATTGTTACCAAGGTGGGGACCTCGTAATAAAGGTGATTGCACATCTTATAGGAGAGGGAAATTTTTTCCTCAAACGATGGAACGTCCGAACATGTGTAGAAGAGAAAAAAAAAATGAGGTGGGATCAATCAAAAGTTAGGTGAGAGAGAGATCGATACTTAACAGAAGTGACGGGAGATCGATACTTAATAGAAGTGACGGTAGGCTTAACCCAAGCATAAATGTTGACATGACAATACACAATGCTAAACGCAGTGTTGAAAAGTATCATGACCATCCAACATTTTTCTAAATCTTGAGTCCCTCAGTTAGGCACTTTCTAAGCTTAATTTCTCTTTGATTGTAAACCTACCTTAGTAGTTCTTTCGGGATTACTTAGGAAATCTAATCAATGGTCGGGTTAGATTTTAAAACGTTTGAACCCTATCTTATCTCTCCACTACCTTATTAACATTTTTATTGAATCATAATACAGTATATACTTTTGGTGTAAATATATAAGATGGGTATATAACATAGGCATGGCTCTATGAGCCTATATCTCAAGGATGAAAAACTTACCGGGAATTTGTTGTGCCTTCTAGAATATCGAGTTTACAAACGAGGCTCATAAATCACACCTATATTATATGCACGCCCATGTTATATCTCTCACCAGTGTAGAACATTACAATCATCCCCTAACGTTCTTATCAGGGATGACGCTAGTTTTTAACACTGGCTCTAAGAATATTCTGCCATGCCCAAAGTAAAGGAACTCGGAGTTTACAAGCAAAACTAGCGTTTCCCTAAAAGTAACTGTGTTAAGCTTTAAATCTACTAGTCCAAAATAATTAACCGAGTCATTGCTTATACCTGCAATACAATACTACACAAAGCCGTTGCAGCAGATCTCATTCAGGTAATCTATTTCGATAAAGCACTGATGCGGTTTTTGATGGACTCACCTGGAACTCAATTTTACACAGCCTCATTGCTTTATATGGTACATATCTGTACACTATTCTGAAGGTCAGCAATCAAATAATCAACTATCAAATGAATGGAAAATTCACCTAGGTGTGCTTCATTGTATAAAAAGGTCGTATCTGATGCACAAGGCTCCGCAAATAGTGGCCTAGGAAAGGTAGGCGTACTGCAGCCGCAACCCCGTTGCTAGAGAGACTTTTTCCAAGACTTGAACAAGTGAGCATTTGACCATCGTGCCAAGCAAAGCCTCGTGTGCTTCATTAAATGAAGCAAAAATATTTACCTACTGAGAGATCTTGTGGGAGGACATGATCAACTATTAAACAACTCGTTTTGTATAACATCTCCAGCTGATATGGCAGCTCTAAGTACCTCTGATCACTTATTGCTCCATAAGCCTAGTTTGCTGAGAATGGTTACAAATGTAGACATTGAAGCGGGCCTGGAAACTATCGCCACCAATCTGGTATTTTCAACCTCCTACTCCTATGTATAGCAAGCTTGGCTGCAGGAAGTTTGTGTCTCACCTGTCTCCATATCATATTGACAGCATCTTCCTTCCTTGGAGGGTACTGATATTCAAAGTGATGGGAAATGCGTTTGAGCATGCTCCACATTCTAAGCCATTTTTCTCTTGAAATTCCTCGGAGCTTATCAACCATGTATTTTGGTGTCACCGCCTCTTTGATAGAGAAGAAAACTGAGAACTGACTGTAGTCTAATTCATCCTCGTAGGGAAGCTCAATTTTGTCGCTCACAATGACCGGAACACAGTGGTTCACAATGGCATCAAACAGGCGACAGGATGATGGAGTGTCTCCCGCAGGATTTAGGCAGAACTTTGATGAGCGCATCCCTTTCATGGACTGGTACCAAAAAGAGGGAAAAAGTGTGAGATGGTGAACCATGGATCAGCATGTCCACTACCATCTCCACAAGGGGAAAATAATGTTGACGCAAGTAAAATCCAACTGAACAACTCACCGCTTGAATGCCTGCTTCTGATGCTTTGGCCACTTCATAGATGACACCTTCACTACCCTTTAGTACTTTTTCTAATACACGGCGAACTTTTCCATCCTGAAACATGAAGAAAAAAAAAACAAAAAAAAAACAGATGAGTACTTACATGTCAAAGGTACCCACACAAAAGTTTAATTTAGTTTGAGTTTGAAAACATACAGCTTTCCTGTCTATCCTTCCACGGAAAAAAAGAAGTGTGGGGCGAGACCCATATGGGTCTGGAGGGTCATCATTCAGAAACGAATCCACCACGTGTACATATGGGGCAACTACATCTTTGGTCAAATTAGACTGAAGTTTCTTAAGGCGACCAAAGTCTGACACAATTAGAATTGAAGCCTTCACATTATCACGGTGAAATCTGAATGCATTCGGATGATGGATGGGTATTATGTGGTCCTGTCCAGCAGACCTCTGCCAGTACTTGGAGTTTCTCAGAATGTTAAGGAGATCAACCTAGAATTGAAAGCAATGACAATCCATTCTCAATAATATTTTATATCAAAATACAAATCAAAGCATACAATATACAATCTGTAGCAATATGTAAATTGAATTAACTAACTAATTAAACAATATCACCACCAAGCCTAACCATTACATTTATAGTGCAAAAATGGAAGAGGTGCTAAAGCCGCAGCCTACGCTGGCGATAGGAGATTATGTCAATATGCCCAAAAGTATAAAGAGTTCCCATATGAATCACTTGTTAAGAAGAAACCATATTTTCTACGAGACTATTAACAAACAGTAGGAATGAAGATATTTAAGCTCTGATCATTCGTACGTTTTGAAGAATAAAGGCACTTTGTAGTTATCCAGATATAAGCATTCAGCCGTTAGCTCATGCTAAAAATAAAATATAACCATTCACATAAATCTTCAAATGATCAAGCATCCGATTCTTGAGACATTCGGACAGGAGTCCAATATAATCCTCTCTATCGGAAGACTGACATAGCAACCTAATAGACAACTCCGATGATCAACTCGATGCATAATCGATGAAGCACTCCAAGAAGATTTTTTACCTCAGCGAATAAATAACCAACTCATAACGGCTCATTTGACCTTCAATCAATTATACAAACACAAACACACACACACACATACACTCTCCTTTAATCAATATTACCCACCCTCCCACCCACACATACCCTTAACCGATATTACACACACATACACACCATGCTGATTATCCATAGTCCATACATCATTTCATTAAAAATTTACTCACAATTTATGCATTCATTAAGAAACTCAAAAACAAGCTGTGGCCACACTTATATATAGGGGAACTTGGTGCAATAGCAGAGTTGTCGCCGTGTAAGCTAGAGGAGGGTTCAAATCATAAAACCAGCCTCTTAGCAAAAATGCTAAGACTACGTACAATAAATCCAAACCGGATCCAACTCTTCAATGAACCAGCATATAGCTTCGAGGTGCACCGGACTAGTCTTATATATATTTTAGTAGTCTGTTGTCCCACACTTAACAATCATAACATAATTAATCACTTAATAATGGAGTGTTAGTGGTCACTTTATTAGTGAGTGTTGCGGACACGTAATAATTTTTTCAGTGAGAACTAAAACACATAATTTTTCATATAATATGAGTATTTTTTAATTAATTTTTTAACATAGACATCTAATTTTTTTAAAAAAAAATACATAAAATTCTTATCGTTTTTCTGAGTTAGTGGACTCCAATGTGTATCCGCCCGTGTTTGAACCCATGACAGTTATTTCTCGAACACATGACATGATCTTTTATTACGGGCCTAAAGGTTACCTGCAATTGCTCGTCAAATTTAGTATCCGGATCCGTCATATTTTTGCCGTGAACATTGAAGCTCAACGAAGAAAAAAACGGCACGAAGAACGCCTCAGCTGAATCCGGATCCGAAACTCTAACCGCCTCTTGACCCGACCCGCTCCCATTGTACAGCAACGACGCCATCATCCAGTACTCCACACTGTGCTGCTTCCCCAGTCCCGACACCAGCGACCACGGAGGCAAATTATCCGCCGTCACCGTCGCATTATCATCGCCACCACCGGAATCATTTCCGCCGCCGTGATGAGACATCATGCCGATATGGAACTGCCGCGGCAGCTCGTACATGTAAACCTTCAGCAGCGGCGGCGGAGGCGGCGACGGCAGCGATGTGGATGAGCCTCCGCGGCAAGGCTGTGGCCAGTTGGGGAAGAAGCTCGATGTGTAGTCAATTGTTCCGGTGAAAATCAACGAACCCGCGAGAACTAACACGAAAAACACGAAGCAAATTATCGTTTTATTTGTCATTTGCTTCATTTCTAACTCTCTTCGATTTCTCACCTAATTATTATATCGTCAACAAATAAATAAATAAATACTCCGATCTAATAGTAATGTGTATGTATAGGTGTAGTTACGAAATGTAAAAGGTGCGCGAATCGAGAGTAATAGAATGTGCTTACACATATATAGCTTTCTTCTTCTTTTCTTTTTTTCATATATAGCTTTCCGAGTGAGGAATTTAGTATTATTTATCGGTGAAAGTGTGAAGCTGAGTTGTGTTTTACGATTTTGTCCCTATATATATTTGCAAGTGACGAGGTAGTGTAATTGTTTTTCATGAAAATTCTCAATTATAGTCGGGGTGGTTTTGGAAATTGGAATGAGTATTTTAAGATTTTTTTTTAATTGAAAAGTGCCTAACATATTTTACATCACTAGAATGGATCTTGAATCTCGATACCACAAGATCAAATGACTAGTGATAATTTATGAAATTTAGATATTAAGAATAATTCCAGCAAAAAAAATATTAAGAATAATTGTACAGGTTTAAAGAATTTGGGCAAAGCCACATGTCAAATTTAGTCTAAAGACTCGAATTCGCAAACGAGATTATAATTTTATTATTTTATACTTTAAATTAACTAATCGAAAATTAGTTAATGTTGGTTGTTATTTAAATTTATAATAATTCGTATAAATCATTTTTAAATTATGTCTCCCACCATATAAAATCAACAGAGGCCATTGGTTGGGAAAAAAAAAAAACATAGGCTATTGGATCTCGTCTTGTAATTCTCCCCTAATTAATCAAAATATACGTTTCGATCGGTTATTCTCTCAAAAGGGCCCTAGCAAGAGTTGTAACAATTTGAAGGTGGCGGCAAAACCAGTTTGCAATAAGAAAGGTCAATTGCTTAAGGAAGGGTAGTACATACGAAATGGAAGGAGATAGTAACTGAATAATTCAATTATTCTATATGAATAAAGACTCAATTTTAAAATTAATATATAAGATAATAATTTACTCCACCTAAAATTAATTAATTTTAACTTATAATTATATGTTTCGCATCTTGTTATCTAAATTAGATTTTTATCTATTCACGTTTGAATCATTAACTATTTTAAATTCAAAATTGTTTCTCATTCTAAACTTAAACTTGCTTCTCAAGACATATAATAGCCCCTCGATAGCAAACACCACACTAGATGGTTAAGTATCAGAACAAACTGTTTGTGAAGTTGATTGCATGGAAAAATGGCGCAAATGGTCCTATTGTTTCTCTAAAATTTTAATTTTGTTCTTATTATTTAAAATTAGTCAATGTAGTTCATATATATATTTTTTTGATAATTTTTTATTGATGACTTATGACACATGAGTTTAATTATGTTTTTGGAAAAAATAGGATGGTTAATTTCACATAAAAAAGAAAAATAAAAGAAAGAGACATATAGATCTATTTTCTAATCTTTATAAAGCTTGATAATAAAAACTATGTCACATATTTAAAACAACTTGACTTTTTTGTTAGTTTCAATGGCTGATAATGTAGCGAATGTCTAGCCTGTTAGTTAATTAACAACGTGTATCCATTTGAGAGATAAGCGAAAGACCCTCAATTTGTTACGTGAGGATCCAAATCTATAAAATATCACTAATATACTTTATATTTATTGTGAACGAAAATTAAGGTAAGGCTCTCAAATCTTTAATTACACAAACACAATAGACCGCAATTAAAATTGCTCAATATCAACCCATTTGAGAAGTGCAAATATACATATAATATTCAAAAGATAAATTGGGCTAACATTTTCAGCATTTCACCAGTACCAGTATTTTTTGTTTCCAAACAAAAAATCAAAATCAAAATTTTCAAAAGTTCCTTGAAAATATAATCCTAAAGAAAAGAGAGATATATATTAGACCAGCTGTTAAATCATTTTATTGAATCATTACTTGAAACTTAAATGGTCTTGAATTCGAGTCATTTAAGGAGTAGATGAAAAACTATCATTGACCCTCTTTAAAAAATAAAAAATATATTAAAAAAATCATTCTATTGAATCGTTAGGTTATCTTTTTAAATTTGAGCAATTTCATCTAGATCTTTCAAAATTTTAAAAATATTCCTACCTATAATTTGCTTGTCGGCCCATAAGGAATTTGAGGCGCTTTCATATAAATATCTCATTTTAGGCCGATGACTCAATAGCCCAATATCCTCCTCCAAAGCACGAATCCACAAGCCCGAACTGGTTCAACTAGTTCGCGTTACTATTAAAGCTGAAGAAAAAGCAGTCAACGAACACCTAACGGCTAGGATTATCTCATCTCCCTCTCTGCACAATCAATCAACGGTCAGCATAATTCCTATATTTTTTCTTAACCAAAAATATAAAATGCTTTCTCTGAATTTTTTTTTTTTTTTTTGATCAATCATTCTCTGAATTCTCTCAGTTACATTACGCACTGCGTTTCTCACTCGTTTCAGACATTGCCTCTGTCCTCGTAGTCTTCGCTTCCACTGTAATTACTCTCAACCTATACATATATATCTGTGCGTGTAAATTTTGATATTAATTTTGTTTTGCTTTTTGCTTACTTATTGCATATCTCAATTACAATGTGTATCTATATTTGGGTAAATTTTCATTTGTCTCTATATCTATGTGTGTGCGATACATTTAGCATTTATATATACATTTTGCATAATCTTGTAATTTATTATTTGTTTTTAATTAAATTTTGGTTATTGAATTCTGGGTCTAAATTATATTTTTCTGACATTTTGCTGATGAATAAAGATTAAAAAAACCAATAATTTTTTCTTTCTAAAAAGAGCAGACCAACCCAAGTGCATAAATAGCGGGTTCTGGATAAGGGTCGGTCCTATGTAGGTGTATTAAGAGGTTGATTTTGCAACTCAAACTCGTGAACTCCTGTGTGTGCTATCAATAATTTTTTTTTCTTTTTATTTGCGTAATTTTAGTTTCTATTTATTTACAGAGTTGCATACAGTATTTAATTAAATTAAACCAAACAAGTCTTGGATGGGATTGGTGTCCGGACCCGACCACTGTTATCTTAATACACGTGAGATCTAACATATTAGTGACCCAATGAAGATTTCAATTCTAATTTTCCATTTTGAGCTCATGAAAATTGACGAAATTCAATTTTATATTTGGCATTTACAAGATAATTCTTGATATAAATTAGCTCATATCAGTTCAATTAGATTATAGAACTAGTACATTCTTTCATTTTGTCGTATAAATGCATACAAAAGTATGTATCTATGTATCTATAAATATATAATCTAGATCATTCTTTTATTTTGTCATATATTTGCATACATAAGTACATTTATAAATCCCAACCCGGTGCAAGTGCATGCAGCTCCAGCTATTTATGGTGTCCTGTGAAGGATCAGGCCACTTTTGAGTCTATTGAACACAATCTTGCTCTTTTGCAAGCGGCTGTTTATGCATGTGTAAGTTCATATACACCCACATTATACTAACATGTTATGTTTGTGATCTATTGTGATAGATGGATTGGCAAGGGCAAAAGTTAGTGGAGCAACTAATGCAGATAATGTTGGTTTGCTTTGCTGCGGTGGCATTTGTTACAGGCTATGCATTGGCCTCACTTCAGACAATGATGATTATATATGCTAGTGGAGTTGTGTTCACTTCTCTCGTAACAGTTCCCAATTGGCCTTTCTTCAATCGCCACCCGCTTAATTGGTTGGGCCCAAGTGAGGCTGAAAAGCATCTGAAGCCACAGCCGATTAGCTCTAGTTCGAAGAAGAAGAGCTCTAAGAAGTAGGTCTTTTGACTGACATCATAAAGAATGAACTTTTGCTGGAAATGATTAGGATGTTGATGTATTAGATACTTGTTGCAGTACTCTTGCTTGCCCTTAGTGTTACTCAACTTTATACAGTGGGTAAAGGAAACTTGTTGTTACATTGCCTTGAATCTTGTTGTCATTATTCTGCAAGTATATTGCATCAATTCTGTCTGAATCTAGTTCTGTTTGAGGTGCTTTCCGTGTTATTTGAACTAAGAAATTGTAACATGAGCTGATATGTGCTGTTAAGAACTGCTTCAGATTATGATGCCCCGTTCCTGCTTGCGCGCCCCTGGGTTTAAGCAAGATGGAACAGGGATGTATGAGTTACTCTACCTCTTATCAATTGGTTATATCAACTTTATTTAGTTTGCCTTGCATCGGGGATGATTTAGATATCAAGAAAAAGAGAATTTCTTAATTCTAGTGTTGGCTGTCATGGTTTTATTTGAGGCTTTAGATAAATGGGTTGGTTGAGGTTGGCACTAATCATTTTGTAAATCTCTCAGCTTTTGACCATAGGATTTCATGCCATTGCATGCTCACATTTGTTCGAAAAATTATGTCTTGATGGAAACATTCAGGCTTCTACCAAGAAGTATACAAAACTTGATGTCTAAATTTTTGAAGATGTTGAATGTGGCTTCGAGATTCTTGTTCTTTCCCCCATGAAGTGAACTTTAACTATGCACCATGATTATATTCAATCTTATCTGAAATTCGGAGATAATTTCAGTGAAAACGCGGCGACCCATTATCCTTGTGGTGTCATCTGTGTTAGAATCTTTGGATGGTTCATATAGTCGATTTATTTTTCCTCTGATATAGGTAAATGCAGCAGAATGGTGACATGAAATAGACCATGGATATCTATATTCTCATATGCTTATTTGAACTTATGTGTCATATACGTGGTTTAAGATGAAAGAATGACAATTTCTATATGGAGTTTGCCTATATCCTGTGTTAGCTTTCATGATTATTTGCAGGTTCGTTTAAATTAAAAGTTCAAAATCGTAGAAACTCACATGATAGAGAGAGATTTTCTTTCTTTCTTCTTCTTTTATTTTATTAAAGGAGGAAATCACCCTAAGTATGACCAACCACCAATCGATGATAGAACTATCCATTGATCTAGTTACGAATATAGAGCCTCAACAATTAAGTGAGATTTTACGTGCATGGCCTCAACAGAGGAGAAGGCACTCGTGAAGAATGAATGTCATTAATATATCTATATAACTGATCCTATGTAACCGGATGAAGTTTAATTTGGTCTAGAGTATCTCAATAACTTCTTTTATCTTTTCTTAACCTGATAATTTCTTAATCGAAAAAGAGGAATTTTACATCAGCCTGGGAGATGGAAATTGGTTTTGGACTCTGAAGAGGGTCACCATAATAGGCCATTAGGCTCTGTCTACCATCTACTTATTTCCAGGTTTGTTGGGGGATGAATTTTGAGCTGTTTCAGACTTTGGACTTATGATCAATTGAACGTAATATTTCACCGAGCTTCTCTCTGAGACAGTCCGAGACAGTACCTAAACTAAAATTGAAGAACAGGAAGACGAGAACCGCCAACTCGCTTGAATATCTATTATCCTCTTAGGCCCTCTCTGCTGCTTAAAAACTCGTTGTCAACTTATAAGGCTATTAAGTGCTTATCGAATTTATTCATATTTAGCAGTTGGGGGATTGACTTATGGGGGTATGGATCTTGGATGTTTTAATAGTGGACTTAAACGATTCTGGTTGTCAAAATTTGCGGCTTTATGAAATTTAACTGGTTTTACAAATAAAAAATATTAGGATATTTCATAATATTTTATGAAATTTAACTGGTTTTACTTTGTCATAATCTTGGCATAATGCGCCTGAATCGATATGTAATTCTTGTATAGTTACCTCTCACTTCACCTTCATAGAACATGTAACAAGGTAGCAGATTGGATCGATAAAACTTGTAATACTACAACTTACCACTCGATTGGTGCTCCGTACTCCAACATTCCTCATAGTCTAGCTCGATTATTAATTACTCTCTGACTTTGATCTTTTTGGAATTGGCTAATTTTAGCCCCATTTGTACTTCTTCTAAATTACTATGAATCCCCTTTGACCTTCGACAAAAAAAAAAGAAAAAAAAAAGGAACCCCCGTTGACCCAAAAAAGATTTGTAATTCAATGTGTTGAATAAATGAAAGCGAGATCAAGTCGTATTGATTGCTATTCATTAATTTGCTATTGCATATAACATACGACAACTACTATCTTCTTTCTTTATCTTTTGATTAATTATTATAAATTTAGTTTATTGGCTCCTGGAAACACTAAGAGTCGACAAATTATAATATCAGCTTCTAAAAAGTCCTCAATCAAGAAATTAATTAAGAGGGGTGTATTGCGAGCACTTTGTGCTCAAAACCTTTGTTTGCTTATAAGTTCTTATTAGTGTTTATAAGCACCTATACTTATCTCAGTAAAATTTGAGAGTAATTATGCAAAGTATGATCAAAACAGCAAATTAAAAGAGAAACAAAAATGCTTATAAGCACATTTGTTGAATCTGATTCTTTTTCATATCCTGAGTATAGCGGGAATTTCATGTATCAAACAGTCTTACTTGATACTTAAGTTTTAAGATAACCTTTCATGCATCAAACAATGGATACAAGCGGTGCATTAACCAAAAGTATAGCGAGAATTTCATGCATCAAATAAAATTTTGTTTAGCACGGTACGATAAGCTCGTACATTCTAAGCTAAAGATACTAATTAAAAAGTATAGGTGGAAATGTATAATTCAACTACTGCTTATCAGATAAGTTCAGAATGAGTCATCTTAATTGATCTTTATTAATTTACCACTTGTATCCACTCTTTTTTTCTTTTTCTTTTTTTGTTTCCTTATCCTCAGAAGTCAGAACTGCATTAGGCTCTAAGAGTGGTTCTAAAATTTTTCCGTGGCTTCTCGTAATTAATATAATCCGAAAAATGATTAAAGAAATTTAGAAAGGTCAAGAGGGAAAATCTAAGAAGTTGTATTGTACACTTGGTCCAAGCATGCAAATTTAATCCGTGCAAATCATGAATCGCCAGAATCGTCGGGTTTATGCTTCTTTTCAACTTCCTAATCCATGGACAAGCAGTTTCTTTCACGTGTTCCACAGTGTTTGAAGCAGAGGCAGTGGCTATTCACAATGCTTGCCTCTTTGTCCAACAGTCATCTTCCTACAACATCACGATTGAAAGTGATACAGAGACAGTTTTCAAAACAATCATTTCTCCAAAATTTGTTTACTGGCAAGCAAGACCACTGGTGGAGGATATCAGAAAGATTGTTGCTACTAGCCCTCGTATCAGGTTCCAAGATATTAGAAGAACTGCAAATTGTGCAACTGATTGGGTTACGAAGTGGAAACTTAAGGATAACTTGTCTTTTGATTGGATTTCAAATATCCCCGTCCCTTTGTATAACTTGCTACAAACTGATCTTCAACCCACTGGTGTGGAATAATGTATTGTTTTCCTTTTGTTTGCAATATAACTATTGTGCTTTGACCAAAAACAAAACAAAAACTCTCAAAAGTATTTCGTTAATTACTATGATTTTTTTTTATCTTTGGGTGTCTAGGTATCCATTGATAGTGTTTCACATTTGAACCTCGCCTTTAACTTTTAAGGCTATGTCATCCTAAGCCGAAATCAGTTTACTTTATAAAAGAAGATATCAACTTGATCGTAAAATATTATTGAGAAATAGAATCCGTGTTGTCAAAGGATTTCCTGCGATTATTTCTATTATGGAATGAGTCAATCATCCACTTTGATCAACACAAAGTGATTTTTTTTTTACGATTTATAGGATTAAGAATTGATTAGTTGATAATCTTGTCAATGTTTTCTATCTGATAGACTCGATGTCAATGATGTAATTTGATGCTTGTCGGAATTAAACAGCTACAATATTAATATTTTCCTGAGTGGAACATGGAGGAAAACATATTTTCCGGAAATTTATGTTTGCGTGTTTGAAGGTTCAAATAAGGTCACAGAAAAATGAAGATATATTTACATATATTAACGATTTTTGTGAAAATTTGAAACATGAAGTTCTCCATATTTAATACTATATTTTCCCAAAAATAATTGAATGTTTAAAATGAATGAAATGCTTAGAATATATATGAAATATCATTCCTTGTAATATTTTTCTTCATTTTTCATTTAAATCGTAGAGATAGCCCAGAGATTTTAGTCCGGACAGCAAAAAAACTTATGGGAAAATCTTTAAATTTTTTCCACATATTAAAATGACTGAAGAGATATATCATAAGAGAATGATACAAATACAAAAAGCAATTTAATTTTTTTACGAACCATATAAATTTTGAATTAAAATGACGATCATTTGTGAATTAAAACGACAATCATTTCGTAGACCGACCCCTTATTCAGATATTCAAAAGTATTTTCTGTGAGTTTAGAAGATGAACTGACTTGTTTGACTCATTTTTTAAAGTGTTTTTAGGTAAAAGTTAAAACTAAAAAAAACTAAAAACTGAAAAGCTCCAAATTAGAGCTTTTCAAAAAAAGTTTTTGCGAAAGTTTTTACATAATGCAGAAAGTTGTTTTTCTTTTTTTTTTCTCAAATATACCCCTCCATATTTTTAAAATTCGATATTACACTCAAATTTTTTAAAAGTTCAACATTGCTTAACACAGGCCAAACAATTAACGACTTTTGTTCAACAACACTTTTAACAAAAGCTTTACTCTAAAAACTCTACAGTTTAAACGTTAAAATTTTACAATTAGACCAAATCGAGCTTTCATTCCATTTCGTCCGATATCTCTTACAACCTGAGATCTCTCACAAAATCTCCACATGCTTTAAGAGATCTGATGAGAAGCAATGCTGTATTTTTATTAAATTGACATAATCCACGATATATCAAAATTAGCTGGATTATACAAAAAAATATTGAGATATTTTAAAATATCAATTTTGTGGGATCACTAGAAGCCACTGTCCTATAAAAGTAAATTAAGTCACATACCAAACGAGATGAAGTTCTCTGTCTCCTTTTATAGTGCAGAATAATTCTATTTGTTGTGACGTTTTAGTGCCCTAGAAACACAAAATCCAATCAATCGAAATGCACAACACTTTTGAACAAGAAAAAGGAAAAAAAGAAATATTCCCAAACTGAAACATATAGAGTTTAAAATTCTTGTACAGAAAATGTACAATGTGGACAATGGTCGGAAATTTGCTTCACAAACCATTAGGCACAGATTCAGTAATTCTTTTTAATGGGAGTTAAAACACATAAATTTTTAATTATATGAGTTTTTTTTTTTAATGAGGGTTAATTTAATTTTTTTAACTAAAAATACATAAATAATTAATTTTTTTTTTAAAAAAAATACATAAAATTTTTAACTTTATTTTGACAAACCCACTAACCCAAATGTACATCTGCCCCTGCCGACCATAGACCAATGAAAGGTGAGTTGGTTTTTATTTTCATAAGTGTAGCTACTATTTAGGCGTAAGCTGCATATGTATTTAATATTTCTCCTCTCAATTTGGTAATTAGCAAATGGAGAATATAATATGTTCCAAAAGCTGTAAGAAAATGGACAGGCAGCGATGCCATAATGGCCCCTTGGCTTCTCATTTCACAATTCTGTTAGATATATATCACTTTCAATGGCCACCATTAAACGCCTGATATGCTCTTCTGATAAATAATTAATGGTATTCTTTTTTTGGGGAAAATTTAGTGGAATTCTTTCTTGTCAATCGTAAAAGACATTATCAAGTTGGAGCTTCTGAGTTTATTAAGGGGAAGTTTCTTTGTAGTATACTCCTCTCTCAAAATATCATCAACTATTTTATAGTAATTGAAATAGTCTCGTTTGTAAATTTGAAATTTTGATTTTAAGATGTGACATATATTTTGCACATTTACGCGAAATAGATGTAATATTGAAATCCCCATCAGTTTGAAGCTTCTTAGCTATATAGAGCTTAATTGTATGACAAAGGAAAGATTAGCTTAAATGACATCGATATCAATCAAGTCTTGAGATTAGGTTGAGCATTATTGCATGAGGATAAATGTCTGTTGCTTGTGAAATACACAATCGATGACTTTGTCAAATTGGTCAGTTGGAAAGAAAAGCATAAAACCTGCAACTTGCGAGTGCCTGATAACTTGCAACAAAGTGCCGTAAGTTCTTATAGATTGGATGAAGTGAGCGACTAGTAACTTATTGTGATTAAAAATTTAAATTTAAATTCTCTAATTACAAATATAATTCGATCTTAACTGATCTAAAATATATTTTAGTACATACAATTACATCATCGAATTTGTAATTTTAAAGTGGATTGTCCAATAAAATGCTGCCTAATATGAGATTCTAGACCATATAAAAGCGGAACATGCATAAAAAACCCGTAAAGCAATACAAATTAATAGGATATGGGCTAGCCACCAGAAAAAAGGCAATGAGCAGTAAAAGCTTTACTTTTTTCAACCTTTTTTTCATCTATATTTCATGCTTAAGGCACAAGGTTATAAAGTTATAAATTCTCCGCTTAAGTGTGCATCGTAAAATATAACATTGTAAAGAAATAGAATCAAACTAACTTTAGGAAAATAAAATTTCAATATATTGAGTTATTTTTTTAGCTTACACTTCTTTGAAATAAATTAGTGACTCAAGCAACTCACTCCTTGACCGCTCTCTATCAACAAGTAAAGAACTTTCATAATATCATATGTTATAAACAAAATTTTATAATTCTAAACTAACACATCATTTCATCTTAAATATACTAATAATTCACAATCATTAAATCATGTTATAAAATCACGAACAGATGGATTATCTCCATCCTCACTCAGATTCCCGGGGTCCCATCATGACACAACTTGTTAATCACATTTTTCGAAAACCACTTATATTTGGAAAATTTATTTGACACCAACTACCATTTTGGTTGGTCTATTTTACCTTGTTTTGTCCATGTGTTTTTCCTTTGTTTTGGCTACCTCATGGCCTTCCAAGAACCCATGGATCTTCACCTACTGCCGTGACCATAGGCCACCAACCACCCTCATCATATGATTATTGGTGTTTGGTGTGCCTTGAAATGAATAGATTATAAGCTCGAAAGACTTATAAGCTCTTTTAGTGCTTATAAGCTTTAGGGCTTCTAAGAAAATAATAAAACATGTACCAATAACTACATAAAAATAATTTATCCTTTAGATTTGTGATCCAACACGTTGTTGTTGTTCAAAAATTTTCAAAGCTAACTCTATATATATTATTATACAGCAAGTGACGAGTAAATTTCAATTTTTCATTTTGTTGATTGAAAGAGAATAATTAAAAAATCTCAAATTATGAGAAAATGGACTTTCATTCCCGAATTTGATAGTACATTCTGTACCTTATTAAAAAATTGATATTTATTTATCAACCACATGTTATCTAACCAAATGTGTTAGAACCTATGATCTAATAGGTTTGATGAGCTACAGACAATTTCATGGATTCTTTTGGTTGTTCAATCAACCACAAACTGATATGTGGAAGATACTTAGAGCAAAATTAGTCTCAAATCCATGACAATTTATTGTTCGGATGAAAGCAAACATTTTGAAAAATATTCAAATGAATATTGATCCTAGGAAACAAAGATTAATCCTTCTCTTGTCTTTGATTACAAAGAAAAGAATTTTCTAGCCATTAATGTTAATATTACTGAACTTAATTTAGCATCCATATGAGTGATTTTTTTTTTTTTAATTTTTTTTTTTGTGTAACTGGTGGCTTGAAAATTGTAAACATTATAGTTTTTGCGGTCAAAAAATATTTTTCTTCAAAATAGAAACTATACCAAATTTATCAAAAAAATAGGTAAAATGGGCAGAATCCCCATGATTTTAAAGGTACAAGTATAAAAAATCTTCTTCTTTCTTTATGTAAGTGTACAAGTATAGAACACAAAACTTGATATAGCTAAACAATTAAGCAAAAGAAAAATCTCCCAAAAATATATAAAAGTTTTACTATTCAAAACTTTCTGTAACTTGCATTCTTAGATATTAGATCGCTGAGTGTCACTTAATTTGTGAATTATTTATCTTGTTAGAAATAGTCAATTATGTATCTTGTGAATTACGCGTTACGTTAACAAACCTTCTAAAATATTTAATTTATACCTACTCTAAGATTAGCACGGTGTAAGCAGACCAAAATAAGATTTAGCTATTCGTCTTTCTATTAATAGGACAAAAGGAAGATAAATTGTGACACGAACTCCTTAGAACATGTCAATCTAAATTAAAAGACATTGTCAACTTAACTCTTGAAATCTCATTTACTTTCTTCTTAATTTGTATGCATCGATAAATTGTCCAACTCGTTAATTTTACAAGTCTTGTGAGGTGATTTACGTGGTTAAAACTTAAATAAATAAGTTAGGCTTAAAAATAATTAGGGTGAATAGCACCCCACCCCCCTGTAATTTGGTATAAGTGTATGCTAACTTAATGATTGCATAATTTGACGAAAATACCCCTTTAAAAAAAATACTAACAGTGATTTCATCTTTACCAAAAAAAAAAAAAAAATAAAAAAATATTTTTAAAAAAATAAAAAAATTAATGGAGTTTTTTTTTAAAAAAAAAAAACAGATTTGCCACCTTCCTACCCACCCACTAAATATCCAAAAGGTGATAAAAGTTTTAAAAAATATGAAGTTGACTTGATAATTAGTTACAAATAGGATTTATGTTGATAGTGTAGGTTCAAACCATTATAGTTGTATTTATTTTTGTAATTTTAATTATGGATGAAAAAGAATTAATATCTAAAGAACATGACCTCTAATGAGGTTTGAACTCATAACTTTTAATTTAGTAAGTAATGTCTAACCATTAAGCCAAAATTATTATTTGTTGCATCAAGTTAGATCGTTCAATATTTATTGAATACATAGATTATTTAATTTATACCATGAATAAGAACAAATAGTTAGATATACAATTTAGAATTATTATAATATTTTCTTATGATACATCTAAAATGTAAACCAATTTATATTCAAAAATATGCTCGAAACGATTATTTTGCTTATCAAATCTTTAAAAGTACTATAACTTGAAACCATAACTAAATTTTCTTTAATAAAACTGTAAAAAAAAAAAAATTAAAATTGTAAAAATTAAATTTCTTTTTTATTAACCCAAAAAATACTGTACAAAAAAAAATTCAGTCCCAAATATTAAATTTATAACTCTGTCCTTGATTCAAAATTGCAAAAAAGTTAACAAAGAAAGGTAATGTGTTCCAATTTTAAAAAACATTAGAAGTTAATAAGTCTACTTCAAAAACACAGAATATTAGCGTGTACTGAGAGTGAGATGTTATTTACCCAAACAATTAAAGTGTGTCTTTAGCGCGCATGCTTCACGAGCAAATTGATAATCAAGTCGCTTTCCAAACCGGCAGGGAGCTGAAGATCTCATCATCTGACGTGGTCTGAACCGTGTCAATCTCTATCCCATACATCATCATCTTCCTCCAATACACGATAGTCCATACCCATACCTATACACCATACCATACTTTCTATATATACATATCACCATTTTCCATTAATATCCAATATCTATAAAATCCCATCTCTTTATCCATATACTTCTTCTATTACACTTCAACCATTTTAGTTCACATTAAGCATTTTTTTTTTCAGCTCAAAAGTGATATCCTTTATTCTTTTTTCTTATTGTTTTTGGTACCCCATTTTGATCTGTTGAAATTATCATTTGGTAAGTTACTTTTTGTTAATTAGCTGATAAGACCCCCAAAAAATGTTCAATCTTTGATAATTGTATTCAATGAAAGCTTCCATTTTGAAGTTTTTTGCTTTCTTTTTGATTTTCTTTTCTCTTTTTGGGTTTTTTTTCATTTATTTTTTATAGGTGGAACTGATATGAGCTATTAAATGGCACCAAATTGTAGATATTTGGATCTGTTTTTAATTTTGTTTAGACTAATTTATGATTTAAGCAAGTCAACAAGTTCGTGTCGTGTATTTAAGTAATAACTGGTGGAAGGTTTATTTCGGAGATCCGAGTTCTGGCCTAGGGCGTGATATTTTTGGGTTTAGTTGTTTCTTGTTTCTTAGATATATAGAATTTTTTTTTTCTCTTTGTTAATTCTTAAATGTTGAAGCTTGTCATTATTGTTTTTAGTCATATTGGTATATAGTCGCTCAAAAAGCTTGTTCTTTAGCTCTTGCTGTTTTACATTGAATGTAATTGTATTGCTAGTTAATGGACAAACAAATCTCGGTTTCAAGTCATTTTCGTTCTCTCCTAGATCTCCTTTTTATTACTTTTGGTAAATTGACCGCCTCATTTAAAAGTTTTAGCTCCTAGAGGTGGATTATGTTATTTAACGAATATCTTCAACGAATTCATTCATGTGCAGACGAGATTCTTTTTTACCGAGCCTTGTACTTGAAAAGACACTTCCTAATGAGTGACTCAAACCGAGACCTTGTAATAACTGGTTATGACACTATGTAAATTGAAAACCACATCTAAAACCTTAAGCTATTAGAAAAGATTTATTTTGCTTATTTATTGTGTTCAACGCTTTCTTTTTCTTATTCCCTTATTTGGCGAGTGGCGCAAGTTGGTGAAGTTGATGTTTATATGTTTGGAACTTATTCAAAACGTGTCTATCAACTAGAGCTTTTAGTTTTTATGTAAACATGCCATTCGGTACCACTTTACTTTTGGTGGTAGAGACTTTTGCCAAAATTTGGTAGAAGAATCGGAAGATTGTCTTGGACTGTTTGGACTAAAAAGGGTGGCTGACTTTGATATATAAGTTGTTTTCTAATTAATGTAGCCCCTATAAGATCAAAAAATTATATTGTGAAGTCAATTTAATTGCAGCTGGATGAGAATTATGGCAAACCAGTAGTTGAAAATCGTATGATGATACTTTGTTGAAATTAGTGGTGAATAACTAGCTGTCCCGGCATGTTGTTATATAGCGAGGTCAAGAGTCATTTCTGGGATACTTTCTGTACAATTATATCTAAATATTACAGGAAGTGTTGGTCTTCATGAATCTACCTTGATCTCTTTTTCTGTCATTCTCTTCTGCAAATATTATCCTGCAGGTGATTATTTAACTGCTCGAGATGGAAATCACCGGAGGCTAAGACTTCTTAGGTTCTATGGCCTTGGCAGGTATTTCTCTTCCCATTTGTCCATTAAGAATCAAAGAGAGGACAACAAGAAAATGAAAAAGAATATGACATTTCTATATCGCTATGTGTGCTATTGTAATCATTTTTTATTTCTCTTCAGCTTCTTTCCTGTTTCATCCATTTACTTGGGTTGTTGGAAACCTTTGCTCTTGTATATAGATATCTTGGCAATGTGTGGAGGAAGAAACACTTCAGGAACATTCGAAACTAGTAGCAAGCTTTGTAGTGAAACCCAGGAGAACTACTCAAGGACCAGAAGAATTGGTATGGAATTTGAATCTGATTGGACAAAGCTTAGAAAATCATCAGCCTTCACAGCTCAAGTGATTCGTTCTGCGACATCCTTCATGACTTGGCATTGTAAAATTCCCATATGTGACGAATTTCATGAATTTCTTTAGTCGGATGCCATTGATATAGTTGCATTGATTCTTGTGTTCGTGAGACATTCTTTATTGAAGACAATAGTTCTGTCATTCCATCAAATATTTTGATTTGAAAAATGCCTGGTCTTGTTTACGGGGAGAAAAGAGTTACAGAAATGAATGTGTGTTTTACTGATTCCATCCAGCAAGATACCCAAGCTTATTCAAAATGTGCTTCACGCTTAACTTTTTGTGTCACTAATGATTTACATAGTCCCATCTTGCCTGGATTGCCTGATGATGTGGCAAAAAACTGCCTTGCTCTTGTTCCTCGGTCTAATTTTCCTGCTATGGGTGCTGTCTGCAAGCGATGGAGGTCATTCATCAAAAGCAAAGAGTTCATCAATGTTCGCAGACTGGCTGGTGTTCTCGAGGAGTGGCTTTATGTCCTAACCATGGATGCTGATGGAAATGGGAGCCACTGGGAGGTTTTGGATTGTTTGGGACATAAACATCGTCAATTACCTCCAATGCCTGGTCATGTAAAAGATGGTTTTGGCGTGGTAGTTCTCAATGGAAAGCTTCTAGTTATTGCTGGTTATTCCATTGTGAATGGCACTCCCTCTGCCTCAGCAGATGTTTATCAATATGATTCTTGCCTGAACAGGTTTGACAAAAATCTTTTACTACTCTGCTGTGCGTTTTAGTCAAGTGTCTACTCGTGTTTTGACTGACTAGAAATTTCAGTTTTAAAATCTTTTTATAATAGTGTGCAAAATCGTCATTTTTATCTTGAAATCGGTGTTCAGTTGGTTTTTTGAAAATGGTAAATTTGAGTTATACATATATGTTATAAATGCATTTGTGCCTTCGCTGTAAATACCATGAGACCGGATCAGATAGAAAGCTTTTCGGTGGAATCCTTTTGAACTTGTTAACAGATCAGCAATAGTTCAATAACAGTTTCAGAAATTCATAGCTTAACTACAAGATTCCTTTTTCTTCATCATGCTTATTGCCTTGTGGCCCACTATGAGACCCATAAAATGGAGAAATTAAATACCTTAATTGGCTTTGGCTACATTTTCTTGATCTCTTTTCCTTTTTATTTTCTGTATGCAATTGCTCATGGTTTTCATAATATCAATGCCGCAAATTATGTGCACGTATATCTAGAAACATATAACCTTAGTTTGACACAGTTGTGCCTCAAGATAGAGCTCCCTATAAATTCAATTGACCTTGATTAAAGTTCAGTATTTGGATTGGTTTTTGTTCCTTACCTAGAGCTGGAACTCTATGCTATATGTTCATGCACTAAGAGTTTGGCTTTGATCAGATGCAGAATAATATTGAACAAAAAGAGAATCCAATTGTGACTGTGGGCCTCTGATTTTTGTTGTTTGGATATATTTTGGGATGGGAAATTTGCCCACCATCAAATGGTGGAATGTCAAACCCAATATTTGTGGAATTTGCTTCTCAGTTTCTGTGTAGTGATTTCTTAGAGTTCACTTATAAATTAGGATGAGTAGGATAAACTTTCTTTATCCTTTTGAATAGCAGCAATAGATGTTTGCTTTAGATTTTTTGTAAAACTGTACGTTTTCTTTTCTTTTGCTAGTCAAAATGTTTTCTTATAATATCCAATTATGCATGTATACTTCTTCAGTGAATCTGCATTTTATTTGGATCTCTTAATGTCGAGTCCAGATTCTCTAATATGCTTCTGCAAAATGGAAAGAGCTATACCTTCCTCTTCTTTTTCCATCAACATATGAAGTCATATGTTATTTTCTCTTGCAGCTGGAGCAAATTAGCAAACATGAATGTAGCTCGCTATGACTTTGCTTGCGCTGAGGTAAACGGAATGGTCTTTGCAGTTGGAGGGCATGGGATAGATGGTGAATCTCTGTCTTCCGCTGAGGTGTATAACCCTGAGACTGATAAATGGACTACTATAGAGAGTCTCCGCCAATCTCGCTACAACTGTTTTGGGTATGGATTTGGTGGTAAGCTTTACATCATGGGAGGGAGGTCGAGTTTTACCATTGGAAACTCAAAGAAGGTTGATGTGTATAACCCCGAGAACCACACATGGTGCGAGATGAAAAATGGTTGTGTCATGGTGACTGCACATACTGTTCTGGGGAAAGAGCTCTTTTGCATGGAGTGGAAGAGCCAGAGGAAATTATCCATATTCAACCCTGCAGACAATTCATGGAAGATGGTACCAGTTCCAGTGACCGGGAGTACGAGCATTGGATTTAGATTTGGCATACTGGATGGGAAACTTCTGCTGTTTTCGCAACGGGAGGAACCCGGTTATAATACCCTGTTGTATGATCCAAATGCCGCACCGGGCTCAGAGTGGCAGACTTCTCAGATTAAACCATCTGGTTTGTGCCTTTGCAGTGTGACAATAAAGGCATGAAACTGTTTCTCAAAATAAAGGCATGGACTATGAGTTGAGTCAAGACCTCTGAATTGATTTATTTTCTCAACTAAGATTATCTATTTTGATGCTTTGAACTAGTTTAAAATGTCCTATGAACAAATCAAGAATTTGCTGAGATGCTGCTTGTGTATACTATATACTCTTGTCTGGAATGGTTTTGATTAAATGGTATATTGCTGCTTCTTTTGTGTTATTCCTATATGTGGTGGGTGTTAGGCGTAACGAATATCCTTGGAGCACCTTTTTGCTTGTCTGATTGATTGTTTTGAACTCATATCGGTCATGGGTTAAGAACAGGAATTGAACTCTATGAGAAAATCCTGTCGCTATATTGCTACAAACATACCATTCACAGGGAGATAAAGAAATAGAGTGACACATGCGACTGTGTAGAACAAATGGCATGTTTTGGTCATCTCTTTACCTGACCCAAAAATTGACCCACTACATTGGTTGAACAAATTTTTCCTCATCATGAATTACCTACCAAGCTTACAGCGGAGATAACATTCGACAAAAACGAGTGGTATCATTGCATGATCTGATTTGGTTTAGTTTATAAGTTACCTACAAAGTGCTTATCAGTGGACCTATTGGATTGTGCCAAATTCCTTTTAGCTCCATTGTATTACTATCCTATGACCTTGACATAATATTTTTTACTATAATGTCGAGATTTTTCAGTAACAATAAAAGAAAACGATAGACCTTAAAGTGGATTTAGAATTCTTACGTATAACGAGAGTTTTTTCACAAGTTTATCTTTATTGGAATATTGTATACTCTTTTCGTGACCATTGTGTAAAAAGAAGAAAATATTATCCATCTCCTCCCAAGGCTGAGCCTTCTGAGACTATGACTTACTTTTTAATTTCTTGACCAGTTGATATTCTTATAACATGAATTTCTTCATCGAAAAAATTATTACTAGCGCCTATTTAGAAAGTAAACTTTAATGTGGATAAATCTTTGTTAATGCGACGTATAACTGACCTACGATTACTAGCGATTTGAATTTTATGTAGATGAATTATTTTATAAGAGACGCCTCTGTTGATGAATGAAAAGAAATATTTCTCCGTCAATGTTTACACTCCAGTCACTAGCCATGACTTCAGCATTTTTCTATCACCCTAGCTCCCCCGGTTCTGGTTCAAAAATGAGTATGATTAGAAAGTCTAGCTTCACAAAGACCTCCGAAGTGTTATTAATATTATGATCACTGTCAACGTGCCTTTCCAGTAACATGGCTAAAACTTTTCATGGCCAACAAGATGTTTGGAGATTGACGTTGCTAATTGCTTGACGTGTGTATCCATTTCTCCTTCACGGCATGCTACTTCGTTTTATATTTTAAACCTTATCAGTTTTTCCTTTTCAAATTACCATACTTCAATTCTTGTCCTATTGTGTTTAAGTTGTGTGTGTTTATCTAAACGATAAAAGTAAACGAACATCGTGTTTTGTTAAATTTACACGTCATATCATATGTTGTAATATTATAAAATTTTAATAATTCTTTATGGTCTATAAGAAAGGGGTGAAAACCTCCCGTCATCAGCACCACATACCACATTCAGTAGCTATATTCTTGAAAATTATAAAGAGTTATTAGATGATTATTATTATTATTATGTCATAAAGTTAAACGTGATATTTCGATCAAACATATGGAGATTATTTTGCACTTTTATCCCTTATCTGAATGGTGATGCCTTTGCTTGCTTCCCCAAGGCCAAGTATGAGTAGAGCACATAAAAATGCTACAGCATAGAGCCAAGTCTTGGACAAAATAGATGTGGTGCCAAAGAGTTAAATGTACAAAGATAGATTAAAAAAGAACTAAGTAATCTCATAAATATGATACAAATTGAGACAACATCAATGTGAGAATAGTTGAATTATTCTTATAGTATTGTCCACTCGCACTTCTATCTTGTCCTTTCTCTACATCACACTATTATTTAAGTCCAAAATGGCTAGACCCTGATTAGTAGTAATGCCTGGAGAATGGATTTTCAGGGCGATGGAGAAACTCAAACGAAATCAAAAGGTTTTCGAAACGAAGACTACAACAACAGGAGGGCTTTCTTAAGGAGCTATCCACTACAATGGGGAGAAGAAGATGAAGAAGTGAAAGAGGCTACACAAGTCACAAGTGAGAGAAGAAAACCTATCAAGAAGATAATTTTGACAGTTTTTAACTGGAAAGTGAAGAGGTTTTTGGTTTTCAGAAGGCTAAAGCATAAAGTTACATTTTATGTCATCACTTGCATTCCTGTTGGTTTTAAAGCACCAACTGGCATGATTTCAGCTTAGCTTTTCTTTTCGTTTCGTAACTTGTTTCATCTCTCATTTATATCCTTCCATGTATGTAACATATTTATTTCACCAAGTTAGGTCGACTAGAAAATTTAACAGAATTTTCCCTTCATCATCAAAAGCAAATGTACTAGAAAATTTTCATGGTTTAGACCATATACAAAAACCATCAAGTTGAAATACACACATGAGCTAAGATAAGCACCTATGCCTTATCAGTGAACATCAGTTATTTCTATTAAGAAGCATGCTTTTCCAAGAAATCCGTCAGGTGTCCTATACAACATGGCTAAAACGATAATGGATTAATGAAAAAGATTTGCGATGTGAAAATCAGAAATTTATATGATTACTTCTCAAAAAAAAGAAATATTAGACATATTGTACAACGTACGTGACGTCTTACAAACCAAGCCTCTTAGGTCTAAGGTAAGTAGAAGAACCTTTCTTCAATCCGGGCGTTGAGACTTGTTGCTGCTGCTTCGCCCTCTTTTCTCTCTCCTTCTTCATGCGCTCCCTCTCGATCTCAGCTTGGACTTTCCTCAAATTTTCCATCTCTTCTTCCATAGCCGTTTTCTCTTCCTTCTGTTTCTTTCTGTGCTCCATCATAGATGTATCTGAATCTTTCACTGAGAAGAACATCGGTCCCATTTCAGCCAACCACTGAGGTTCCACTGCTGTCACACACTGCATATACTCCTTTGTTGTCAGAAGTAACTCATGATAAACAACGTAATCCGGAGTGTAACCCAAACCGTATAAAGCACTGCTGGGATGCAAGTGGCACGGCATTCCACTTCTACAATTGACATACTCGCCAACCCCCTTAAGTTGAGCTGCATTATGGAAGTACGAGGAGCAGATTGCTTTTCTGACGACGTCCCAATCAGGACCACATGAAGTAAGTGGAATTTTCAATGTCTTTAGAATATCCAGCAACTGGGATCTCACCTCTCTAGCTTTGCGCAATCCCTTGACTTGCAAGAAATGGTCATTACACCAATCCCCACGGTACTGATTAGCTTTCCATTGCTGGTAGACATTAAGAAGAGTAAGGTGATCAGACTCTGGCACAAAAAATTTCTCCCTTGCAGCATCACTCTCCTCTTCCCTATCCTTAGGTCTAAAGAACACGGACGGCACTGAAAGCATAGACACAATGGTCAGAACCTCATTAACACATCCCAGCTGTTCACCAATCAACAACATCTTGGCAAGGGGAGGATCTAGCGGAAACTCAACCATTTTCCAACCAAGATCAGTCAGATTTCCCACGTTGTTGAGTGCCCCCAAGACCCACAATTGGTACATGGAATTAAGGATATTATCTTGAGGCGGTGGGTCCATAAAATCAAAATCCAACAGATTATCAATTTTGAGCGACTTTAGTAGTAAAACCACGTTTCCAAGATTCGTCCTTTGAATTTCCGGCACAGGGCTGGGAAGCATTTCATTAAGATACGCATTTTCAGTATAAAGTCGATAACAAGTGCCAGGCCCAGTTCTACCAGCACGTCCAGCACGCTGATCAGCAGCAGCACGACTAGCAGGAAACACTTGGAGAGCATCCATACCCATACGTGGATTGTACACCTTCATTTTTCCGTAACCGGTATCAATAACATAAAAGATTCCATCTACTGTTAAAGATGTCTCAGCAATGTTGGTAGCAACAATGCATTTGCGAGCTCCCTCTTCAGCTTTCTGGAATATTTTTGCTTGCAAATCAGCTGGCAGCTGAGAGTAGATGGGAAGAATTATAAGCTTAGGGACTGCTTGCTTAGTTGAAGATACAAGCTGCTCCATGCGTTCTGAAAGGGCATAGCACGTTGCCTCAATCTCATCTTGACCAGTCATGAAGATAAGTATGTCACCGGGTGCACTTGTGATGTGGATGGTCATGGCCTGCTTAACAGCAGCTTCAACATAATCTTCACAAGGAGTCTTACTGTACAAAGTTTGAACTGGAAATGTTCTTCCAGGGATGTGAAATATTGGAACACTGCAATAAACAGCAGTCAATAATGTCAGGAGGGAAGATGCAAACCACAACCTCGAGTATAATCTTTTACAACAACAAATTACCTGCCAAAGAAGTGGGAGAATTTCTGAGCATTAAGAGTAGCAGATGTCACAATAAGCTTAAAATCACGACGCCGGGCTACAACCTTTTTCAGAATTCCAAACAGAACATCTGTGTTTAGTGATCTCTCATGCGCCTCATCCATTACGATGACACTGCAAAATTAGGATAATCAACCACGTTATTGAACAATCAAATGCAGACTTAAAAAGTAAGTTACATATAACAACCAAGCATGTAAATTCATACCGATACTTTTCAAGATCAGCATCCTTCAATGTCTCACGGAGAAGTACGCCATCTGTCATGTACTGCAGATGAAACAACAAATGAATAAATGACATTTACAAACTAATGTCACGAGGGATAATGATTGAATCGAGAGGTAACCTCAAGCAAGTGGGTGTACCTATTTCTATGTCTAAATAAGTGAAATATATGTTGGGCTTAAGACAAAACTATTGCATCACAAATCAGATATAACTGCAAGCAGACGAACATTACAATTTTCCAAACAGGATACCCTTTAATCATGATCTTTAAGAAAAATCGAAATGGACAATCATGGAGGACCCACTTTAATGACAAATTATAATGTAAACAGAAAAGGCAAATATACATTTACTTCAAGGCAACCGAAGAAGGAAGGAAGGAAGGAAGGAAGGAAGGAAAAAGTGAAAATCTGAATTGAGGATCGAGAAGAGTTATGTTGCTCAAAAACTGAAATACCACCAGTGAGAAGTGAAAATGAGGCGGCGCCTTCAATCTATTGACTTTCCACTACGATCATATGTGTGCAATAAACATATATTTAAGATCTATAGCTTACAGTTACATAAGTGAATAACCAAGCCCAAGTCACAGTCTTCCCATAATTAAGAAAAAGAAAATTGCTGGTAAGTAAACAACATAAGAGAGCAATTACCTTAATAACAGTGTTTTTCCCAGTAACATCCTCAAAACGGATGGCATATCCAACTTTATCACCAAGCTCAGTTTCCATCTCTTCACTGACTCTTTTGGCAACACTCATCGCTGCTACACGCCTTGGTTGTGTGCACCCAACGATGCCATTAATTGTGTAGCCATCTTCGTGCAGATACTGGCAACAATTTCCACACATCAGGCAATCAATGTATTATACGTTACTACACCTACAACGTTTGAGCAATACAAGAAACAGGAAGTGACTAAAACTACAATAAATTACAAAATACCTGGGTTAGTTGTGTGGTCTTTCCTGAGCCAGTTTCTCCGACAACTACCACTACCTGATTCTCACGAACCACCTATTCCATGCAACGTTATACTGAATCAATGCAATAGTAAACAGCACACTTCCTCATATTAATTTATTTGGTTGGGCAACGAGAGAAAAGAGGGGCAGATGTGGGGTAACTAGGAGAAAGGTCCAGATACAGATAACTGAAGAAATCTAACTCTTCCAAGTGTTGTCATCTCGCAAATCCATCACAGATGATGCCATTGACAAGCAAACATAGTGACTGGTGAATAGAAGCATACTTTTACTTTGAGAATTCAAAGACTACAATGTTATTTACCAGACTCTGGCTATTAACAATGACCAAACCTAGATGGTCATAAAAGAGTTAAAGACGCTCTTAGGTTCCTGTTGCATGTAAATTACTAATAGAATGCATGGGAGGTAGAAAGCTCCACTATTTACTATAATTTTTAATTAAATCTAAGCCAGCATCCAGACCAATCTCCAAGTGATACAAAAATCAACCACCAAGAAATGCCTTTAATGTCACAAATTTAGGGACAGAATAGTAGGGGAAAGAAGTACGATAAAATATCTGAGATTGGCTTCTAATAACAATTCAACAATAACCAGACTAAAGGATAATAGTTAGAATATTCTATTAGGTAAAGGAACCACTCTAGCACACCAATGTAGGACAACTGATGGCTTAGCTGACAGGCAAAGGGAAAGGGTCAAACCTGCAGTAATTCTTCTCGAACTGAAAAAATGGGCAAATACTGTCGTTGTTGTGCTAATGTTTTTGACTTTGCAAAGTCGCTCACTGCTTCCCCCTTCTTCAGATGTTGTGCAAACTTGGCATCTTCCTTGAAATCAACTTCACCATGTTCACCCACCTCAGCAGTATCTGCATCAATCTAGCATTAAATGGAACAAAAGCTTTAGCTACGTGTCTTCTGTTAACCTGGTACTGCTAGAAAAGAAAGCAATGGTCTAGGAGATAATACCTGCTCAGCTGACTTCTCAACACCAAGGATATCACCAAGTTTTGAGCCAGCCAGCTCCCAGAACCGTTGACGTGATTTGTTCATGCTTTGTTTCTCACGAATTTCCCGAACCAGGGCTGAACCTTTGCGTGATATTATCGCCATATCTGATGTGGGGTCTTTTAATGGCATAATTGGCTCAGCTTGTTTAGTGAAAACAGTCCTCCCATCAAGAAAAGGGGGTTTTGTATCTAAGAAGAAATGAGAAAAAATATTAACGCTAAGAACAGCAAACATAAAAAAGGCATATTGGGCACAACTGCTTGGCTAATAAAAGATATCATAGGTCTCATACCATGAACAAGAAGAATAACTCTCCGTTCCTCCTCGTCATCGAAGTCAATCTGCACCTCAGTGCTTCTAACTGCCCCAGACCTAAGAAGTTGCCTGTCCTCCCACTGAGCATTATCTGCAGTAAGTTGTGATAACTTTTTGCTTTGAGCAAATGTCATCTTGCTTCCATCTCTTCGAACCTGTGATTCAGGAACCAAGCTGTCAAAAAAAAGCAGGTAGTCCTACAAAACAAGGGCTGTATAATCTATGCAACATAAAAATGATGTTGTAACTTGTGAAATAAGAATACAACCACCTTAGGGTTATAGTGAAAACTGTGAAGAAAAAGTTATATCCACCAAATACATCACAGGAACACAATTATTTTGTCACCGGAGGTGTTATGATGCTAAATAACTCCAGGACCTAGTGCCCTCTCCACTACCCGCTCCACCCATCTTGTGCCCCAAAAAAGCGAAAAATTAAAGGAAGAGGAGACGGTAAACTGACATTGGTGCAAAAGGCCACGACATAGAAATGCTTTTTCCGCCAGTCAATTTTGTAGCATAAGGAGTGTATATCATACTATACTGGATCAATCTCTACCCGCCAGTTACAAGGCTTCCTAACATAAATATTATAGTCCTTTCAACAAGATCAAATTTATACGCCTATTACAATTTAAATTCAACATGAAGGTAAGTTGTTTCTTACGATAATGAATATATCTAGAGGGTAGTTCTGGAAGACTAAAGCTGTTCGTTCCCAATGAAGAAAAAGTACTAGATTTTCCAAACTGCATTTAAGTTGAGACAAAGGGAGTATTAACTATCAAGAACATACCAGTTTTTTTGCCAACTCTGCTTCCTTCTTCTGGAGAGCTGCGTCGTCTCCAAAGAAAAATGAGGAGCTATCAGTGTCAAACATAGTGCTGCCTTCTTCTCTATCATACCTACCCAATGAGAATCATAGTTTGAGCATTAGAAGCAACAATGAAACAGCCAACAGAAAGAGAGAGAGGGGTGGGAGAGGGGGGGGGGGGGGGGGGGGGGGGGGGGGGGTTGGGGGGACCAACCAGTTACACTACAGATTGCTAATATACGCAATGCTTCAAGAGGTAATTGAATGGAGCTTCAAGAGTGTTCTCCAATGGAGGTTGCTTCTCGGGGAAAAAAAAAAATGGCTCTTTTGGAGTCGGGATCAAAACCTGCTCTATGATACCATTATAGAAAAGCTAGAAAGAGAGGAAAGTGAAAGAAAGAACAGGTAATGCTAAACAATGTCAAAGATACATTAGGAGAAAAGACCCGAAAGTTATCATTAAAGCATTAGGAGAGAAGTCTGAATAGTTATCACCCTCTATTCTTCATAGGTGATAAATCCAATGAATCCAAAAAGAGTGGTTGAAAAATCTATAAAGCTGACAGACTAAATAGACATTCAAGATAAGTTAATATAAAATGGAACTGTTTATCTATTTGGGGCATCATACGAGTTGGTAGAAGGGACCATTTAATGCCTACAGATGACGAGCAGAATATAGTTCAGATTAATTTACCAGGCACGGTCCGAATTGTACTCCATCTCCATACGCATACTTTCAGAAATCTCATGATTGTGATCTTTAGAAAGATATGCATCATCATTTCCATCCTACAGCCCGAAGACAAAAAAAGAAAGAGATAGAAACAACTTTCATCAGCTCAGCTGAAGAGAGAAACAACATTTGAAGTCCACAGGTAACTACAGAAAGAGATATATCTATTTCGCAATATTTGATAAAAAAGGAAGACTCAAATCCAAAGAAACTCATATACCTCAGATAATTGAGTATTGTTGGCAGAAAAACTAAGTGAACTTGACTTTCCACCAGATCGAGAACCTGAAGATCTAACTGACGACCCAGATGCACGTATTGGAGTTGGAGAAGGAGCCACGCTGTCCCAAGGAGAAGCACCTGTGGACCTCAAAGTGCGGTTAAGTTTAGATACACATTATCTGTTAATAAGAACCAGCCGCAGAATAAGAAGACCGTTACATAATTTACTCGCATACCAGCTGAATGAGGAGTTTGTCCCCCCAGCCACGGGGAAACAAGTCGTGCATCAGGAGAGGCACCAATAAACATTGGTGATGGTGAAGGTTGATGGCGTCTGCTGCTATTAGAGTAACTTTCCCGACGTGGTGTATCTTCCCATTCCCATCTTCCATCATCCCAGTCAGATCTGCCTGCAGCATGTCCAAATTTGATAAGTACATGAATTATCAAGAATTAATTTTGTTTCTTTTTTTTTTTTTTTGGGCAACTGCAACTGAGAAAATTGTTATAATTGATGCAGAAAACAACTATTACCCTGCTACCAATACATAGAACCAGAATATAAAAGTCATTTCTAGCATATGTGAACAGAGAAAAATCATAGAGAAGCCAATGGAAAAAAATTTCCAAATCAGCGCAACTCTTTTCCACTATTTTATTCTCTATAAATGTCAACCCAGAAACACCAGAAAATAGTAGATGAAATTTTACTACATACCCAGGGTCCTCCTGGAACCTTCATATCTACTTCGTTTCCGATCATAATCTCCACGGTATTCTTTTTCATTACCACGTGATGATTCTCTATGCCTCCTCTCTTCACCATCCTCACTGTATCTCCTTCTCGTCTCCTTATCACTTCTGTAGTCATCTACAGAACCACTTCTACTCCTATCCCGATCGGATGTTTCATACCTAGAGCTCCTGGACTGGGAGCTTCCAGTAGATGTCACTGAAATCTTCAATTAAACAACAAATAAGTTATAGGTCAATAATTCTGTACAGCCGACATGAAATTACATCATTCTTTGAATTATATTCTCAGAATAATCAATCAAGGGCTAAAACAAGACGGAAATGTATGAACAAAAGATCGAGATCAATAAAGATCTAGATTTTCTCATAACATCACAAGAAATAGAAAAGACTATTGACGGCAGCCAAATATTTTTCAGTAATCCATATCACTTATTCATGGCCTTTGCTCTCTCTCTCTCTCTCTCTCTCTCTCTCTCTCATCCACAACCAGTAACCCTAACACTCCGACTTTCACCATCAGAAAGCAATTATGGATGTTTACCAATCAGAGAACCAAAGCATTGGATAGACATTTATTATCTAAATCATAGTTTAGAGAATATTAGCAGCTGACACCGCCAACCTGCAACTTACTTTCGACTGACATATAAATACAGTGAACGTTTTCGGTTATTTTCACTTATATCATAACTGCTTTGCCTTTATAACATTCCAAACACACTCCAAAGGGAAATTCCAAGTACCTGCTTGTGTTCATTTGAGTGATGCCTAGAAAGTGGCTCTGCAACTTGTCTTTCTTCAGTGACTGTACTTTCTGTAAATAGCATGAAAGAAATTATCAAAGAGTGGACATAACAGAAATAGGAAAGACCAATTAACAACATAGAAAGTTGGAAGGACTCGAGTTCACTTTTGGTGAGCTTCTCTTTCAACCTACATGAGTACACACACAGCATTTGCTGGCATTGCACGAAAAATGCAATAGAAAATTCTTAAAGATATAAAGGAGTAATTATACCATCAAAGAGCAACACAACAATTGATAGAAAAGGAGCAATTTATTCCACAAGGTATAGACAAAAATGTTACCAGAAGTAGATGTTTCACTGGCAACAGATTCACGATATCGTCTACTTGAATGACCACGTGCAGCACTAGAGACTCCACTGCCTACTTCATCGACTCCTGAGGAAGCAGATCTCTCCTCATCTTCATCTAAAGATGACACAACGGAAGCAACTTTATCTCTTGGAACTTTAAATGCACCATCAACATTTGACCCTTGTCTTTTTGCAATTGCAAGGACATCTAAACCTGGTCAGACAAGAAAATATTTGAAAAGAACAATCAGAAACAAAAAAAAAAATGTTTGAATATGTAAAAGCACCTTTACACAGAAGCCGAAGAAAATGAAAAAGGAAGAAGTAAACTCAAATCCAAAGGTAAACATGATAACCCCAAAAAAACAGCCAACTCAAAGTTCGAAAACTAAGAACTTTCCCTGTTCTCTTCCTAAGTACCAAAATCGCACTACTCTGTAAGTTCCAACTGAATTTAAAGAAATGGAAGGTGTTTTTTGGCAGTTCAAATGATCAGTTGTGAACCGAAACAATCCTAGTGAAGATGACCCTTGGTACCCATGACAATAATTCTAATTTGAATGCATGCTCACTAACTCAAAAAAGGATTGGAGAGAACTGGAAGGAATTCAAAAGAAATCATTATTAAGGCATAAAATGTCGTACCTAAAATTGATCTCCTCTCTGGAGGTCTGAAGACCACCCTATCCTTCCCGGGAACAAATAATCCCCCGCTGGTGGTTGCATCAGGTTCTAACATAACAGTCATTTTGTCTATGTCAGTCAGTCCAGCATCACTTCCTTGTTTCTGAGAATGAGAAGGATCATTAGAGAGTGTCAACGTACAGAAAAAAGAAACTAAGAAAATGAAAATACCTCAACAGTAACATAATTTAGTATGTAAAATCTCCGTGAATCCATTACCCTTACCTCCATTTTGCCTCAATAAGGACAACAAACAGCAACCTTTAGTCTCAAACCTGTAATCAAGATGAACATTAGCAAGATTTGTAAATAAATTAAAAAGTAAAATCGCTCCCCATTTCCCCTAATCCCATCAATTTCTAAGTTCTACTTCAATCTCACGCCTTTTTTAGAAACAGTAATTAAATAAATAAATAGGCATCCCATCAATCCTTTTCATCGGCACGAATTAATTTGCCTGATTTGATTTTAAATAAACAACTTGATAAAAACCCAAAACACCTTTTCCTATTTTTTCTACAAATAACAGTAAAAAAAAAAAAGAAAATCACAAAATAAATACCCAGATAATTAATTGAAAAGAAAAGCATAAATCTTGATGATGAATCCAAATACAAAAAGAATTGAACTTTATGAACGCATATGAGAAAAGTAAGATAATTTTAGGGCTTTTTATCCAAACCCCACTTACAGACGAAGCACTTTACATACATATATATATATAAACCTAATTGAAACTGAGAGAAGTTCAGAACTGCACCACATTACCATATAATTTGGAGGAAGAGCAGCGAGTTGGAAAGCAGATCAAAGTGGAATTCGATTGCTTTCAGCTCAACAAGATAATAATAGGCGTGGAATATTAAAGTAAAGGTATATATATATATGTATGTATAGGTGTATGTGTAGGTAAAATTTATCTAGGGTTAGTGACAAGCTTTTGCTGAAGAACAGAAGAAGAAAGGGGTCTTGGGATTTTTATTTTATTTTATTTTATTTTTTTGAGCTCAACTCTCTAAACGACCCGAATCTTTAACGGGTGTGAAAGTCGGTTAGTTTTGGCCGGCCCCTTTTTAATTTTTATTTTATTATAGAATATTTTTCTAAAGGTTTTGAAATTTGATTTAATATTTAAAAAGTTTCAAAACCATGATTATTTTCGAACTTGGCTCTTGTTTAATACTTATAAATATGTTAAGATCAAGTAAGTTTCAAGGGGTTTGATTGTAATATATATTGTAAAATATTTTGGATTATTTAGTTTATCTTAGTAATTAAGTAAGATCCGAATTGTAGAAAAATTTTATGACTCGTTCATTTTTAACAATTATTTCTGGATAAAGAAAATAAGACTCACTGTATGATAAACAGTTCATTTTATCTAATAATGTACATATATATATATATATATATATATATAAAATGTGCACATGAGATATTTGTTGTTTTTGGTACATACATTGTGAAATGCATGACATTTTCTTAGGGCAAGCACAATAAAGACTGTAAAACATAAGAGCAAGCTCAATAGAGGTTTTAAAACATAATAATTATAATTTTTTGATAAATATAGAGCTCTTTGAAGCAAAAAGGCAACATCAATGGTTATTATAGAGCCCCAAATTGCTACTTTTGTGCCAAATTTTACAGATTTCAACAAAAATGGAGGCCCAGAAAAAAGACAAAATTTTACAACCCACGTGCTCTCTTCCAATATGTCAGATCTGACTTTAAAAAAAAAAAAAAGTCTGACAAAAAAAATAAATACAAACATTTGAAAAAAAAAAAATACAACCGTTGCAATTTCAGCTTTAATCTTCAAAAAAATATAGTCGTTGGGTGTTGGATTTTATATATATTCAAGAAAAAAATCCAACACCCAATTTCAACAATTAATCCTTTCAAGCAAATATACCCAAACAAAAAAAAATTCATCTGTCGAAAAAAAAAATAAGGTTCATGCTCAAGATCTGTCCTTTTTTGCAATTTATTCTTAATTGAATCACATGAAAAAAAAAAAAATATATATATATATATATATATATATACATCACACAGAAACCGAATCAACATTTATTAAAAAAATGGTCAGATCTGATAGTGGGGAGAGGAAAGGCAGCGGGGCGTACGTCGGCTGGGAAGGGGGGGGGGGGGGAGGGGGGGGAGGGAGGAAGAGAGGGGAGGTAGGGTAGGGTAGGGTAGGGTGGGGTGGGGTACAGAGGGGAAGGAGAAGCTCCTGCGTGCGTGGGGTGGATAGGGGGGGGAGGGAGAGGGGAGGTGGGGTGGGGTGGCGTACGTGCAGAGAGGAATGAGAAACTCCTGTCGGGGGAGTGGGGGAGGGGGGAGGGGGGAGGGGGCAGCGGGTAGTGAAAGAGGAAAATGGGAGAGGGGATGGGTTTTATATGTAGGGTTTCTTTTTAATTTTTTTTTAAATGGTTGGGATAATTTTTTTTTAAAAACCCTTTTTTTATTTTTTTTAAAATTTAGGTAAATTCTTTTTAAGATTTAAAAAATGAATAAAAATACATTGAAATTCAACTTATTGATAAATTTTTTTTTAAAAGGCTTTTTTAAATTTTTTTTTTGAATATAGGTAAATTCTATTTAAAATTTAAAGCATGATTAATTATTACAATTTAACAAAAGGGAATATAATAAAAATAAAAATTACAAATTCAATAATTTTTATCGCTTTTAGAATTAAATAATTTTTTGGTCGAAATGTTCGTAAAAAAAGTTACGATGATGACAATAATAATTTATCAAAAGAAAATTAACACACGAGAAAAAATAACATATATTCAAATTAGTTTGTAAAATTAAATTTAACACAATATAAAACCCCAATTTTATAGAGCCCCTCATTGGGGATTTTTTTTTTGTAGAGCCCCTAAAAAATACTTGAGGCTCTATATGGGACTCTAAATTGTTAAGGGACTCTAAATTTAAGTTTAGAACCTCTCAATTTATAGCCTTCATTGAGGATGACCATAGTAAGGGAAGGGACCATTATTATGCACCTATTTGTTATAATCAACTGGATCTAAAAAGGTTGTAGTTATTTGATAAATATTCGGTTTTGATAGAAATTTATTTTTAAGATTATTGTTATTTCTGTTAGTGGATTTTAGAATTCTTTGACAAAATCGGTGACCCAATCTTATTATTAATTTTTCTAGTTTTTATATTTCTATTTATTTTCAGTATGGTATATGATATAACATTTTCGGTTTTTTTTGCTGTGCAGACAAATACTCTATCATTTCAAAAATTATACAAATGTTATATTTACAAATCCACATCAAATAAAAAAATCTCACTAGTAAAGAGAAAGATTTTATAATCTCCATGACCTACATATGATCAAGTTCAGGATTGTGTTTTCAAAACCCCTACAGCCAAAAATTCGAAAGCGCATATCCATTGCAATCTTGTTGAAAACTTGGCCTTCTATGCAAGCAACATAGTTGAAAATTTGATTATTCCGTTCATGCCACATATGATAAATTGAAAAGCAAAGGAACAGTTTAAAGATATATGTTTGAAGTCACTGATTCTTATAAATTTGTATAACTTAAGCCACAATCTCCTCCCACTTAATAATCTTGGTGTTGAGCTTGGTATTCCGAGGTCTTGTTGCCAAATTCTCCTAGAAAAAGCACATTCGAAAAATTTATGGTATAAATTTTATGAGTAAGTTAATTACCTTCATCTAATTTGTAGGTCCAAACTATAGATGTTATGTTATTTTGGTAAATTTCTTTTATGCTATTTCGAAGTTTCCATTTTTCTATGCCCACTTAATCTTGTTGTAAAGCTAGCATTACTAAAAGAACAAAGAGACTAAACTTTAGAATGATATTAAAAAAAGAAGAAGAAGAAGAACAGAGAGTGAACACAAGAAAACTCAAATTGCTTGGGGGATATGCATTGACGTGATAAATTACCGAGCTCTTGGCGAGGTTAATAAAGTTGGCCAACAATTTCAAAAAAATTAAAAAATAAAGTTGGCCAACATAAACTTCTAAAAATACCCTTGGGCCCAATGCTGGACTATGTGGGTTATGGGCTTACTCACATATCAAGCTTAATTTCATCTTTATTATTTTTGATCTCAAGATCAATTCTGATAAATTTTGTATTTAATTAAACTGAACCATCACTTTTTTGAACAAAAATATAGTCCTAGAATTTGTGACCTTGAGAAGGTTGGCCCATGCCCCAGGAATTCCTAGTCATTAAAAAAAAAAAAAAAACCTGTTTACGGGCAAAGAGTTTGTTTTGCTAAAACAAAGCATAGAATGTTTCCAGGTAATAAAGCAATCTTCTAATGCATGAAGCTACGAAATTCTTTGTTCAACTAATGTTCGGTTACTTTGATGCAAATCTTAGAATATAACTTTTTATTTTTTTGATATATTTTGTAACATCCCGTTCTAAGTTGGTTATGTAAAGAATACGTGTATTTATTACAAATTTAAATATTTTGAACGTGATAATTACGCTTAATATATTGATAGGTTAGTAATTAAATTGGGAGGCGTACGTGTTATCTACATCAGCACCATCTAGAATACCATTGCATCTGGTTTTAGCTTGACTTAAACACAAAGGGGTACTTGAAGTTTCATGGCCTCTTAAAGCTTGTGCTTGGAGAAAAGGATACAGTTTTCTGGAATTTGCTTATAAATGCTCTCAACAGTCACTAATGTTTGGATTGCACAAGGGAAAGGAAAGGAAAGTAAGGTCGAGAAAAAATAATAAAGAAAATAAAAAAAAATTGGTTCCCTAGATTGGATTGGAGAAAAAAAAAAAGGAAAAGGAAAGTGAACGATTTTATGATTTTTTATTTGAATTGAAGAAGGAAAGGAAATGATAATTTTAAATAAAAGGTAATTTAAATGCCTATTTTATTTTTATTGTTACGTTAAGTATATAATTGAGATCATATAAAAATATTATGAACAATTAAAATATTTCACTCATTAACATTTTTTTTCCTCTATAAAACCCCAAATTGACAAGATTGTAAAATTTTCAATACTTTCGTAACATCTTCTTCCTTCCAAAAATCAATCCAAACAAAGAAACTAATTCCCGAACCCTCACCTTCCTTTCCTTCAAAATGTGCAATCCAATCACCATTTTACTATTTGAGCATCTACTTTCCTTGGAGTAATACTTCTAAGTATGAGTATCTCTCATTTCGCAATCTTTTACCTAATAAGGAAAGTATATGTAGTATGTGAATCACGTGTTTTATCTTCTCACTTACTGCATGGACTTACCATACTATAAGTAGAGCTCTGTGCCAATAGTTGTTTTATAACTTATCAGAAGACACGTGAAGCAACTGCAACAATTTGGTAAGGAATATTTATATACTTTTTTTTTTATTTAAAAAAGTCTATTCCATTTTTACATCACGTTACATACGATAATTAATTTTGAAACCATACCACTAACCAAATGTCCAGTACTTATATACCCTTTTGAATATAGTAGTGAGTGTGTTGTAGTTGTGGCATGCAATTCATATAGTTTGCTAAATTATATGAATTTAATTTGTTTGCTAAATTTCAGTACTAATCCAGTGCTGATATCATGTCCACAGCGGCTGTAGCTTTTGGCTGGAAAACAGGTGTGCACTCATCCCGTCATTTGTCATTGTTATTTATGTATGAAGCGTAAATATTTATCATATCATTTCACGGGAATGACTTCAAAATGTTAACATTCCTTATTAATAATCTCTATTGATGTGAACCCCACTAACATGTGAGGTTTACGCGCTAAAAACAAATGTATGGAGTCTACTTGCGTTTTTAAGACTTGTCCATCATTTCATTATGCAAAACTGCACGAGACGAATTTTCAATTTAAAATCGAGATGCTTGAACTGATTTTTTTATGTAACAATTGTTCTCTGGTCTATTGTACCAAGTGGAATAAGGTTGGTTTGGTCTAACTATTGCTATATGGAATTTTATGCATATTTATTGGGAACTCACTTGGCTCATTCAACCCAGAAGTGCTGGTTCGAGTCCAACTATGTGCATAGGAAAAAGGAATTTGTCGGAAAAGTGACCATTGGCTACTAGCTCTAAGACTAGAGGGCTATGATTCAAGCATTTCGATCCATTACCATGTTCAATGCCATGGAAGGCAAATTTTCCCCAATGCCTAGGCCCTCTAGTAATCATCTTAGTCTTTTGTGAATCTATGATCTTCATTTCTCTATGAACATTGTTTTAAACAAAACTTTTGGTATAAACTATTGTTCAAAATTGATGTAAACTATAGTATTTTTAAAACTCAAACAACAGACCTTGAAATATCATAAAAGCTTTAAAGTTAATGAAACAGAGTTTAGTACTAATCCATCTTGACATCCATTGATGCAGTGGCGATGGCATTCATTGGAAAGTTGATTGAAATTTTGGAGTGCATTCGGAGAAAATGCACGAAGAGCATGCGTTGCAACGAGACACTGACATACGATATGGGTAAAGAGCTCAATGCTCCGAGTGAACATCCAATAAAGGCCTTCGGATGGGCAGCTAGGGACACATCTGGAGTCCTCTCACCATTCAAGTTCTCCAGGAGAGCAACAGGTGAAAATGATGTAACCTTCAAGGTATTATACTGTGGAATTTCTCACACAGATCTTCACTTTATCAAGAATGAATGGGGCGTGTCAAATTATCCGCTCGTTCCAGGGCATGAGATCGTAGGCATTGTGACAGAGGTAGGAAGCAAAGTGATGAAGTTCAAAGTTGGAGATAAAGTTGGTGTAGGATCCTTAGTCGGTTCTTGTCGCTCGTGCGATATGTGCATTGATGGCTTTGAAAATTTCTGTCCTAATTTGATTCCAACCTACAATGGAACATACTATGATCAAACTCCAACATATGGAGGATTCTCTGATATCATGGTGGTTGATGAACACTTCGTGATTCGTTGGCCTGATAGCTTGCCTCTTCATTCTGGCGCGCCTCTCCTGTGCGCTGGAATTGCAGTTTATAGCCCCCTGAAATATTGTGATCTAGACAAGTCGGGCGTGCATGTTGGTGTGGTGGGGCTAGGCGGGCTAGGTCATCTAGCAGTGAAATTTGCCAAGGCTTTTGGTGCAAAAGTCACAGTTATTAGTACTAATCCCAGCAAGAAGACACAAGCCATTGAATATCTAGGCGCAGATGATTTCTTGGTTAGCCATGACCAAGCTCAAATGGCCGCTGCTGCCGAAACCATGGATGGTATTCTTGATACAGCCTCGGGTGTTCACCCACTCAAGCCATTAATAGCCATGTTGAAGTATCGCGGTGTTCTTGTCATGCTTGGAGCACCCGAACGGCCGTTTGAGCTGCCGGCCTTGCCTCTACTGTTAAAGAGGAAGATTGTGGCAGGTAGTAGTATTGGTGGCTTGGAGGAGACAGAAGAAATGATCAACTTTGCTGCACAGAACAATATAACAGCGGACGTTGAGGTTATTTCAATGGACTACGTGAACACTGCCATGGCCAGTCTTGCCAAAGGGAATGTTAGGTTCCGATTTGTCATCGACATCGAAAATTCATTGAAGGATATCTAATAGTAATATGTTCATTATGTAATTAATTGTATTTAATAAATGATACTGCACGCAAAGCCAAAAACTATGAAATAAATTGTACACAATAACAAATTGGTCTTTTTTACGTCTTCTTGACTAACTTAGTGTATTTAATAGAGCGCATCATTTCATTATGAGATTCAATGTACAACTATTTAGAGTGAGTTTCTTATCATTAAAAGAAAAAAAATGTTGTCTCACAAGTCTGCGGGGGAATTTTATATACATATATATATAAAGAAAGTCATCATGAAGGTTCATAACTTGAAAAAATAGTCTGAAATTCAAAACTTAACAAGATCCAGGCTTGACAAGTAATTGATAGAACAATACATGAAACCAACCATTCGTCTTTCTCCATCTAAGAAAATACCGAAGCTTCAGCCATTTCCTGTTCAACAGCTGGTACTTCAACAGGGTAGTACATGTAGTGAAGTTCTCCAACATCATCACCAGATAGCTTCTTCCACCCATTTGGTCCCACGTGATAAACTGACGAATGAAGTTTCAAGATTGACAAACACAAGATGAGAAAAGAGAAGGTCGGCAAGCAGATAACAGACAAGAAAGGGAAAGGGAAAAGGTAAAGGGGAATAAGATATAAAATGCCTTAATTAGTCTCAAACGTTCGGTTGTTTTGATATTTTGATTTTAAACGTTTCAAATCAGACACTTTAGTCCTAAACGTTTTACATAAGTGATACCATTAGTCCATTAGCTCATTTATGTTAAATTTGCTCCGTTAAAGTCATGTGATTTACACATTGCGCATAAAAAAAAAGACATACAAGATTAAATTGGAAAAAATGGGGAATCGTGTGATGTTTTGTGAGAATGTGTTATAAGTTAAATGACCAATTTAATCTTGTATTTTTTTAATTTTTTTTATGCGCGGCGTGCGAATCATGTAACATTAACGGAGCAAATTTAACAAAAATGAACTAATGAACTAACGGTATCTCTTATGTAAAACGTTTAAGACTAAAGTGTTCGATTTGAAACGTTTGATATCAAAATATTAAAACACGCAAACGTTCAATACTAATTGAGCCATTTTCTCTATTTTTAAAACTCAAACAACAAACCTTGATGGTGCCATAAGAGTCCTCTAGTATTTGTGATCAAAAGCACTTGAAATGTCATAAAAGCTTTAAAGTTAATGAAACAGAGTTTAGTACTAAGCCTCCATCTTCAAATCTATTGATGCAGTGGCGATGGCATTTATTGGAAAGTTGATTGAAATTTTGGAGTGCATTCGGAGAAAATGTACAGAGAGCTGAGACACTGACATACGATACAAGCAGAGAGCTCAATGCTCCGAGTAAACATCCAATAAAGGTCTTCGGATGGGCAGTTAGGGACAAATCTAGAATCCTCTTACCATTCAAGTTCTCTAGGAGAGCAACAGGTGAAAATGATGTAACTTGTATTATACTGTGGAATTTCTCACACAGACCTTTATTTTATCAAGAATGAATGGGGCGTGTCAAATTATCTGCTCGTTCCCCGGCATGAGATCGTAGGCATTGTGATAGAGGTAGGAAGGAAAGTGATGAAGTTCAAAGTTTGAGATAAAGTTGGTGTAGGATCCTTAGTCGGTTCTTGTTGCTCGTGCAATATGTGCATTGATGGCTTTGAAAATTTCTGTCCTAATTTGATTCCAACCTACAATGGAACATACTATGATCAAACTCCAACATATGGAGGATTCTCTGATATCATGGTGGTTGATGAACACTTCGCGATTCGTTGGCCTGATCGCTTGCCTCTTCATTCTGGCGCGCCTCTCCTATGCGCCGGAATTGCAGTTTACAGCCCCCTGAAATATTGTGATCTAGACAAGACGGGCGTGCACGTTGGTGTGGTGGGGCTAGGCGGGCTAGGCCATCTAGCAGTGAAATTTGCCAAGGCTTTTGGTGCAAAGTCACAGTTATTAGTACTAATCCGAGCAAGAAGACAGAAGCCATTGAATATCTAGACGCAGATAATTTCTTGTTTAGCCATGACCAAGTTCAAATGGACGCTGCTGCTGAAACCATGAATGGTATCCTCGACACGGCCTCTGGTGTTCACCCACTCAAGCCATTAATAGCCATGTTGAAATATCGCGGTGTTTTTGTCATGCTTGGCACACCAGAACGGCCATTTGAGCTGCCGGACTTGCCTCTACTGTCGAAGAGGAAGATTGTGGCAGGGAGTAGTATTGGTGGCTTGGAGGAGACACAAGAAATGATCGACTTTGCTGCACATAAGAATATAACAGCGGCGTTGAGGTTCTTTCAATGGATTATGTGAACACTGCCATGGCCAGTCTTGCCAAAGGAAACGTTAGGTTTCGATTTGTCATTGACATCGGAAATTCATTGGAGGATATCTAATAATAACATGTTCATTATGTAATTAATTGTTTAGAATAAATGATACTGCATACAAGGCCAAAAACTCTAACCCCCAATTTGGATTGTACATGGGAAAGGGAAGGAAAGTAAGGTAGAAGAAAAATAAAATTTATTGTTTGGATTGCAAAAAAATAATAAGAAAAAACAAATAAATAAAATTTACAATTTATTGTTTAAATTGGAGAAGTAAAGGAAAGAAGAGAATAATTTTAGATTAAAAAAAATACCTTATTATCCTTTTTATAAAATAACTATAGAAAAAATTAAAGATAAATTAATTTTTTTATTCATTTTTCTTCCATTTTACCCAAAATTGAAAAGATTATAAAATCCTTCTTATTAAAAGAAATAGAGAGATTTTAACATGCCTCCAAATCCTTTATTGAATCTAAAAATGCAATCCAAACAGGGTGAAAAATTTTCTAATCCCTCCCCTTTCTTTACTTTCCTTTAAAAAAAGCAATCCGAACAAGCTGAAAATAAATTGTACACAATAACAGGTTGGTCTTTTTATGTCTTATTTAATAGAGAGTACCATTTTATTATGAGATTTGATGCATAAAGATAGATCTAGTTAATGTACAACCACTTAGAGTGAGTTCCTCATAATTAAAAAAGAAATAACGATGCCTCCCGAGTCTGTGGGGGAATTATAATTATTTAAATCTCATAACTTGAAAAAATAGTCTGAAATTCAAAACCTAACAAGATCCTGGCTTTGATAACTAAATTGATAGAACAATATATGAAACCAAGCATTCCTCGCTCATGAAACGGCTTTGCTGCAATGGATGGCAGAGGGTCCGTAGTGCCAAAGCACTAGACTGATCGTCTCTCTCCGTCTAAGAAGATCCCGAAGCTTCAGCCATTTCCTGTTCAACAGCTGGTACCTCAACAGGATAGTACCATGTAGTGAAGTTCTCCAACATCATCACCAGAGAGCTTCTTCCACCCATTTGGTCCGCCGTGATAAACTGACAGAATGAAGTTTCAAGACTAACAAACACGAGAAGAGAAAAGAAAAGGCCGAGGAGCAGATAACAGACGAGAAAGAGAAAGGGGAATGAGATATATAAAGTGTACCGCTGGCAATACCACCACTATCTCCATCTCTGAAAGTCACGTGATAAATAGCTCGTCTAGCTAGTTCTGCAGCTTCTTCAACAGACATATCAAAGCGATAGCTATACAAGTGGCAAGAAGACAATGTATAAGATAGAAGAAGACACGAGGCACTTCATAAAAGTCTTAGGCAAAAATGGTCAATTTTACTCACATACACAAGATTCAATATTGTTTCAGCAAATGACTCCCAGCAGATATCATGAACTTTGAAGTTAACAATTCTAAACACTAGGACATAAGAATTGAAATACAGGATGCAGAACACACCCATTATCAAGCACACCATAAAAATATGGTGAACCAGACCCAACAGAAAATCTGGTTCCCTTAAGTCGTCCTCCTTCACTATCTACATAATATAGACCTGGACCCTACACGAGGAAAAGCAAAAAAGGGTTATACAAGGCAGCAAGTGTTGGATAATCCTGCTAAAACTCATCTATTATTACCTTTTCATCCCAGCCAGCTATCACGGTCCCAACTGACAAACCCATTCCTCAGTAATGGTAGAGAATGTTTGCCAACAACTTTGAAGCTCCAGTAACTGAAATTCTCCTCTTGTTTGCTAGTTCATCTCAAAGGCACTGAGCATGCAACGCAATCATTAATTAGTTCTTCTTACCACGTCTTGCATAGCAATACACCCTCGTTATGAGTATATTAAACTTGACATGATAAATGTACCGTGGCATGAAATCTAACACCAAGTAAAGCATCAATAACTCCAGGGTGGGTGTAGAGAGAAATTTTTATAGAAAAGGATCATGGCAAATATTATGGGTTAAAAGTTACAGATATTTTTAACTGAAATTACCACAACCAGTGAAATTATACCCCATTTTAGAGAAGCTGCACACTGCCCAACTTGTCAGCACTTTATGCACCATATTGAATGGACTATATTTTGTCAGATACTAAAACAAAAGCAGGTCAACAAATGCATTGTGGATATATTAAAACCAATATATCCCATTTTAGAGAAAGTAATCTTGATGCAACTGCCCTCTAAACTGCAGTCACTATTCCCTGCTTCCAATAACACAGTTAGTTAAATTTATTTAGACCTCCACACTGGTAACAGACCAAGACAAAGTTGTAACCCAAGCTGTTTTCCCTGTCCAATACATAATTCAGAATCTTCTAATTCCTCGTCGTAAGCCAAACTCCTAATAACGCCCCTACTTACAAGGGATCCTAAAATTACCAGGCCATAAATCTTGTTTAAGAAACCAAGATAGAATGAGGAATACTGCAATTGGAGGACTTGATGTGAGGAGCAAGAGGAGGCTGATTTTGGGAGGAGTCTGAGAGCCTGACTGATGGAAAAATGTTATTTTTACTTTCTGTAACCTGAAGAAAAAAAACCACATGCTCTTTCTGTCCGTCCACTTTTTAAAGACTTCCTCTAACTAACTATTGAGACAAGATATGTTACCGAATGTATACCCTTTCATCGCAGAACAAGTTAACAATTCCAATGTCGCCCAATAAAGAATTCTCCCTTCTCAGGATTCTTCCTTCTGCTAGATTACAGAGAGTTAAATTCGACTTTAAATTTAACAAGGCCGAAAGAAAAAAAAAAATCAATAATTGAACTGTAGGCAGCATACGTTAATTTAAACCAAATTATCACTTTCACACTGATACTACTTATACGTGAGGTACAAATGCAAACATACCATGACATAAAAAAAATGTAGCAGATAAAAGCTAACAGAGTAAGGAAATTCGAAAGCCTCACATATATATCCTCCCATGCTAGCACGAGAATCAGCTGCCACGACACCTTCCTTAAATAAATGCTAGAGTCGTTGTCCCCTTTGCTGGCTTCACCATTTGGATAGCTTCTTTCTGAAACCCATCAAACTGAAACACGCGGAAACAACAATTGTAACATTCAAATCATGTAGAATATACAGTTTTCCTCAATATAATGCACTAGTTCAATATCAACCACACTCACATCACATCAGTGGTATCTAGAATCTGGAAGGACGAGGCTGTCGACATCTGGAACAACTCATTCGCGTTCCCCCGAAGTGGAGCAGTTGGTTCAAGGCCGCTAAAGTCAAGTTTCATCATCTTAACCTATGCACACAGGAAAAAAAAAAGTATATAATACAAACAAAAGTTTTAATAATAATAATTACTTCCCACATCCACAGGAGACCAAAATAAAATAAAAATAATAAACACTTTTCACAAAAAAAAAAGAGCATCAAAAAAAGAAGTTCATTAAGAGAAAAAACATAATATTAACTATTAACTAAAATATCAAAAAAATAATAATAATAATAACCATTAAATTCAACTACACATGAAATAAACCCTAAAAAAACTTAATAATCTAAAAGTAAACATTAGGAAAAACTAAAATTAAGTTCACCAATCCACAAAATACAAAATGTCAACAACCAATAATAATTATAATAACAACAATAGTAATAACTAACTCCAACTCTACATGGAATCAACCCCAGGAAAACACTTAACAACTTAAAAATAAGCATTAAAGAAAATAAAAAGAGAAAGTTCACGATGAAGCCGTAAACAATTAAAAATAAAACATAAGCTGATCTAGGGTTTTAATATTCAAACAATTAATTATTAACCACTAATATAATATACATAGTATATATACACATATATCTATCTATATCTATATATATATAGTATATCCATGAGGAAACTAAAAATAAAGTGGGATTGCGATATTTGAAACTTTTTTTTGCTTTATGGAAAATGAGCTGAGAAAATTTGATGAAAACTGAAAATGAGAGGAAAAGCTTTCTTGAGCTATAGACGACTGGGGTGTTTATTTATATGCAGTTACCAGGTTTGGGTTTGACCCGGAACATGATATTGTCTTTGTATGGGTTGTGTGAATATTTTATACAGTTTGTTTTATAATTAGCATTTTCGAACCCACTTTATCGATTTTGGCAAAAAAAAAAAAAAAAAAAAAAAAACATATTGATTTCGTAATTAAATTTATAATGAAGTTTGATATTCGTCGATTTTAGAGAATTATCGACATATAATTGAATAAATACACAGATTGCTAGTTGAAGAATTGAACTTAACACCTTGTAATCCAAGACTTCAACAATTGCTCAAGGTAGACATGATAACCTACACCACACTCTTAGATTGTTATTCCTCTTCTATATCTATTTCCTTTTTTTTGACATTTTATGGAGAAAGAAATATTAAGCAATTAAAGAAAAAATAATAATATTTTACATTTTTTCCATGGTAAGTGAAAGACATTAGGGCTCCGTTTGTTTGCTGTAAAATAATTTGTTAGGAAAAAATATTTTTTCTGAAAAATAAAATACTGTAAAATATTTTATAGTGTTTCGATGTACAGTGAGTTCTGTAAAATATTTACTTCTCCCAAATGATATAAAAATATTTTTTTAAATTTTGTACTAGCTGTAATTGTTGATCGAAAAATATATTATAATTGACTAATTTTTCAATATTATCAAACACTAAAAAATTATAAAAATATTTACAGCAAACAAACAAACCCTAGCTATGCATGTCAACGAAACCTAAATGAAAATTTTCCTGGTCTTTTTTTTTTTTTGGTCAAATGAGAATTACATTAATGACAACATATTACACATAATAGGGGCGGGCTAACCCGGCCCGGATAATAACAATACAAAGGCCCAAAATAAGGGGCAAAGAAAAGGAAAACATTTCGAAATAAAAGTTGGGTTGAGACCCAATCATCACATGGGCCCAAAAACAAAACCCTAGTCCAGGAAAACACAGAGATATCCAAAAGGACAGATTTGCCCCTGATCTAACAACGGTACTGACAAAGGATCGGGGTTTCGATCGGCAAACACAGGTTGAAAGAAATAAACCAAAACCCATCAGCCACAAGATAGAGGAGATATCAGCACCACACGGATCAACCAATAACGATCTTCTACCAAGATTGCCAGAGCCACCAAAATGACGGCGACACCACCTGAGCTCACGGATGCCAAGGAAATGCAAAGAACTTGCACAAAGGAAGACAAAAGATGCGTAGAGAGGGACGCAACAGCCCTTGAGATAACCCTAGCTGAGGAAATCCAACACCCACAAATCCTGCGGTAACCAACACCAACACGAAAACGTAGGGTCCCAAGCTAACAAGGGTGGTAAGCTAAGCCACCGGGAAACCTCCATAAGAAAACACCACACATGGTGTTCTGATCAGCAGAAAGGTGGGCAGACAAAGATGGTGGTCGACAACAAGGATAAAAGAAACATTTCATTGCAGATCTAAACACGAAAACAAGAGATCTCTTCTCGTGGCTATTAGAGCACACGTCATATGGGTACAAAAGGGGCAGATCTGTCTCAATAAGTAAGTCTTCATCATTATTAGACTCTGGTAAGAAAAGGAAAATGGTGCTTAGAGAGGCCATTGCCTACAGAAGGGAAAGGTCTAGTGAGGGTGTAGAGTTAAAATGGACAGAGAGGTGTAGCCGTTGTGGCTACACCAAGAGGGGAGACCCAATGAGGGTTCTGGAAGGGGGGAAGGAAACCCTAAAAGGGCTCATTCAAAAAGAGAGAGAAAATTATGGAATGATAAAGAGCCCAAAATTTCCCGGTCCAATCAAAACAATCGTGTACGGGACATCCATCACATATAAATTGGCCAATTCTTTTCCTTTATTATCATCTTCTCCTTCTCCCATTCGGCAAAAAAAGTATCTCTAAGGTTATGTTCCTCTCGCGCTCGAAAGCTTCGTCTACTTCACACAGTACGTACACACACTAACACACACAAACACACATTACGCTATACGGTGTGTATACACACAAACATACATTACACGCGCGAACACATGCCGACATACGAACACACATTATACTATTCACTCTATATATATATATATATATATATATATATTTACTCTATACAGTGTGTATATTATATATATCTTTAAACACATTACTCTACACAGTGTGTGTATATATATATACATAAATTTGAAGAATAGATTAGTGAATTTAAATAGATTTATTTATTTTTACTCAATTTAATAAATTAGTTTCATTCAATTTAATTAATTTTAGTAGTTTATTTTAGTTTAATTATACTAATTAAATTTATTAGTTTCTTATCGTGATCATTGATTTTATAGTATCTGTTGAGGTTGGACTACTACGCCTTGCCAAGCTAGATTCTCGGGTTGGCTACCGAGCTGAACTTTTGGGTTGGTTGTCGGACCTACACAATAAAAGGGAAGGAAAATGCGGGGTGATGACTCGGATTTTCCTCTCAGGCGTGTGAATGATTAGTATGTCCGAGCTAGCAAGGTAGCTGAAAGTATTAATGACGAGTTACCTCTCAAGTGAAGGGATGGAGCTCTATTTATACTAAATTCGGATCTGACAGCATTTAATGCGGCGTAGCTTTATGTCCCATCAGGGCTTTATATCCCATCAGAACAGCTGACACAAAGGTCGGGGTTTTTCGATGTCGGAGAGAGGTCGGATCAGCATCTAAGTTGGGCATTAGCCGAATGGGTCGGCTTGGGTATGGGTGGCTTACCTCAGCTCGGTGTGGGTGACTTACCTCAGCTCGAGGTCCCCCTCGTCAATATATTTTCTGAACTAGCTTCCATCATTTATATTTTGGAAAGATTCTGTTTGATCACCAGTAAAATTGTTATTTATTGAACTGGATTGTGAATATTTAATTATTGCTTTGGTAGCCTTAGAAAATTGAGAATGACACACATACACACATATATATAATACTAGTAGGGCTGGTTCGTGCATATGCACGGACAAAACCCAATGTATATTAAGAAAACATTATAAATAAAATTATTTATAATGAAAATCAACTCATAGCAATGATTTGGAATAAATAGTGTTAATTTATAACAGTAGAAATCAACATGTATACATTAATGATTTGGAATAAATAGTGTTAATTCATAACAATGAAAATCAATGTGTATCAATAAATTGGAAAAAAGTGTTAGTTATATAGATTCTGATATAATAAACTTGAGTTAGTATGTTTGTTATGTAAGAAAAATTACTCTTCTAGTTTTTTTTTTGTCGAATACTATCTCCAGTTTATAAAAAATAAATAAATTCAAATGGCTAATAACTTTACAATAAATGACAAAGTGAAAAGATAATTTTGAATCCATTACATGATATCGTGAAAAATAAAAGCTTTATTAGATACATAGAGAAATTCTTTGACAAAAACAAATAATAATGATGAACAAATAGCACTAAATTGCATTTCTCTTCTTTCATTCTTATAAAGGAATTGATTTTACCTGCACATAAATAGGAACAACTTTTCTTATGGATATAATATATCCAAAGGGACAAAGTAAAACTGCGACAAACCCCTTTTTCATGTAGTTATTGTCTTCTATTCTCCATATGTAAATTGTGGTCAAGACCTAATTGAATCATACACATAGCTAAAACAGTGAAATCAAATTCTCTTCCTTTGGTGCTAGCTTTTATATTGTATACAATAAGTCCATATCAAACCTTAAACCTTAAAGGACAACATTGAGGATCCTACTATTAATCAGAAAAAAAATATTGAAGATTCTACTACCACTTATTCTCACAAAGGAAACAATGGAGCATATTGATAAACACAATTGCATGCTAGGAAAATCTCATATCGAATATGGTCTTACATAACTCATTAACTAATTCATATTGCATTGAATAACTTCGTACAATATTTTGATTAAGTGAACTTTCGGGTACTGTCTTGATTAACAACTTGTAGAAGATGTGCTTTCAAGAAGAATTAATATGTTACCTGCAATGTAATCAAATTTAAAAAAAAGAGTAGAATTTGATAGTAAAAGCAGCTACATTGCACCTTAGTATATGGTTACATGATATATATTATATGAATTGAAGTTAGGATTCAATAATTGATTGTTATCTTTACAGAGAAGAAAGAAAGGTCCGAGAATTGACTTGTGATGTCATCTCTTGGCCATTTACTATTAATTTTTACAGAAACAAATGTGAATATTAGTTCCTATGATATTACAAATTGAAAATGGGCATCTACAGATGACTAAGGGGAAAACTAAAATTATACCTATCCGTATATCCAAGTGATAGACGCAATTCCACAGACTCTGGCAAAACAATAATATAAGTAAGTTACAATCATAAACAAAATTACATTAATATAAGTAAAACAACATTATGATATTTTAGTAAGGACACCACAAATATAATAACCACAATAATAAAACTAAACCTTAGGGGACTTAAATACCTTAATCTCGTAAGGTTTTCTGGATAAGCACGCGTCCAATAGATGTAACACAACATCAGCCAAGTTAACAGCAAATGTTGAGTTGTTTTTGTGGGGATATAGTTGGAAAGTAAATGAAATGAGAAGACATTGAAAGCAGAATTAAACGTGGCATGCAGAGAATATGAGCTTTTACAGTATCTAGATCACTAAATGACTATGAGGGGCAGAGAAATGTTAAACTAAGAAGCTTAAGCATGAATTCACATGAGACAAAGTTGAAGGAATCGTCACCTTATCAACAATCATTTCAACCACATCATCTGAAAGATCAAGATCTGATCAGTGCTAATACCATCTCTTTCAATTGTGAAGTAGACCAATATTCAGTACTCAATGATAACCAACTTCCACCTCTCTTCTTCAATACCTTGATTTGGATCACCATCTGCAAACACAAAAGAAAAGACCTGTAAAAAGCATTATTGAGTGCGTTACTATTTCATATACATGTTACATATGCACAATGAGCTAGAAACAACCAGTAAAATGGAAATAGATTACTGGAAATTTAACTTATAGAATCAATGAAGTTCATCCCACCTTTATATTCATGCTGTGTCTCCTCCGATAATAATATGGATCTTAGTACCTGGAAGAAATAATTACAAGAGCTCAATGAAAGGTATAATTACTTTTTTGTGAGTGTTTATAGTTATTTCAAAATAGCTAAATTCGTGATTTTACTAGGTTTGTAGAAAATTGATAAGCCGATATCAATTGCCTAATAACATTATAGGCAAAGTACAATATCAATACAATTTAAGTGATTGATGTTCCACCAAGCCAGGCAATTGGGCTATTGAATGAACATGTAGTGTGCAATTTGAAAGGCGCTATAGAGCCAAGAAACTTCATTGACTTGCTCTTTTGCAATAGGAGCAGATGTACATACCTCCCTATCAACCACACATCAAAAACACCCAGAAAAGGAAATCTTCAGTTTTCGCAACGTGCCAACAGGAGGTAGAGGAACCCACCTTGACCATAAAAACATTCATAAGATGTGCCAACCATGTTAAAATCACAAATAACTCAACTCGCTCAATTCAGACTACAAAACTATACTGCATATTTTCAAACACATATAACATAATATACAAATCAAGGGTATATGATTCACATTCTATACAACAATCACATTCTACAAAATAGAGCTGCTAAAACTCTGACTCACCACATCTTCAATTTAGTTTTTAAGTATAGTGATATAACTTCTTACATCTGCTGCTTTCCACGTGCACCTACCTCACCATACATAAAATTATGATCAATCATTTTAATATATCTAGATTAAAATTAGATGATATACATATGTGAGATGCATCATATCAATTTATGGTCTCTGTATCCTTTTTCTCAATAATTTAAAAACATTAAACTATTGATAAAAACACAAACTCCTTTTCTCCTCATAAGACAACACCTCATTGTCAAACAAACATTAAAAAACTAAAAGACACCAACATCACCACCATTACCCACCAACACGAGCTTTGATGAAGGCCTATAACAAAAGCCAGATACAGAAAACCAGAAAATGCATGTCGTAGATAACAGAAACAGAATTCACCCATCTCATTTAAGCTTTTACTTACATCCAAAAGAAATTATTAGCCCAAAACTCTGTACACTCAAATCAAACTCTACAAGCTTCATTTTTAAAATAATTTCACTCCAAATAATTAAACATATTCTTGTTTGCATGTCTATCAAAATCGACTTAGAAGCATTACAAACAATTAAACTCAGACAACAACCCACTGATTCTAAAAAAATATGAAGTAGATCACCTATAAAAATCCAAGCTAAAATCATCTACAAGTTTCACAAGATTTTATTTCAAAGAAAGACATACTTCAAAAAACAAAACAAAAAAAGAAACAGAATAGATAATAAATGAATAGATGCAAACATATAACTTCAGATCTTGATCGATCAAAGCTTATTTAAAAGTACCTGTCGATGGAAAAAGCAACAACGAGCTTTTGCTTTTGCTTTAGCTTACAGAAGAGTATGAGCATTTTGCTTCAGCTTACAGAAGAGTGTGAGCAAAAGGGTGTTTGAGTGAGAACGCGAAAATGAAGATGGTGATGAGATAGCTACACACGAAACTTTGAGGTGTGAAAGAAAAACAACCGATGAAGATAGGAAAAGAAGAATGGAGAGAGCAAAAGAAGAATCGAGAGAGGTATGTGTTGGTGTGTTTGACATAATACGTGTGGTCTGTGAGAGAGAAGAAACGTTTGAACATAAAAGATATTTTTTTGTCAGATTCCACTATATTGATCAACGGTTCAGATTTGTTCATGGTAAACACGTGGATAGATTCGTAAAGAGAATAGGAAGAAAAGAAACGTTCTGCTCTAACAACATTGGGAAGTGGAAGAAGAAAAGTATCAAAAGACTATCATATCCCTATAAATGCCTGTTGAATAATCTAGAGCAAGGGTTTAACGGTAATTTCAACCGGAACATCATCAATGGACGTCTGAACTATAAAAGACATTGTGTCATATTCCACACTAAACGGTTCAGATTGATTCGTTGGAAAACGCGGACAAATACAAACCGTTGATGAAGAATGGGCATTATGGTCATTTCAAAATAAATGTACAATGATATTTACACATAGTACAATAGGTTTAAAACATGACGAGCAAAACATTTCACCTAAATTTGACAATTTTAGCCATTGATTGGCTCTTATTATATAGTATAGATTATAGGTATATAATATCTATATGCCTAACACACAAGTATATAATATATTTTATGTATATGTGATAAATATTCTAATCATAATCTTTTATTTTTCGCAGCATTTTGCCAGCGTACCGCAGCTTGTTCGCCTGATTCACTAGCTCTAGGGTGTTCGCCTGATTCACTAGCGTATGTGTTCATTTTAATACTTAGAGATTTTTTTGTAATTTTATTAAATAATTAAATTAAGGTTGGCCATAATTTTTTTTTGCTGCCGTTATCTTTTGGTGTTTTGTGAACCAAATCAAGCCTTTGCCGACATCTCTCTCCTTAAAAGTGAGATTTCAATTATGTATTTCGTCTAACTTTTATTTTATCCATAATCGAGGCTATCCTTAATTTGTCTCATATCATATCAGACCTGTCAACTTCTTCCTTGGTGTCAAAGTCATTTATTCACCCAATGGCCTGTTGTAATCACAACAGAGATACATACATGAGTTACTGGCTAATGGATTTTGCCCCAAAAAAAGAAAAAGGTAAATAACATATTATTCTCTTGTGTTTTATTAAAAATATATAATATTTTTTTGTGTTTTAAAAATTAGTTGATTACACCTCTGTATTTTGCTAAAAGTGCATAATACCTTCTTGTGTTTTAAAAATTAGTTAATTATTCCCTTATGCTTTATAAAAATAACTAATTACCCTCCTGTACTTTTTAAAAATTAGCGCTTTTGTTAAAAAATATAAGGGGGCAATCAGCTACTTTTATAAAACACAAGGGAGTAATCAGCTACTTTTAGCAAAACACAGGGAGGTAATCAGCTAATTTTTAAAACACAGGGGGTATTGTGCCCAAAAAAAAGAAAAGGATAAATAACATATTATCCCCGTGTGTTTTGTTAAAAATGCGCAATACCCTCTTGTGTTTTAAAAATTAGATGATTCCCTCCCTATGTTTTATAAAAATAGCTAATTACCCCTCTGTGCTTTTTAAAAATTAGCGCTTTTGTTACAAAATATAAGGGGGCAATCAGCTACTTTTATAAAACACAAAGGGGTAATTAGCTACTTTTAGCAAAACACAAGAGGGTAATCAGCTAATTTTTAAAACACAGGGGGTATTGTGTCCAAAAAAAAGAAAAGAGTAAATAGCATATTACCCCCTTGTGTTTTATTAAAAATGCACAATACCCTCTTGTGTTTTAAAAATTAGCTGATTACATCCATGTATTTTGCTAAAAGTGCACAATACCCCCCCTGTATTTTAAAAATTAGCTGATTACCTCCCTGTACTTTATAAAATTAGTTAATTATCACCTTGTGCTTTTTAAAAATTAATGCTTTTGTTAAAAAATATAAGGGGACAATCAGCTACTTTTATAAAACACAAGGGGATAATCAGCTACTTTTAGTAAAACACAGGAGAGTAATCAAGTAATTTTTAAAATACAGGAAGGTATTGTGCATGTTGGCCATGAAAAGTCTATAATCTTTATTTTGATAATAACAAAACATCTTAATTGTGCTTTAGCATTTTTTTTTGTAAGACCTTCTTTCCAAAGCAAGTCTACACCAACATTGGATCAAGTTGTTTCAGTCAAGAGTAGAAAGCTTCTTGGATCAAAGACCAAGCACTATCAAATTGTATCCAAGCCCTAAAGAATTCAAGTTATTGACTCGTAGATAAAGAGGGAGTCACAAGGAAGGAGAAGTGGTGACATAAGGGGTACCGGCCGTAAAAGTTGTCGCTTGCCTAAGTATGATTTGTATCGCTCAAAATTTCTCAAAGAAATTGTTTTCTTATTTCAAAAATCTTTCGTAGAAATTTTTTTTTCAAACTCTTGCTTTTGAAATCATTTTATAAAAATACCTTTCAACTGTTTGAATTTTTTGGGATGTTAAAAAATGCTAAGAAATCTCTTTTTTCAATATGCCCAAATATTTCTGGGCTAAAAATATATTTTTAGCATTTTTTATGGCATTCGGGCGTTACCGGCATTTTCCGGTCGCCCAGATAGAAGGTGCAACGCCCGGCAGAAAGGACTTTTCCGGGCGATACATGCTCCTTCCGGGCGCCCGGATCAGTGCCTCAGCGCCCGGATGAGTTAACGGGAAAATCCGAAAATCTTACTTAAAATCCGATTTTTGCCTTCTCACCCTCAATATCATCTCTCCAAGCCACAATTTTCAGATTATCAAAGAGCTTTCATATCATTCCTATTGAGAAATCTTGAGCTATCATTATCATATGTTTTGAGCATTCAAATCATTTTTCAAAAGTGTAATATCAAACTCAAATAGGAGTTGCAATTTTCATTTATTCTATCACATAATCTTTGTAATACATTCTTTCACATAGATTGAGAGAATCATTGTGAGAAGAAGTATTGTAATCTTTTGTGGACTCAAATGAAGAGAGAATAGTAGGTTAAGCTTCACCTACATTTGAAGGAGCTTGTGTGACTCTTGTGGATTCAAGAGTAATTGTAGTTGGTTCTTGCTTCACCAACATTTGAAGAAGTATCATAGTGAAGTGCTATTAAAATCCTAAGGGAAGAGAAGACCTTAGGTGGTGGACTAGGCCCCCGGGAGTGCGAACCACTTGAAAATCATCGTGTTTGATTTCTCTTACTCTATTCTCTTTATTTCCAAGTTATTTACTTTGGTGCGGATATTGCTCATTTTAATTACTTGGTAATTGTTGAGATATCTATTTGAGATTTTACCTTGAAACTCTAATTGCATATCTAGTGTTAAATATTTATATGTTCACCAAGTGTTTGATAAATTGCCTACAAGAACTTCTTGTGTATTATCAATCCTTATTAGACATTGCCTCTATATTAAGAATTTTTAAATTACTAAATCTTGCCTAAACAACCTAATTCACCCCCCCTTTTAGGTTATTAAGGACCAACAAGTGGTATCAAGAGCTAGTACTCTATATATAGCTTAACATCTAGTAGAGGATCCCTATGGCAAGCTCATCAATGTCTAATATAGTTGAAGGACAATCTTCCTCTAGACCACCATTGTTTAATGGAACAAACTATTCTTTTTGGAAAACTAGGATGAGAATCTATATTCTAGCAAATGATATAAGAGTTTGGAATGTGATAAAAAATGGACCAATCAATCCTACCTTAACTAAAAAGGAAGGAGAACAAAGTATCACTACCCCCAAACCGGAAAAAGATTATAATGATGATGACTTCAAAATGTGTGAAAGAAACTATAAAGCTATGAATATGCTATATCTTGCTTTAGATTCAAATGAGTTCAATAAAATTTCTGGATGCAAAAGTGCTAAAGAAATTTGGGATCAATTAGAAGTGACATATGAGGGCACCAACCAAGTTAAAGAAACTAGAATAAACATGCTTGTTCATAAATATGAAATGTTCAAAATGTCTTTTGATGAAAATATAGAACAAATATTTTCTAGATTTACCGATATTGTTAATGCTCTAAAATCTCTTGGAAAAGAGTATTCTAATGAAGAATTGGTAGGAAAAGTTCTCCGAAGCTTAACCGAGCCATGGGAAGCTAAAGTAACGGCTATTGAAGAAGCTAGAGACCTCAAAACTCTCACTCTTAGTGAACTTATGGGATCTCTTATGAGTCATGAGTTGAAGAGGAAAGATCGAGAAGAAGAAAAGAGGAATAATAAAAAGTCACTTGCGCTTCTTGCATCAAAGGCTTACTCAAGTGATGAAGAAGAAGAAAACAAAGAAGATGATGATGAGATAGCTCTTCTTACAAGGAACTTTAAGAAATTTCTTAAATTAAAAAAGGTAAGCAAAGCTCCCTACAATAGGTTTATGAACAAAGGAAGAAACAAATCAAAAGAAGAAGGTAGATGCTTCAATTGTGACAAGACGGGTCATATAAAAGCAAATTGTCCAAAACTAATCAAAACCAAGGAAGGAAAAGCCTTGAAGGCAATATACGTTGATGACGATGCATCAACCGGTGAGGAAAGTAAAAATGAAGAAATGGCAAACATCGTTTGTCTTATGACAAAAGAAGATGATGAGGTATGTTCTTCCTTTAACTCCGAATATTACACCTCTAGCTCATTAATTGAAAATGAATGTTCTTTTGAAGAATTACAAAATGAATTATCAAAAAAAAATGATAATTTTGAAATTGCAATTTTTAAGATACATGAACTTCAAAAAGAGAATAATACATTAAAAGAAGAAAATAAGTTGCTTGAAAAAGATCGAAATTTTGCTCATGAAAAAGCACTTAAAATTCATTTCGAAAATAATAATCTTCAAACAAAAATTGAAAAGCTTGAAAAAGAAAATCAATGATTAAATAGAAACCTTGTAAGATTTACAAAAGGAAAAGAAAACCTTGATAAAATGCTTGGTTCTCAAAAAATGGCTTTTGATAAAAGTGGAATAGGATATGAACCTTCTTCAAAACAAAAATCTTTAAAAAGCTATTTTGTTAAAGTATCATCATCTACAAATGAAGCATCAACATCTAAAGGATTTCAAAAAACATGCACCTATTGTGAAAGACAAGGTCACATAACATCACATTGTAAATTTCAAAATATGATAGGTAGAGACTCCAAAATTCGTTCTTGGCTTAAACCAAAATGGATTATCAAAAGTGTTAAAAGTCAATACTAACAATATAGGATCCAATAGAACTTGGGGACCTAAATTTTGTTTTTGTATATAGGTTACCCTAAGGATGAAGTATGAAGGAAATTGGGTCATTGATAGTGGATGTTCAAGGCATATGACCGGTGATCCATCTCTTTTCTATGAGCCTATCAAAAATTACAAAGGTTTTGTGAGCTTTGGAAATAATGAAAAAGGTAAAATCATTGGTAAAGGTAGCATTGGAAATAAAATATCCATTCATGATGTGCTACTTGTGAAAGGATTGCAACATAATTTGCTTAGTGTAAGCCAACTATGTGATAATGATTATTTAGTTGAATTTAAATCATGGTGTTGCAGCATTTGTTACAAAAAGAAAAATGTCGGATTTACTGCAAATAGACACGAAAATGTCTATATTATTAACTTTGAAAGTATATCTTGCCAAAATATTGATTGTTTAATCACAACAAATGAAAGTTCTTGGTTATGGCATAGAAGATTAGGACACATTAGCATGGATCTACTTGGTAAACTTTCTCGAAAGGATCTTGTGAGAGGCCTTCCTAAGACCAAGTTTGAAAAAGATCATTTATGTGATGCATGCCAATTTGGAAAACAACATAAAGTTTCTTTCAAAACCATTAGCCATGTGTCTACATCAAAAGCTCTACAAAAACTTCATATGGACCTTTTTGGACCAATGGATGTAATGAGTATAGGAGGATCTAGATATGTTTTTGTTATTGTTGATGATTACACTAGATACACATGGGTGATGTTTCTTGCTTTCAAAAGTGATGCTTTCAATGAATTTGCAAAATTCTGTAAAAGAGTGCAAAATGAGAAAGGATACTATATTTCATGCATTCACAGTGATCAAGGCACGGAATTCATAAATGCATCTTTTGTGGAATTATGTGAACAAAATGGCATTGAGCATAATTTTTCGGCTCCTAGAACTCCTCAACAAAATGGGGTTGTTGAAAGGAAAAACCGAACTTTACAAGAAATGGCAAGAACAATGTTGAAAGAAAACAACTTGCCTACATACTTTTGGGGAGAAGCTGTAAATACAGCTTGCTATACTCTAAATAGAGTTTTAATTAGGCCTTCTCTAAAGAAAACTCCATATGAATTATGGAAAAGACGGACTCCAAATATCTCACATTTTAAAGTTTTTGGATGTAAATGCTTCATCTTAAATAATAAGGACTATCTTGGTAAGTTTGATTCAAAGTCCGACGAAGGTATTTTTATTGGATACTCTTCGAGAAGCAAGGCATATCGAGTTTACAATAAAAGAACCTCTGTAATTGAGGAATCTATGCATATTAACTTTGATGAAACTAACCCATTTATGTCAAGAAAGGATGAAGGCGATTGTATGAGCTTTCAACAAGTTGAAGAACAAAGTCAACCTATTCCGATAAGTGAAGAAGGCAATACATCCACAAGCAATCAGATTGATACTCAAATAGAGGAAGTACAACCAACCTCAAATGATCAAATCACATCAACAAATCAAGATCTCCCAAAGTGTTGGAAATTTGTCAAAAATCATCCAAATGATCAAATCCTTGGGGATCCATCACAAGGTGTAAGAACTCGTTCCAATCTAAATACTTTCTGTGAACATGTAGCTTTTTTATCTCAAATTGAACCTAAAAATATAAAAGAAGCCTTATTGGATGATGATTGGATTATTGCTATGCAAGAAGAGCTTAATCAATTTGAAAGAAATCAAGTTTGGACTTTAGTTGAAAGACCTAGTAATTACCCGATTATTGGTACAAAATAGGTTTTTCGAAACAAACTAGATGAATCCGATAATGTAACTAGAAATAAGGCTAGATTAGTTGCTCAAGGATATAATCAAGAAGAAGGAATAGACTATGAAGAAACCTTTGCACCAGTAGCACGACTTGAAACCATTAGAATGTTACTAGCATATGCATGTTTCATGAACTTCAAACTCTATCAAATGGATGTTAAAAGTGCTTTCTTAAATGGATATCTTCAAGAAGAAGTTTATGTTGAACAACCACCCAGTTTTGAAAACACAAATTTATTAAGTCATGTATTCAAACTTCAAAAGACTCTTTATTGACTTAAACAAGCACCTAGGACATGTTATGATACATTAAGTAATTATCTACTTGACAACGGTTTCTCTAGAGGTAAACTAGACTCTACTCTATTTGTAAAAAGAAAAGCTAAAGACATCTTGCTTGTTCAAATTTATGTTGATGACATTATCTTTGGTGCTACTAATGAATCCCTTTGCAAGTACTTTTCTGAATGTATGCACAAAGAATTTGAAATGAGCATGATGGGAGAATTAAATTTCTTCCTTGGACTTCAAATCAAACAAACAAAAGAAGGGATCTTCATTAATCAAGCCAAGTACATTAAGGAACTCATCAAAAGATTCGGGCTTGAAACTGCAAAAGAAATGAGCACCCCTATGGGAACGTCAATCAAACTTGACAAAGATGAAAACGGTAAATCTGTTGATGAAAAGCTATATCGAGGTATGATCGGAAGCCTTCTCTATTTAACTGCCTCAAGACCTGATATTATGTTTTCTGTATGCTTATGTGCTCGGTTTCAATCTTCTCCGAAAGAATCACACTTGAATGCTGTAAAAAGGATTATTAGATACCTTAAGAGTACCATCAATCTAGGACTCTTTTATCCTAAAGGCACATCTTTTGAACTTCTAGGATACTCCGATGCTGATTATGCGGGATGTAAGATCGATAGAAAAAGCACTAGCGGCAGTTGTCAATTTCTAGGACATGCCTTAGTCTCATGGTCCAGTAAGAAACAACATAGTGTAGCTCTTTCAACAGCAGAAGCAGAGTATGTAGCTATAGGAAATTGTGTTGCACAAATTCTTTGGATGAAACAAACTTTACTTGACTTTGGTCTCGAATATGATCATGTGCCTATTAGGTGTGATAATACAAGTGCTATAAGTCTATCAAAGAACCCTATTCAACATTCTATAACTAAGCATATTGAATCTCGTCATCATTTCCTAAGAGATCATGTGCAAAAAGGGGATATTGAGCTTGTTTTTGTTGATTCCTTGCATCAATTGGCCGATATTTTTACAAAACCTTTGCATGAGAATCAATTTTGTGCTATTAGAAGGGAACTAGGAATGCTTTGGATCACATAACCTGTCAAAATATTGTTTTTTTTGGGCAAAATAGTGATCCGGGCGTTACTGCGTTCTTTCGGGTGCCCGGAAGAAGCACGTATCGACCGGAACATCACTCTCTGCCGGGCGTTACTACCCTCATCCGGGCGCCCGGAAAAAGGGACTATCGCCCGGATCGAGCTGTTTGAAAAACCGAAATTTCCTTCCTCTCTCCTCACTTTTTCACACCTTCTCAAATATAAACTCCTTCTTCTCTCAATCTCTTCTATTTAATCACCAACATCTTCACCATCACTCACCATTATTTGCATCAAAACACTTTTTAATTATCAATCTCTTGTGTTTTCATCATCAAAGTTTTCAAAAGCTTCAACACCCAATCCTTAAAAAACCTTGTATACAAGGTGCTCGGTAAAATTCCTCAACTAAACCTTTCTTCTAACAAGCTTCTTCAACCTTCAAATTCAAATGGCACCACCAAGGGCTGACTCCAGGAAACGCAAGCAAGGAGAATCTTCATCCGCTGGCCCTCAGATCATTGTTAATCCAGATGCTTTTCCTCAACAAAACATTCTATGGGGTAAGATTTTAGATCCTCCCACCTTGCTTAATGATACTAGAATTTATCGGCTTTTAGATGCTCAAGGGTGGCTACCTATGTTAAGATTTGAAAACAAAGGCAATACTGCATGGATTAGAGAATTCTACTACTATGTTAACTTAGACTTCACCACCATGAAATTAAATAGTCAAGTTAAGTCTAAGGAACTAGAATTAACTGCAAGTATTGTTGCTAGAGCCTTTGGGATTCCTAATCAAGGCACCAAACTCTATTCATATAAAGGTATGCCAGAAGGTGTTCTTGAAAACTTAGAAGCCAGTGTTATAGAATTTATGCGGGAAGGTACAGGAACAAGCTCCTTAGGATATCCTAAAACTAAGGATCTCACTCCAGAAAAAAAGCTGCTATTTTATATTCTTCATGAGGTCATTATTCCACGGGAAGTTAAGGATGGTTCAATTCCAAAATTCACTGCACTATTGATGTATTTGATGTATGAAGCCAAACGTATCAACCTTCCGCACATCATCATTAACCATATCATTCACACCAAGGAGGCTCAAAATTAACTTGCTTATGGGGTTCCCTTAACTCACCTGTTTGAGTCTTTAGAAGTTCCACGAGATCATGAGTTTGAGGCCATTAGTGATAGATCCTATCTTCTCAATGTTACTAGCCTCACTCGCCAAAAGCTGAAAATTCATAACTCTCGTGTTCTCAATATTGGTGATGATACAAGTGATGATCCTCTTGTGTTTGAATCCCTTGATGTTGATCCCACTACTTTTAGAGATCCTATGGAACGGCAAGGCAGCAGTGGTGTTAGCACCTCTCAAGGACAAAGGGCTAGACCATCTTCCTCTCACTCCTCCTCCCTTGATGAAATTCGTGCACACCTGAATGAACAAGATGTTCGTTTGGACAGAATGGAGCAGATGCTGAAGGCTTTATATGATCACCACATTGGTTCTTAGTCTATGAATGCTTTAAATTGTGTTCTCTCCTCAAACAATTTATTTTTTTGCTTTCAGTTGAATCTTTCCTTAAACACTCCTTAGCTGTTTTTCTTCCTTTAACATTGGTTGGATTTTTTATTTTTTTTTCATTAATGCGTTGCATTTTTTTTGTCTTATGCCTGTTGTTGCCTACTATTGTCTTTATTTGCTATAGAATGCTCTTTTGTGATGACAAATAGGGGGAGAAAGTATTGAAGTAAATATGTCTATCATTGCACTTATTCAGGGGGAGTTTTTACTTTTCAGGATCAAGACTAAATTTTATCAAGCACAAATTGAGGGGGAGACCTCAATTCAAGTTTTATTCTTTAAATTTCAACTATTTCATGCTTGTTAACTTCAATGTTTTGTCATCATAAAAAAGGGGGAGATTGTTGGCCTGAAAAGTCTATAACCTTTATTTTGATAATAACAAAACATCTTAATTGTGCTTTAGCATTTTTTTTTGTAAGACCTTCTTTCCAAAGCAAGTCTACACCAACATTGGATCAAGTTGTTTCAGTCAAGAGTAGAAAGCTTCTTGGATCAAAGACCAAGCACTATCAAATTGTATCCAAGCCCTAAAGAATTCAAGTTATTGACTCGTAGATAAAGAGGGAGTCACAAGGAAGGAGAAGTGGTGACATAAGGGGTACCGGCCGTAAAAGTTGTCGCTTGCCTAAGTATGATTTGTATCGGTCAAAATTTCTCAAAGAAATTGTTTTCTTATTTCAAAAATCAACTCTTGCTTTTGAAATCATTTTATAAAAATACCTTTCAACTGTTTGAATTTTTTGGGATGTTAAAAAATGCTAAGAAATCTCTTTTTCAATATGCCCAAATATTTTTGGGCTAAAAATATATTTTTAGCATTTTTATGGCATCCGGGCGTTACCGGCATTTTCCGGTCACCCGGATAGAAGGTGCAACGCCCGACAGAAAGGACTTTTCCGGGCGGTACATGCTCCTTCCGGGGGCCCGGATCAGGGCCTCAGCGCCGGGATGAGTTAACGGGAAAATCCGAAAATCTTGCTTAAAATCCGATTTTTGTCTAATCTTTCCCTCTTTTTAAGCCATGCCTTCTCACCCTCAATATCATCTCTCCAAGCCACAATTTTCAGATTATCAAAGAGCTTTCATATCATTCCTATTGAGAAATCTTGAGCTATCATTATCATATCTTTTGAGCATTCAAATCATTTTTCAAAAGTGTAATATCAAACTCAAATAGGAGTTGCAATTTTCATTTATTCTATCACATAATCTTTGTAATACATTCTTTCACATAGATTGAGAGAATCATTGTGAGAAGAAGTATTGTAATCTTTTGTGGACTCAAAGGAAGAGAGAATAGTATGTTAAGCTTCACCTACATTTGAAGGAGCTTGTGTGACTCTTGTGGATTCAAGAGTAATTGTAGTTGGTTCTTGCTTCACCAACATTTGAAGAAGCATCATAGTGAAGTGCTATTAAAATCATAAGGGAAGAGAAGACCTTAGGTGGTGGACTAGGCCCCCGGGAGTGTGAACCACTTGAAAATCATCGTGTTTGATTTCTCTTACTCTATTCTCTTTATTTCCAAGTTATTTACTTTGGTGCAGATATTGCTCATTTTAATTACTTGGTAATTGTTGAGATATCTATTTGAGATTTTACCTTGAAACTCTAATTGCATATCTAGTGTTAAATATTTATATGCTCACCAAGTGTTTGATAAATTGCCTACAAGAACTTCTTGTGTATTATCAATCCTTATTTGACATTGCCTCTATATTAAGAATTTTTAAATTGCTAAATCTTGCCTAAACAACCTAATTCACCCCCCCCCCCCCCTTTAGGTTATTAAGGACCAACATTGCATTTTTAGCAAAACACAGGAGGGTAATACGCTATTTACTCAAAAGAAAAAGATCAACAGAAGTAGCCACAAGCTTAGACGGCGTTTGGTTCGCAAATTTTACTAATTTGGAACATGATATTTCTATTTTTTGTTTGCGAAATAAAAAAATAATTATGATTTATCACATTTGGAAATAATAATGGGTCGGATACTCGCTAAAATTTATAAACTCGAACTCGTTTCAATTATTATTTTTTTCTAAACTTGTAACGGATATTCAAAAGGTTTAAATTTTACTTACCAAATCTAAACCTAATAAACATTTAAAAATTCACGAATACCCAATTCGACTCATTAATGAATAAATATTTTTGAAAAATAGTCTAAAAATATTTTTAAAAGTATTAAAAATAAATACACATATAAATTTAAATGTCATAATAAACTAAAAAATAAAAAAAAAAGAATCTAATAAAGAACAGATGACAAAGTCTAAAACAAACAACATAGTGCAATATTTGTCCAGAAATAAATGACCAATGTCAATATAACTAAAACTAATTAATTTTTGCCCATAAATAAGCTTGAATAAATTTAAATATAATAGAAGCATTTAACAAAATCTTTCTATTAAGAAGTTATCAACTTCCATAAAACAACATGTAATAACATTATACTCTATGTGTGCGTATATAAATATATAAATATTTTTATTAATTTAGTTTTTACTAAAATAAATGATTAGGTCTTCGGGTTTCGTCTACTTTTTAATTGTTATTGCTAACCCTTATCAGACTATCCGTCGGTAGTCGTTTATAAAAATTAAACCCTGTTGATTTCATAATTCGATCTATAATCAAGTCAGATACTTATTGGATTCGAGTTTAAACACTACCTATTGTCATCCCTAATCACATTTCCGAGAGAATAATATTCTCATAATTTGCTCAATTTTTATTATTTTGTGAGGAGTGAGAATCTTACATTCTCAAGTTGTGAAATATTTTTAAGAAAATAAAAAACACAAATATCCATCTTAAAAAATACAAAAATAAAATAATATAATAATAAAATTAAAAAAAATAAAAAATATGAAAAAAAATTTAATACTAAATTTTATATTTTTAAAATTTAAATATAAATATTAAATTAATAAAATATTTTTTATATAACTTTAAAATTAAAAATTAAAAAATAAGAAATAAAATAAAATATTTTAAAAAATAAAAATAAAAAAATAAAAAAAAATATTTTTTAAGTTAATTTAAATTTACATTTAAAATAATATTTTAAATGATAAATTCTAAATTTTAAAATTTTAAAATAAATTATAAATTCAAAAAATAAAGCTAAAAGATAAATAAAGATAATTTTTAAATTTTTCTTTTTCAAAAATAAATTTAAATTTTTGGGTTTTGAATTTTAAAGTTTTAATTTAAATTTAAAATTCAACAAACATAAAATAAATTTATTTTACATGTATAACACGTTAGACACTTTTTTGCTTGCATGTTAACAAAACTATACAAAGTGTATCATGTTTTGTATACTTTTTATGACATTTTTATCTTTTTAAATTAGAGGCATTGTTAAAAAATCAAAATTCCTAAGAATATTGATTCTAAAACAAACATAACAATATAACAAACCTAGGAATTTGACAAAATTCTCCTAGCGTACCAAATAGTTTTAATCAAAATCTCGAGAATAAACTAAATACATTTTTAATATACCAAACAGTGTGTTTTGGGATTTTTTTTTTTTTTTGGTTATGTTTGTGCTTTTGATTTGGTCTGAACTTGTGTAGTTTGGTCAAACAAATTAAATGTCACGAGTTCAATTTTCATTCACTGAATTTAATATCATGTTCTAAGTTTTCATAAATTTTAAATATTTTATTCAATTTGTCGTACTAATTCAATTTTATTATTTTATTTACAGAGATATGCCAGAACCAGTTGTGAATTTCATGTACCAGGTAGAGAGGATTTTCGTCTGATCATCAGTGATGAAGACGCTGTGCATGTTGATGACTCCAGAGCAGATCAGGAGGTTCCAGACCTCCTATCTCACTAGGTGGAGAACCGCCCACTCATTCGGCGAGTCCAGCCACAAGGGGGTCCACCAGCCCCCTTCCTTTTGGAGGATTATCATGATCGCCATGACTTCACTTCCGGCCATAGGAGGATATGGTGATTGGACTAGGAGATGCTCTCCGCCTCTGGTTCGCATTCACTTTGAGGGGTTAGTCTATTACTATGGAGTATAGGACTTAATTTGTTGATTCCACTATCACTGTATATTGGATGATATTTGACATGCTAGCTTCGCTATAAAATTCATGAGATTGATATATTAGATTCTAATGATCTCTAATTCTTTAGAAGCGACGTCTTCTAAGAGAAGAGGTTATTCTATTTTGAAACATATCATTTGAAACTTATTCGAGTTTTTTGATTGATATTGATAGTGTAATTTTCTTTTTCTCATAAGTTTAATAGAAATAAATAAATAAATAAATAAGAGAAACCACATTTCCTAACCACTTTTCAAGACATTAATAATTAATTAACTCCCTTCGTGTCAATAGAGAAAAAAATTTCTTTACAGTGCCAATGGATATGTTACATACACGAGATTCAACTAAAACTACCTCGCAACACCAATGTTTTGTTCACCTACTTCAACAAGGGTGCCTCACATGTGAGTATACCATTTAATTTTTGACGACTTTTACTTAAAAGACTAATAACGTCACAACTTTAAAAGATAAATGATTAATTTATCACATTTACAAGAAAAAACAAATTTATTAGAAAGTGTATAAATAAGGAATCATCTTAGTATTTTATCCTAATAAATATTATCCTAGTAATATTATGGGGCCCGTGTGGGAAGGCAAAGAAGCTATTGTTGCTAGTTACTAAATTCCGTAATAAATCCTAGCCATATTACGGGGACCGTGTGAAAAGACAAAGAAGCTATTATTGCTAGTTACTAGATCCCGTAATAAAGGCTTATTTTCACAAATGTGATTAGAGAGATACATGGTGCATAATTAAAAGTTAGATGGTATAGGCCTTTGTCGAACAAATCTTCAACACGACGACGCCTCCATGAATAGTTGAATTCTTCTCATACTCCTAGACAAAATTCTCCTCAGTATATACAAATAAACTCATTTTTTGAGATAGAATTTTATCAGGAAATATTTAATTCAAAATACAAAAACAGTCAAACTAACGTTTGAAACAAACGAAAAGAAATTATTGAATATTTTAAACAAACAATTTCAGTCAAGAGTATGAACTTCATATGTAAAATTCCAAACCCAAACATAAACATACTGAATTCTACCCCTCCTTGTTGCCATTAGACTACCCCCTTGGAGGCTCATTTGCTGCACTTGATTGCAATAAATTGACATATAGTAGATAAGCAATTTCAGTTTCATCCTATTCTAGGACCCAAAAACACAAAAAAGCTTTCATCCTATTCTGTCAATTGTATGGTTACTACTACTTACCTAATAAGTAGATATTTATGGCCTTCATATCTGGAGTTGATAAAAATAATGCAACAGCTATTATCAGAAAAATTGAGCACTTTGATTCCATAGTCTTCACAATATCAACAGAATATACTTCTAGCAAACTTCTATGTTAAACCAAACCAAGTACTTTTATCTCACGGGTTAGATCAAAAATTCCAAAATCCAAACTAAATATACTTAACTTTAAAAGAAAATTCAGTGTGTTGTAATAAAAAGTACAATAATTTAAAATCTCTTCTTCTCTACCTAGTACTATATAAACGATACTCCAAATCAAATTATAGGGTGTACAAACGGCCATCCCAAATAATCACCTTTGCAGTAGGGGATACGGCTTGCCTATACAACTCTCGATGGAACATTTCCCGCACTGCTTCACTAAAGGGATGCATACAATGGAAATTATATATGCCATTTCCAGAGCTATACTTAAAAGTGCTACTAATAAGCATTCGATTCAGCGCTACAGCACTTCTCAAGAAGAACAAAGCAACTTCGACTTCATTCTGTGTTCCCACAAATCCACCGAGTTTGACCTCCTCGAGATGCTTATGACATATTGGTGTCCTTTCAACTCTACCTTCTTTAGTTGTTAACCTTTTCATCTGCAATTACGATCATAATGAGAACTATGTCACATGTCAATGTCTAACCGGCATATGCCAATTATCAACTACAAGTAAATGAACACAACTATAGCATCAACGTCTTAGAAACAAAAAGGAATTTCACCAAAGTGTCGGCGACCTACTGTTGGCATTATCATGTCTCGAGCTGCTTTCTTATATGTGATGCCAACAAAAAACTAGATAGTATTTCACTAATCATATTGATGTTTGCAAAGATTGAAGATACCAAATAAAAAAATTTGGTCCAATGGAGGCAACTAATTAGGATGTTGGACAAATTGTCATTCACCATCTCCGCTCTCTAATACTTAAGAAATTTGATTTTCTCAATGTGGCCACTAAAGATTATAGAAGCATGTGAAAATTGATGCGTATCCATTTCTCAGTTCAACAAGTGTGTGTACTTAATGAAATGTTATAGGTAAAATTTGGTAAGAAATGCTAATTTAGAAGATAAACAACATAAAATGATTATAGAGACTCAAATTAGTCACTTGTGCTACATTGAGCACAAACAAGTTCTCAATGTAGTAAAAGGAAACTAAGTAATCTTGGAGTACAAGGCGTTGAAGGAGATAAGGCAAAAAAGAGAGGATATAATTGCAGAAGCAATACAAGAGCGACACTGAAATACTCATGTGCAAGCAAAAAGTGGAGTCTTGGTCAGAGCAAATAGCCCTATTCTATTACCAGACATAATTGGGAGAAGCTCATCCAAAACTAGAGCTAAGGGTACATGTTAACAAAAGTCTGACAGAAAATGCTAATGCAGAGGAGAAAAAATTAAATGCGCGAATCATATGAGTAAATTAGACAAAGTTGAGTAAATCAAACGAAGATCAAATAGGGATGAAAAGGATAGAGAGCCCAGAAAACACAAGAGAGTATAAATGGATGACTTTCTAGGATGAAGACTCATAGTTTACATCAAACAAATTGAAAACAGAGGCACAAAGGCATTTCTATATTCCACTCTTTCCAGGTGGATGGGCAGATTTTGACAAACTCAAAGTGCATAACGAAAGAAGACTATAATGATAGCAACATCAGTGACTAGCAAACAAATAATTTTGAAATTGTAAGGATAAACAAGTATTTTAGTGACTCACCATTATGTTGAATATCTGTTGGAACATGGAGGAGCGCCGATACCAACCAAGATCACACACCCCCAAATGGAATTTGACTAGAAGAGGGCAAGCCTCCAGAATAGGGGTAACATTCAGCAGATTGAACTCAATGTGGTGCCGTAAAACAAGATCTAACTGTCTAAGATTCCCAAAAATGTTTCTCTCTGCATCTATGTATTCTACCTGGAAAAGAGAAAATAAAATGAGAAGCATCAAATTGCCAGTAATGAAACGAATTGCGTAAGAGAATCAAAAAGGTTGCTTTCTGCATACCTTATCCGTAGAAATGCTGAGTGATAACGAGCTGAGGTACGGCAAGTCTTTTGCAAGCTCACAAAATACATAAGGCACTGCAGATTTGCCTCTGAAATATATATACAATCCTTCCAGCTTGGGAACATAAGAGAGAAATAATTTTACCACGTAACTGTTAGAAATTTCGAAGGTAACAAGATTAGCAGCACGAATGTCTATCTCTCTAGCCCCGGGACAAAACCCAATTCTCACAAACTTCAATCGGTGAGATGAATAGATGCTTAAATTAGGAGGAACTTCACAGGAGAGAAGTTTAAACTTCTCAAGGTTCAAACAAGAGGACAAAATACCCTGAAATTTTCCACTGCCCAAAATAATACCTTCAAGACTAAGAGTTCTGAGGGAGTTGAATTGGCATTCAGGAGTTAGCACCAGACTGCATCCAAATAAATACATATGTTCCAACGAAGCCGCAGCTCCAGAAATCAGCTGTAGAGGAAAACTATACTTGTTTACTACTATGGAGTTTCCATTTGCATCCAGATCAACGTTAGAGCGACAACTGCCAAAGTTCAGATGAAGGTCTTGAATGCCCAATCTAGCAATAGCTTGCATCCATTGCTCAACATCAGATAAATATTCTATGACAAAACAAAGGCACATCCGGAAGGAAACTATCTTATGACCTGAATAAAGCCGCAATATGTCATCTACTACTTTCAAGTATTTATCCCAGTAGCGATCACCCCAAGGAGGTCCACAAGAACCCCTTGGAAATGTGCGAAGGCAAGGAAAGCGCAACGCAGGCATTAACGCATAAACACGTCTCCACCTTCTTGATAAAATACTTGTCCTCATAGCTTCTTTTAATGGCAAACGTGATATAATGGAAGTCAATAATTTATCAGGGAGTTGGCTGATTCTGTCCTCCTCCTTGGTATCAAACAAAATACACATGTTAAAAAACAGTTTATTAGATATGATAGGCCAACAATAAAAACAATGTCCCCTTAGTCAATCTATCCAAACTTTCCATTCATATATCAACCTCACAAGCTCTCACTTTTGAGAAGCTAGAAGCTCCAAGAACAGAGAAACTAGTCATACTATCACGGCAATTTAGTTTGGTTAGGGTAAGTAACAAAGTTATGCAACTAGAGTATTACAATAATGAAGATAGAGGAAGAATGCAGCTTTGTACACGAAATAGGCTATTTTTCAGATACAATTCCTTAGTTTACACAACAAATTATATATCATGATCTACACTCTTGATGTATAGAGTATTACAATAATGAAGATAGAGAATACCTAGTATTACAACATTGAAGATAGAGAATACCTCTTGATATTCACTACACAAGAAAGACTCTTCTTTTTTTGTTGAATTACATGAGAAAGACTTAACCAAATGAACTACAATTGCAACTCCTGCCCCGGCCATCAAGGAAAAGGAAAAGGCCTTTGCTGCAACTAAAAAAGAGAAACCATAAATGAAGTTAATTCACCATTATCCCCTTCTCATTCAAAAATATATGTTAGTATATACTTTATTGTTAGACCTTTCAAAAAAAGATTTTAGCATATATTTTATCGTTTATCGAACAAAAGCGGGGATTTTGAGGAATAGGGTGAAAGAATTCAGAAAGGAAAACAGAAAAAGAAGCAATTTTGAGGACAAAAATATAGAAAATAATAGATTTTGAATATGAAAAACAGAGGAAACAACACCCATTTCGTTAAAAATAAAAATAAAAATTATTCTTTATTGTCTATAAAACAAAAAACCGGATTTTGACATATATGCTGAACTGATTTGAGATAGAAATATAGAAAAGAAGCAATTTTGAAGGAAAATAAGAGATTTTAAGCAAAAAAAACAAAAGCAAGCAAGCGCTTTAGAAGAAAAACATATAGACAGGAATTGATTATTACGACAACATAATTCGAAAACAAAAACAAGCGAATTTTAACAATTATTTACATGAGAACAATCGTTGAATCCAAAATTTTCAACTATTTTCAGTTTAAAAACAAAAAAGAGAAAAGGGATTAGCACCACATACACATCGACGGCTTACTAATGGATTAATTGAGTCATTAGGTATTTGGTCTAGTAGTATGATTCTCGCTAATTGCGAGATGTCCGAGGTCATTCTTGTAGTTTCTCGGAGTTTCCTCCCTCAAATAAAAAAAAAAGTAAAATAAAATTGCAATTTAAATAAAAAAAAAGTAAAATAAAATTGCAAATTTTCATATATATTAAAATAGTATCCGCACAAAGCAAAACAAGAATCTTTTACCTTCAGGGAGACTGCAAAACTTCGACATGTGAAGGGTTACCGCATTGCTAAACCTTGTCCCTCCTTGACTCATCTTTTGTTTGCAGATGACTCAATATTTGTCTTCCAAGCTAATTATCATGAAGCACTTGTCTTACAAGATACTATTTATAAATACTGCTTCGCTTCTGGCCAGAGCCTCAACATTAACAAATCATCTATGGTTTTCAGCCCGAATACCCCATAAAGCCTGAAGAAAGGTATTGCAGACATCTTCCGCATGAAGCACACCAGTAAAATGGGTAAATATCTTGGACTACCTTCGGAGTGGGGTAAGTCTAAAACGAATGCCCTTGGTTGGATCCTTGAGAAATGCTCCACAAAACTACAAGGCTAGAAAAATCTTCTTTTGTCAGAAGGAGGCAAAGATACCCTTATCAAGAATGTGTTTTATACTCTGTCCTCTTATGTCATTGCTACCTTTCTCTTTCCCAAAAATGTGTGCAACAAAATCACCTCTCTCGCAGCCAATTTTTGGTGGGGACAAAATGGAAAGAATAGTGTGCACTGGCTAAGATGGGAACTTCTCCAAAAATCTAAGACCCATGGAGGGCTCGACTTCAAGGATCTTCATTGTTTCAACCTTGCACTTATCGCTAAGCAAGCATGGAGACTCCTTGAGAATCCTGGGTGTCTTCACTCATTAATCCTCAACGGTATTTATTTTCCCAATTGCATGTTCTGGGATGCTAAAGCTAAGCAGGTTGCGTCATGGTCGTGGAGAAGCATTATTAAAGGTAGGGACTTATTGAAGCAGCGTGCCATTTGGGCAGTTGGTGACGGGAGTTTGATCAATATTTGGCAGCACCATTGGCTTCAAGATATCCAGCTTGTTGAGCCTGAAGATCCTTCTTGCCCCGATTTTGTTAAGGATCTGATTGAGCAATCTTCGAGGAGATGGAAAGAAGATCTGATTCGCTGCTTGTTTGACAATACAACTGCTAAAACAATCATCGCTATCTACATTCCGTCTCAAGCTCAGGTTGATAAAATTATATGGCCTCTTTCTGGGGACGGCTCTTATAATGTGAAGTCGGGATACTGGGTGGCAAAAAATCTGTTTGATGTCAATAGAGCGTCGAAGACTACTAGTTCATCTTATCAAGCACCCAAAGACCTTTGGGCGACCATCTGGAATGCTCGTGTTCCTCCCAAGATCAAGATTTTTCTTTGGAAGGCACTCCAAAATGGTCTCCCATCTCAGGAAAACAGGTTCAAGCGCAAGCTCTGTGCTAGTCCTATTTGTATGTTGTGCAATCAGAGTGAAGAAACTGTCGAACACATTTTTCTTTACTGTCCCTGGGTTTAGCGATTTTGGTTTGCTTCACCTCTGCAGTATCTTGTGCCCTCAGCTTCAACACGGTTTGGAGACTGGCTCATTCAGTTTGTTCAGATATGTGTTGAAAGAGAATACTGGAAAGATGACGCATTTGTCAAAATTTCAGCGTGTTGCTGGCAGATTTGGAAAGAGAGGTGCAAAGCTTGCATTGAGGATAAAAGAATTGACTTTGCCAGGGCTATCGTTCAAGCTCAATGTTTAGTCTCTGATTTCAACACCGCTCAGCTTTCGACGCCAACTCATATTGTCAACCGAGCTTCGAGAAAATTCAGTAATGTTGCCTCCATTTGGTCTACTCCTCTTGAAAACTCTTTGAAAATCAATACGGACGCCTCATTCAGTGAAGGGAAAAAAGCTGCTATTGCATTCATTGGAAGAAACTGAAAATGAGAGTTATGTTATGGGCAAGCGGACCATATCTTTTACAAATCAGCATTTGAAGCGGAATCACTTGCTATCAAGTCAGCGTGTATTTTTGCCATCCAGACTGAGTTCTCTAGCATCATAATTGAAAGTGATGCAGAAGCGGTACTCAAAGCAATCATCTCTCCAAATTGTGCTACTAATTGGCAAGTACGTCGAATTGTGGAGGACATCCAAAAGATTATGACAGACAACCCAAAGCTTAGGGTTCAATGCATAAAGAGGACCGCAAACAAAGCATGTGATTGGGTCGTTAAATGCAAAAATAGATATTCTTTGCCTATAGATTGGGTTTCGAGTGTACCAGAACCTTTGTTAAATTTGCTTGTTTATGACCTTCACCCAACTGGAGTTGGGTAAAGCTTGTAATCTTTTTCCAGTAATGAATTTTATTTGACCAAAAAAAAAAAAAAAGAATAGTTAATACTCGGTGATGGCAGACATCTAGGGTTCTAAATATATAGGAGACAAATAAATTTTTTTTTCATTTTCTAAGGAAATGAATAATTTTTCTTTTTTTGTATGCCTTCACCACTTTGGTCAGAGGGCCACACTATTAGGGGGCGGAGCATTTTCGGGTACTAACCTCCTTCTTTTTTACTTGATTTCCAATTCGACTTTTTTTTTCACTTTCTCTTTATCCCTATTCTTCTATTTAAGAACTGCGCCCCATCAAGCTCAAACCATTTGAAACTAAATTGCTACTTTTTTATTGTTATTGATAGAGTGATATTCTCCGCCCCTGTCAAATAAAGTAGAAGGAAGGAGTTGTGGCACTTTTTGGATCAATTGCTGAGGAGCCGACGATCTTGGCTTAGAGAGATGCGCCTTTTAGCTTATTATCGATTTTTAGGTTATTGCTCTAGTTTCAGGGAATCCCTCACCCAGTTCCATATGGGGATGAATCCAATCCTAGAGAATTAACATCTCTAGGAAGTCAGTCCTCTTACATAGCCATAATAGATAGTTTTTTCGAAGTAGCTGAAGAATTGAATCGGCTGGTATAGAAGAAGCTGCACATGTTTCTTCCTCTATTCTATCAATTTTATTTCTTTTTTATGTCCACATATGCTTTAAAAAGGAAGTCAGGTAAGGCACTATTCTCCTATTTGAGAATAAACTGCTATTGAATCCACAACTAGTCTTTCTCTTGTGAATGACTCCGCTGCAAAAAGAGTAAGCGCTATTTTCAATATCTGGTGTGCTCGTAGGAGTGAAAGCCACTTGACTGGTTGGAGAGAAATGAAAGAAGCTCTTTACCGGCCTTAGCCTAGCTAACTTAAGAGTTCTTCCAGAATGACTTTCTTTCCAAAAACTCACTTCTAACTAGCCGCATTCATTCTCCAATATCTGTAGCGGAGGAGGCTTATTAGAGACAAGGTAGCCTTCTTTAACTGAATGTGTATTAAACTTCCTCTTGAGGGCCTTTGAAAGACTTCTTTCATCGTCCTTTCAATGAAAGAGGGCCCTTCGCTTTCTTAACGACCACAAGTTGGTTTTTTAGGTTGGCGTAGGCAAGGTCTTTACTATTTTCACGCATGACATGAGGACTTCGTTCCTCAGACGTATTTGAACTGGAATGCAAAGTGGAGGAGTGTAACTGCCTTATCGCGCTATCCAACTTGTATGTGAAAAGTATTTCGTACTCGCCTTCAACGCGAAAGGTATGCTCCAATGGCAAAAAACAAGAAAAGATAGGCCAGCCTGGAAGCAGGATAAAAGTTGTACTCTTGTCGCGCCTTCAACCGTTCTAAGAGTAGAAAGAAAGTCTTTGCCTAGCTAGTAAGAGGATAAGCGAAAGAGCTATCGTTAAAGCCCCTCTACCCATATTGGCACCCTTTAGAGTAAATACCGATGTCGTTCTCTAATTAGTATGCTAGAGGGATACATCAGTCCTTCTATCACTTGGGTAGTGGCACCATTAAGAAAATCTCAGGGATAGAGACTGACATTAATACAAGCTCTATTTTATGTCGTTCTCCTGTTGTATGTATTCGGATGTGAGAGCCCGAGTTCCTCTCTATGCAGGAGTCAAAGTATAAAAGAAGACTGATGGGTCCACCAAGGTTGCGACAACAGCTAATACTATCATTAGGAACTGGAACGCCCTGCCATAGGAGCTGCATCGTCGTGCCATATGAGCTGGAATGCCTTTCCATATGACCAGGTACGCCGTCCAATAAGGATCCATATGAGCAGGTACGCCGTTCCATAAGGATGCTGAAAAATTCCTAGTATTTACTCTACAAAAAACAGAAAAGAAAGGCCATGCCACACACTTTTTGGATCAAGAATTCGTTACATAATTCTCCGATTAAAGAGGAAGCGAAAACAGAGTTAATTCGATTTTGGAATCACTTTGACAAACATGTAAGTACTCATACAAGTCTGAAAGATGTTACAGGCCGCGAAAATGCCATTATCAATGATTATGAGTTGATACTCTGTTCCCATTTTAACATATATACATACCTTCGACATGGCCCAACTAAGTATACAAAAGTAAATATCAAGGAATGGCCCAAGTCCTAAATACTGCTAACTGGCTATTTCCACCTAACAATGTGCACTTAATTTTCAATATCCAGTGTTTCAACTTTCGGAGTTTCATGTTTAGTTATAAGATAAATCAATGCAATTCATGAGGAATCAATGACAAATATCGATTCATATCCTGAATATTCAAATTGAGAGAGACCAAGAATTTTCATTATTTTTTAGATTCATGTACACAATTTAATTCAATGGAATTTTTTATTCACATTTTTTTTCCATCAAAATTTTTTTATAATACTCTTTGATCCATGAATTTGAAATATCTTATGTTCAATAATTCAATTCTTCCCTTTCGAGGATAAATTCTCCCATTTATGCCTCATAAAAAGTCGAAGAAGCCTATGCTTCCTTTGTTGAAATTAAGGACAAATGGTTTGATTCGACATTTCTTTATAATTGATTTGTGAATTCTTCTATTGCGTATATGGAGAAAAAACGAATGATCCATTGAATTCACAATTGTTTTCTAATAATAGATCAAATAGCACCAGTATCAATCCGGTTTCTTCCATTTTTTCCTATATTTTAGAAGTTATTCCCTATTGAGACGCACATGGCAACGACGGTATACATAATTTATTTTTCTTACAGTGTTTGGATTGTACCAAGGAAAGGAAAGTAGTGGAGGAAAAATAAAGGAAAGGAAAGAAAAAAGAGTGTTTTGTTTGGATTGTAATAAAATAATAATAGAAGAAAAATAACAGGCTTATGATCCTTTGTTTGGATTGGAGAAAGAAATGAAGGGAAATGACAATTTTAAATGAAAAATTACTTGAATGTCATTTTCATACACAACCATAAAACTAACCATTTTAATAAGCAATTTCAGATTTTTTTGGTGAATTCCATATTTTTTTCTGATGAAGTCAAGCCCCGCAGGAATAAAGATAAGAAAGCGTGAGAAGTCAAATGAGACAATGTAGGGTCTAAAGCGAGAATCATACCACTAACCAAGTATTATATTTGTTTTCTGAGTTGATTATTTTGAATTCTTAGTTTGCTGCATTTCAGTACTAATCCAGGCAGATATCATGTCCACAGCCGGGAGTGCTTTTAGCTTGATAACAGGTGTGCACTCATCTCCTGTCATTTGTCATACTTAACTATTTCTATAAGAAGTGTAGATATCTATCATATCATCAATTTAAACATGAGTTTTTGTTTTGTTGGTTACAACGTAAGCACGAATTTTCAACTTAGAATCGCGATAGTTGAACTAAACATTTTTTTTTTTTTGAGAAAGTAACAATTGTTCTTTCGTCGATCTCATCCCGTATGATAAAACTTAGTTTGGTTTAATTATTGCTCTTGCGAATGTTTTGAATGGAACTAACTTGCCTCATTCGATATTACCATGTTCAATGCCATGAAAAGCAAACTTTCCCCTATGCCTAGGCCCTCTAATAATCATCACGGTCTCTTGTGAATCTATGATATAAACAAAACTTTATAGTTAATGAGACAGAGTTCAGTACTAACCCATCTTCACATCCATTGATGCAGTAGCGATGGCATTCGTTGAAAAGTTGATTGAAATTTTGGGTTGCATTCGGAGAAAATGCATGAAAAGCATGCGTTGTAACAAGACGCTGACATACGATATGAGCAGAGAGGTCAATACTCGAAGTGAACATCCAATAAAAGCATTCGGATGGGCAGCTAAGGACAAATCTGGAGTCCTCTCACCATTCATGTTTTCTGGAAGAGCAACAGGTGTGGCATAAAACAGGGGCTCCCCAACCTTTTTCCCCCAACAAGATAGGGAAAAACTGCATGAAAATGATGTAACCTTCAAGGTATTATACTGTGGAATTTCGAGCTGCCGGCCTTGCCTCTACTGTTGAAGAGGAAGATTGTGGCACGGAGTAGTATTGGTGGCTTGGAGGAGACACAAGAAATGATCGACTTTGCTGCACAGAACAATATAACAGCGGACGTTGAGGCTATTTCAATGGACTATGTGAACACTGCCATGGCCAGTCTTGCCAAAGGGAATGTTCGGTTCCGATTTGTCATCGACATCGAAAAGTCATTGAAGGATATCTAATAATAACATGTTCATTATGTAATTAATCGTATCTAATAAATGATACTGCATACAAAGCCAAAAACTATGAAACAAATTGTACACAATAACAAGTTGGTCTTTCTATGTCTTCTTGACTAACTTGGTGTATTTATTAGAGTGTACCATTTCATTATGAGATTTGATGCATAAAGATAGATTATCTTTAGTTAATGTACAACTACTTAGAGTGAGTTTCTCATCATTAAAAAAGAAAAAACAATGCCTCATGACTCTGTGGGGTAATTTTATATATATATAAAAAGAAAAAAGTCATCATCAAACTTAATTAAATCTCATAACTTGAGAAAATAGTCTGAAATTCAAAACCTAACAAGATCCAGGCTTGATAAGGAATTGATAGAACAATATATGAAACCAAGCATTCGTCTCTCTCTCTAAGAAGATCCCGAAGCTTCAGCCATTTCCTGTTCAATAGCTGGTACCTCAACAGGATAGTACATGTAGTGAAGTTCTCCAACATCATCACCAGATAGCTTCTTCCACCCATTTGGTCCGACGTGATAAACTGACCAATGAAGTTTCAAGATTAACAAACATGAGAGGAGAAAAGAGAAGGCCGAGGAGCAGATAAGAGACGAGAAAGAGAAAGGGGAATGAGATATATAAAGTGTACCACTGGCAACACCACCACTAGCTCCATCTCTGAAAGTTGCGTGATAAATAGCTCGTCTAGCTAGTTCTGCAGCTTCTTCAACAGACATATCATAGCGATAGCTATACAAGTAGCAAGAAGACAATGTATAAGATAGAAGAAGACACGAGGCACTTAATAAAAGTCTTGGGCAAAAATGGTCAATTTTACTTATATACACAAGATTCAATATTGTTTCAGCAAATGACTCCCAGCAGATATCATGAACTTTGAAGTTTACAATTCTAAACACTAGGACATATGAATTGAAATACAGGATGCAGAACACACCCATTATCAAGCACACCATAAGCATATGGTGAACCAGACCCAACAGAAAATCTGGTTCCCTTAAGTCGTCCTCCTTCACTATCTACATAATATAGACCTGGACCCTACACGAGGAAAAGCAAAAAAGGGTTATACAAGGCAGCAAGTGTTGGATAATCCTGCTAAAACTCATCTATTATTACCTTTTCATCCCAGCCAGCTATCATGGTCCCAACAGACAAACCCATTCCTCGGTAATGGTAGAGAATGTTTGCCAACAACTTTGAAGCTCCAGTAACTGAAATTCTCCTCTTGTTTGCTAGTTCATGTAAACGGCACTAGAGCACACAACAATCACTAATTAGCCCTTCTTACCACATATTGCATAGCAATATACCTAGGTGTGACATTGAACTTGAAATAATAAAAGTATTGTGCCATGAAAATCTAAGACCTACTAAAAAATCAATGGCCCCAGGGTGGGTATGGACAAATTTTCATAGAAAGGTATGATAGCAAATATTTTGGGCCAACAGTTAATATACTTTAAATTGAAATAACCACAACCAGTGCAAATATACCCAGTTTAGAGAAACAGGCTAGTGTCCAACTTGTCAGCACTTTATGCACCATATGGAAGGGACTATATTTTGCCAGATATCAAAAACAAAAGCAGGTCTACAAATGTATTTGCGGATGTATTAAAACAAAAACTGGCTTATCGAAAGGCTTTACAGCAGGTCAGACAAAACAATATGATTAAGAAACCTTAATTCCAAGATTTCTGTGCCAGAATTGGCAATCGGCAGCTCCTCCAGCCATTGTGCCAAGCATGTAAGGGTTGATCTCAATAATTTTCTTGACAGATTGAGATGCTGCGATTAACAATAAAAGCATGTTCCTTTAGAGACAGAAATGCAATGAAAGGAATCAGATACAACAAGTAGAGTTACTGATGAGAAACGAAGAGTAACTCTACCTAAAGCATATCAGGTTTATCACCAATCACATAAATCTGTGACCAAAACCATTAGCAAACTCAAATATCTGACTTTTGTGCCCATCTAGAGTTTATCTTGCTCAAAATGATAATGAATTCAATTTTTGGAACTGATTACAATTTGATCAATCCTAAAACAAAGCAGTACATAAAGGACCAAAAGTGTTCTTTAGACCACAGTAAGTGAATATTATTAGAACAGAGGATCAAACTAAGTATGCAAAGATCATCAGTTTCAAATTCATAAAAATATTTCAAGTTTCAACAAAATTATCTATACAGTAATAACAATTGTATGCAACTCAGAAAGCTAGATGGTTTAACTCTTATCTTCTGAAAAATAACTATATCCTGAAGTACTCAAGTCACTTCTTTTGTATATACAAAGATCAGGCTACCGTGTGTGTAGCAATAGGAAATAGCACTATGACCAGAATCCAGATGCTAATAAGAATGGGAGCAAAAGAAGAAACAAATGCATCACAGCAAAAACGATGCCACTTTCTAACACTATACGTAATCTTGAAAACACTGCTGGCATATATATTTTTTCAAAGAGACCTTCTCAGTCCATGACTTGCAGAAAAGAATCTACCATTTCAAGTCAAATACTTCTTACAAGTGAAGGCGAAAATGAAAAATAACATGACATAGAACAATTTTAGCAAATAAAAGCTAACAGAGTAATGAAAATTTAAAGGCTCACATATATATCCTCCCATGCTGGCACGAGAATCAGCAGCCACCATGACACCTTCCTTGAACATAAATGCTAGAGTTGTCGTCCCCTTAGCTGGCTTCACCATTTGGATAGCTTCTTTCTGAAATCCATCAAACTGAAACATGTGGAAACAGAATTTATCATTAAATAATGTAGAGTATACATTTTTCTACAACATAATACACTAAAATAACATAAATCAAACTCACATCAGTAGTATCTGGAATCTGGAACGATGGGGCAGTCAATATCCCATCACACAACAACTCACTCATGCTCCCTCGAAGCGGGGCAGTTGGTTCAAGCCCACTAAAGTCAAGTTTCATCATCTTAACCTAAGTAAAACAAAATATAGCATACAACACAAACAATAATAATAATTAACCCCAACTCTACATCAAATCAATCCAAAAAAAGAAATAAAAACACCTCATAACCTTATAATGTGCATAAAAACAATGAAAATGTTCATTAAACCATAAAAAGTATATATTACAAAACAATAATAATAATAATAATAATAATAGTTAACTCCAACTCTACTTGAGATCAACTGGAAAAAAAAAAAAAAAAAACTTTTATAACCTAGCAGTGAGCATAAAAAAAATGAGCTCATAAATTCATAAAAAAAAACCAATTATATAACCATACATAATTCATAACTTCATTTCATTTATTTTTTCACATTATTATCTAACAAATTAGCAGAAGATCTTGCGATGACGTCAGAAAATAAAATCGAACTGAAATTAACAGAAGAATATAGGCATTCAAAAAGGAGCCCCAAATTAATCTAGGGTTTTTGTCAAATTTTATGGTGAACCTTGCACGAATTATTAATTATTAATCAATATATATATACAAAGACATTACGTGGAAATTAAAAAATAATGGAACTTGCGATTAATGTACCTTTTGGTTGATAGAGCTGAGAGAAAAAAAACACAAAAAATTGATGAAAAAAAGAAAAAAGAGAGAAAATAAGAGCAAAAGTTTTCTTGCACTATACTACAACTGTGGGTTTATTATATGGTAGAGATCGGATCTTGGGTTGACCCGGAGGGTTTTGTTGTGTCAATGCGGGCTATCTTGATTTTTGACCCGAATTGTCCTATGCCTAGCATTTTGGAAGTTTTGCAATTGCACAGAGTAATTCAATCTGTCACACTTTAGCAGCTTCAGAGACGTGCATTTGTCAGAATTGCAAGTTGGTAATCTTTTGTCCACTAAATGTTTTTTTTTTTTTTTTGGATTTAGAAGGAGGCTAAAAGTCGGGATTTAAGCAATAACAAATTTAGGGAATGTTTTATCACGTTTATCTGATTCCAAAAAAGGTCGCAACGCATTCGGGAGATGATCCAACATTTAAACTCTCAATACCTGTTGTAAGCTAAAATTCGCCATCCAATCCGCATATCGATTAGATTCACGGAAGACATGTTTCACCTGATAATTGCAATTATCCCTAAAAATATTCTGACAATCCTCCAGAATCAATTGCAACGGGTTGTAGACTGGAATCTTCTATTGGAGAAGCTGCACGACAACTTGGGAATCCGACTCGATCTCCAGTTTACGAACTCCTATAGCTTGTGCCTGTTTCAATCCCTCTGCCAGGGCCGTCAATTCAGCCAAGTTGTTAGACACAATGCCTAGATTAATGGTAAAACCATACCTCCACTCCCCCTCCTCGTCCCGAAATAAACCCCCCGCCGCAGCCAAACCAAGATTACCTTTGGAACACCCATTAGTATTTAACTTTCAAGCACCCATCGGTTTAATCTAAGCAACATATTTTAGACTCCTCCATGCACGACTACTATTTGTCATGTCAACAACCCAAGCCTTTGTTACCTCTCGCGCATATTTGCAGATAAAATGCACTTTTTCCTCAACAGACCCAACCGAATTCGTTCCAAAAGTTAACGCATTCTGCCATTTCCAGAGCCACCAAAGTGCCACTGCAAACACCACACTCCACTAAACCAACTGATTACCCCTACTACTTCGCAAGTTAGATTGCAGCCAATCAATCCAATTCTCCTTGTGAATCAGCCACCTACCATAGATACTCTTGAGTTTATACCACACCTGTTTTGCCACACTATACCCTCGAAAGACATGTTCAATATCTTCCTGCACCGCCCCATATTCCATGCACGCAGCAGAAGGGACAACACCCCTACGAGTTAGTTGTTCCCGGCATGCAAGTCTCTGATGTGTCAACAGCCATAAAAAAGTAATAATCCTTTGCGGGCACTTTACTTTCCATAGAAAATCCCAATCAAAACTAGCAGGAACAATAGGAGCAACAAGTTCATAAGCAGAACTAACTGAAAAAATCCCATTCGAACCACCACTCCACGTAACAAAATCCCTCTACCAATCTTCATGAGCCACTTGAACACTAACAATCATAAGGATGACTGTTGCAGGGAGAACATCCTGAAAGCTATCCCAATCCCACGTCCCAGTCTCCGTGGTAAAACAAGCGATAGGCCAATCCAACTGCTCCTCAAGTATATGGCTTAAAGCAACCTCCACCAAGGGTTTATCCCCAATCTACCAATCAGTCCAAAATCGTGTATCCCTACCATTACAAACTACCCAATTCAGCCCCTTACACAGAATGCTTAACCCATGGCCAATATTTGTTGCTTATTCTTGAATCAGTACTTTTCGCAACATAATTCAACAAGCCATTCGAGAAATACTTAGCCTTTACAACTTTGACCCAGAGCAAATCTGATTCAGTAGCAACCTTCCACCCAAGTTTCGCAAGGACAGCCTAGTTTATAAGTCTAGAAAAGCGCAACCCTAGGCCACCCATCTTCTTCAGCTGACACAATTTGTCCCAAGAAACCCAATATATCTGACGGTGCTCCTCATTCGACCCCCAAATAAAGTTTCGTTGGATTGGATCAATTTCATCACAAGTCTGTGCTGGAATCTTTGCTGTAAGCATAGTACATGTAGGTAGTGCAGACAGCACCACCTTTGTCAACGTAACACGACCAGCGAAGGATAGAGTTTTACCTTTCCACCCCACAAGCTTAGACTGTATCTTAGTGACAATATCTTTATAAGTGCTTTTATGAACCTGACTATGAACAACATGCGTCCCTAGGTATGTACCCAGCGTTGGAGCTAATGGAATATCACACACCCTGCTCAAATCACTAGCAATAACCGAATCCACATGTTGCGAAACAAAAAGGGAAGACTTCGCTGCATTAACTGACTGACTAGACTCAGTATAAAATTGTTGAATAATCTCTCAAAACATGGTCATTTGCGCCACCGAGGCCTCAAAGAAAAACAATAAATCATCAGCAAAAAATAAGTGCGAGATATGCGGCCTTGACTTGCTTGTCACCAATGGCTTCTAATGACGAGCCTCTACTTCTTTAACAATCCGCTGGACAAGCCTTCCCATACAGAGTATAAAGATATAAAGGGAGAGGGGATCCCCCTGCGTATCCCACAGGTGGGCCTGAAAGAATCCATAAGCTTACCATTCTAAAGTAGACGGATGGAGACAGAAGAAAGTGAAGACATAATAAGCGCAACCCAGTTGGGAGGCAACCCCAACTGCTACAGAGTATCTTTGACAAAATCCCATCCTAACTTATCGTAAGCCTTCTCAAGATCGACTTTCACTGCCACACACTCAGGCTTACGTTTAGTGCGTTTCATCGTGTGGACCACCTCTTGTAAGAGAATGATATTGTCATGTGTAGCACGCCCAGGAATAAAGCTACTCTGGGCAAGCCCCACCCATTATGCAAGGAAAGATCTGATACGATTTACAAGGACCTTCATAATAAGCTTAACATAAACATTCAAGAGGCTAATCAGACGGAATTGTTTAATGGTTTCCGGAATTTTAACAGTCGGAATAAGATAAATGATTGCTTGGTTAGTCTCTTCAGGTACTTCTCCACAACAGAAAGCCTTTCGCATCATCGTACACATATCTGACCCCACAACATCCCAACATCTTTGGAAAAAACTAGTCGGCAGTCCATCAATACCCGGAGCCTTAGACAGGTGCATCTGAAACATGGCTACTCGAATTTCATCATCCGAGACAGGAAGCACAAGATCCTCACGATCCAAAGGTAAGAGGCCCATAAAATCAGCTTGCGAAAAGACAACCTGTCAGAAGCACCTCCACTGTAAATGCCCTTAAAATAATCCCAGGCAAAAGTCTCCAACTGTTTCGAGTCATCAACCCACACCCCCGAACTATCCTGCAAGCAAAGGATTGCATTTTTCCGGCGTCGGATGACAGTTGAAAGATGGTAGTACTTAGTATTCCTATCACCATAATGGATCCACTATTTATGTGATTTTTAAAACCAAAACATTTCTTCCTGAGCTAGAATGTCCTCATACGCACTTCTAAGCTGCCTCTTAAACTGAACCTCATACGCACTTCTAAGCTGCCTTTCAAACTGAACCAAAGAAGAATTATAAGCTCCTTGAAGCGCGCGTTGGATGCCTGCAATGCGCGCAAGGAGTCATTTTTTCTGAGCAAAAATATTCCCAAAGACCTTCTTATTCTACTGCTGCAATTCAGATGTCAAATTACCCAATGACTCCTATAACTGACAATGTTTCGTCGACCAATTCTGCTTAACAAATTCCTGAAAATCTTGATGCATAAATCATGCCAACTCAAAGCGAAACGGTTTAGGATGGAAAGGAGCTGAAGTCCCTCCAAACACATCTAAAAAAATTGAAGTGTAGTTTGAATTCACATGCGGAAGGTGACGTACTCAAGCGTACGGAAACAGAAGGCTCAACTCCGAATTTGCATAGGCCCTATCCAACTTTTCCATAATCCGTTGTCCCGAATTCCAAGAATTAGACCATGTAAAATGAGGCCCAACAAAACCCAGATCAACAAGTTGACAGTCATTCCGCCATTTTTCAAAATTAAGCATGTTACAGGTGATGCCTGCTACCCCATCTCTTTTGTCAACAGCATACCCTACCTGATTAAAATCCCCAACCACTACCCAAGTAAAAGAAAGGTTACCAGACGCCTGCTTGAGCGCATCCCACAACTTCCAACAACTTCCCACGAGCTCCCATATTTGGGCTTGTATACACCGCAGACAGCAGCCAATTAGGAGAATTAGCTTGGCTAATGACAACATTAAGGATCTGAGAACTAGCAGACAGAAATTCCACAGAAACCCAAGCGTCATCCCAAAGTACCCAAATTCCTCCTACAAAACCCGAAGCTTCAACCCGAATAGATTTGGCCATTCGCATGGACTTAATGACATTATCGGCTTGTTGCCTACTGATACGGGGCTCTAAAACTACCACAATATCATGTCGTTGAATCCTAGTCATATCTAAGATAATATGACGGAACCCATCACTCGCAGCACCCCTACAATTCCAAATCAACACCTTGAGCGACACCTCTACGTCGGTGCCTCCAACCTGAGGAACCTGCATCCTAAGGCCATTATCCATTAACAACCGAGTCATTATGTGGGGTTAACCCACCTTGACTATCCATCATAACCACATTTATGGGGCTCATCGTGCCACCCTCCGACCCATCCAGGTCATGCTCCGTCATCCCCCTATGCTCAAACTCCGTTCCTGGCAGCTCAAAACCCTGATTGGGAGGAATCAACTGGGCCTGGAAACCCATATTCTGAGATGTTGGAATGGGGAAATAATCAGGTGGTATTACGAGAACTGGGTCCAAAGGTAGAACCACATTCCCGTCAGTAGGCCTCACTTCCCCCCAACCAAAGCCACTTAAGCCAAATTCTCTTGTCTCTTCAAAACTACCATCTTGGACCACATGATGTCTTTTCTCAACCTCCACCAGTCTCACATGTTCCATGGACTGCCCTAGTGATTCCAAATTCCTATTAGAATGATGGCCCTGTTTAACCCTACTAGTATTTGGCTGAGTCCTCTTGCCCTTATCCGTCGACCTTCAATCCCTGTTATTGTCTACCCTCTTATCTACCATAAACTGAAATCTACCTTGCACACCCTTCTTTTGCTAGGGCTCTATCCCATCTCCATTTGTATCCCCTTGTAATACATTATAACGTGACCCCCTTGAGCCATTAAAACCACCTATGTTTCCAGTATAAGACGTACCTACAACCAAACCCTTACCCCAATCACGACCTACTACCTGACCTCCGACTCCCTCACACCTCCTCTCTGATCTCCCTGTCCCACTCTCTTTGCTCTTTTACGTTGGACCAGCATCCACTCCCCAAAATCAACTTCCGAGTCCCAATCCACCGGATATTCAGGCTTTTGCTTCTATCTGCCAGAAACTCTCCCAGTTGTCGCATTCCCACCTTCCTGCTGCACAGCGTTCGCAGGGCAAAGATCTTTCTTATGTCCATAGAGGCCGCACTTAAAATACACCATGTGGATCCCCTCGTATTCAACACGCTGATAATAATCTGCCTTAACATGCATCCTGGACAGCAGGGGCTGCTAGAGATCCATTTGAACAGCGACACGAGCAAAGCTTCCCCTTAAGAGATCCCCAGTCAGCTTGTCCACCTTCAAAGTTTTGCCAATCAAATTTCCCAACTTAACTAAGATGTTCTCCTTATAAAACTCCAAAGGTATCCCCGGAAAATGGACCCAAACAACCATAGTGTTGGTTGTTACTATCTCCGAAAGGAAATAGGGCTCCTATTTCGTACAGTGAGGTAGTGATCCATCATCAACCATGGCCCCCCCGTGAGGACATGATCAAAATCCTTAATCAAGGAAAATCAAACCACGAAGAACCCATAACCCATATCAACAAGACTGAATCTCTCCTGAATGGACCAAAGTTTGTGTAGGTACGTAGCCATAAAATTGAAACCCACTATTTTTCCCATCAGCTTAATGATTAACGCATTATGCCATGGCTTGCGCATGTCACACTTTTCTTCTGGTGACAAAAAGAAGTGGAGGGGCCACCGCATCTTTGCCCTCATCGTCGTCCGAACAGTCACCATCAAAGTCGGAGCTCGCATCCTCAAATTCAGGAATAACAGTAGTCACATCCTCAGCCTCTGGCCAAACCCTTCCCGCTTTATCTCTAAACAAACCCTTCCAATTTAGCAGTAGAGATGACAAAGGTGTGATCTGAATAGCCTTCACACCATCATTGGACCCTACCTCAACCTCTACCAGTCGTGCCTTCTTGCCACTGCGCGATCCCTTGCTCTGATCACAGTCCATATTGATGTCCCTAAGAGGAGGGCCATTCAAAGGTAACATAGTATCCTTCTCCATGAGGAGAGAGATAACCATCCTTAATCGCCGGTGATGACAATTACGTGAGGAAATGAGACCTACAGTAAAGGGAAACAAAAGTTGTAGGCCTCCGTGACGAAGCTTCGTGAGTATGATTTACTCGTTTTTTGAATAATTTAAATATAGGTAAATTGAGATAAATTGAAATATTTGGCAAGTTAAAGTTTTTTCTTTTTAGCTATGGTCACCCAAATTGTAGGATCGCTTTTCACTTGTTGATCTACTTCTTTGTTTATTCTTTTTTTGAAATTTTACGGAGAAAGAAAAATCAAACTATTAAAAAGAAAAAAATTGAAGTTCTTTTTGGGGAAGTGAAAGATATCAAACTTGACAAAAACAAAATTAGAAAAAAGAAAAAGAAAGACATCAAACATATAATACATGTGAGCTCCAGTGAATTCATCTAATGGGTAAGTTATGGGCCTCAAAGGTGCTGGTGGGCTTTGTTTTGCGGTATAACTAGAATTGCAAACCATTTTTTGGTTAATAGCTCCCTAAGAATTCCTTTTTTTTTTTGGTTAGAAAATATTAGAAATTTAAGCAAGTCCAATTGTGATCTTTCTATTGCATTCTCTCATTTTGTTGTAAGTGGAGTAAACAGGAACGAGAAAAGGAAAAATAATGTACTACAAATAGATGATGAAGATTTTGGTAAAATCGACATCTTCGACTACATTACTCTAATTTCTAATAATATAAACATGAGCAAGTCCAAATGAGATCTTTTTTTTAAAAAAAAAAAAACAAACAATTGTGATCTTTCTAAGGCTTAACTGCATTCTCTCATTTTGTAAGTGGAGTAAAAAAGAACGAGAAAAAATTTAAAATCATTTACTGCAAATAGATGAGGAGGATTTTGGTAAAATTGGCATCCTCGACTATATTACTCTTGAATTAAAATAATTCTCGGCCCGTTATCCTATATCCATGTAATGATCCATTTGAAAAAACTTATAAGCCTTTCTTAATGAGCCAATGGTGAAGCCTATGTGATGGAAGAGGCCCTTACCAAGACTTGGGTCTCTTATAACCATTTTATGTTGACATATCTTGTGAGCTTGTTAATGGTTTTAATCCAATCTAAAATCCAACTATAAGGACCAAATAAAGAAGTCTGAAGAAAAATCTTTTGAACTAAGTTATTTGTAGAATTTGGAATATTGAAGAAAATAAATTGAGATAGTATGATTTAAGCTATCGCCCGAGAGGGCAACACAATATTGTACATATTTTTGATTCTTCATGAATGAAATACCTCCTTACTTATAGCAAAAAAAAAAAAAAAAAAACTTGCAGAGAAGTGTTCATTTTTTAAACTTTTTTCCTTTTAAAGGAAAGTCGAAAAGGAAAACAAGAAGGCCCAAGAAGACTAACCAATGTTCATCATTTCATATTAGGGGAAAGGAAAGTGAGGCCGGGAAGAGGAGGCAGCCTTCCGGGTGAGCACGTATGCAAGAAGGAAGTTTGAGTTTGATGTAAAAGATTTTCAATCCTAACAAGAAAAGGAGAAAAATAGATACTCAATTTAAAGTTATTCGGTATCTTCCTTCTGTTAATGGTTCAACCTTTTCTTTTACCTTTGGTCAAAATGATTCCACGAATAAAAAACAATTGCTTCGAGAGTATAGACTGATACATTGGGAGTTTGCTCATGTATGCAATATTCTTAATACATATGGTTTACATGTTTTTTAATAATAGTATTAACTACAAAACCAACTAAAAACATATCTCATGCATTTGATAAAAGCTAGTTGTGCAGTTTTAAGTCATGTGGCTCACTCCAATCCATGTGTGAGATCATGTGGGAGAATACGAGTAATCCACAATTTTATATGATCATATTAAAAAAATTATGTTGTATTTTCTAACATATTCAAATTTACAGGTTTGATAATTAGACGTCGATCTATATTTATTATTTATTGACGTAAAAGAATTGTATTTTTTAACAAATTCAACTTTATAAGGCTGATGATCGATAACGAACATTAACTTGTACTTAACAAGTATTAATATGAGAGAATTGTATTTTTCGAAATATTCAACTCGGTGAGGTTGATAATTCACGAAGGACATTCACCCCCACCCATAAGGTAGAGGTCGATGCCCACATGGGGCAAATTGCACTTGTAGTACACCTATCTGGAGAACTTGAATATTGACGTATAATTCATGCTATATTACATCAATGAAGATGCATGCAACCAAACTTTTGTGGTCACCTGAATTAGCTGAATGCGTGTTAGTGCATAAATGGATATAGCAGCCAAAGGTTGTAACCCCACAGATATAAATAGATCCAACATTTCAAGACGAGTCCTCAGTTTGTGTCTGACGATTCAAATTTGGATCTAGAGATTTTGAATTTGTGGTTCATAGGTTGTACTAAGAAAGTGTACGGACACAATTTATTACAAACTTTTTTTTTTTTCTTTTTGCTCGCTAAGCAAGGATATGTATTGCTCCCAAAAATATTTACATAATTTTATAATGAAATTAGTCAACTCACCACCTTTCTAAGGATACTAGCATCTAAGTTTCATGCTTTATACAATTTCCGATTGAAAACATTGTTACAAAAATGTTTTGACCTATACAATTTTTGTCTAATGAAGTAGCAGATCTGGTTGTGCATCTGGTCTTTATTAAGTATATTTTTGTCGTGGAGGATGTTATTACAAACTTTGTTTCTAACAAAAGCATAGGCTTTGTGATGGGAGTTGGGACCTCGTTTAAGATCTCAATGTCTACCGCATGTATACATAATATAAGAAAATATTTCAAAGCATTTTAATCGGATTATTCGGTTGAATGGAATGTAAACCTTACGTTTTGTGGAGTTCACCCCACGTTCAACTGGATGGTAACGTTTCGAAAAACTTTCCCATAATATAAACACAAAGGTAGTATATATTTAAAGTTCACACATGACAAAGATGAAAATATGAGATTAGTATACGAGCATAAAATAATCAGAGGCGTCTCAAACAATTTGAGGACCTTGGGCGATTATCTAAATGGAATCCTTAATAATTAGGTTTTTTTCTCAATAAAAAAATTTTAAATTTTCTACTAAAATAATCACTACAAATAAATAAATAAAATTTCAAAATTATAATTATAAAATAACATAATATTACAAGTTAATAAAAAGTTAGACCTATATAAAATTTAATTTTTTTACCTCTTAGCCCCAATTAAAGGATACTAGTGTAGGATAAATATTTATTTTAACAAAAAATAATAATTTCTTTAAATTGGGGCCTTGGGCACAGGCCCAAGCTGTCCATAGCGTGGGCCGGCCCTAATAAAATTGATTAATAATATTTTGAATAATTAGCATTACTATTTTCTCTTAAATTATCTTTATAATAACAATAAAGTTATTGTTGTGTGATTTAAATGTCATAATTTTTAAATTATAAAAATTATTTTTTACAATAATATAAGATAAAATGACATATAATAAACTCAAAATGCGTTTACTCCTTTCTTGTGCATAGTTTTGTGCCCCAAACTACCCCAAATATCATCTATTATCTATACGATCGAAAGAATGTACTACAAAATCGTAAGATAATCAAGAGTGGTGTTAATGGGCATAATGCTTGCCATCACATGTATGTCTGTTGATTGTCATCATTAATTGAAATTGGGGCCCCACTCATTTCAAATGAATCTAGTCAATGAAGACCAAACTGGGAAGGGCCCATTCTTAATTATGCGGACACAAGGAATGCATGCGTGGCTGTGATGATAGGTATGTGTGGTTATCTATTTACTTGTTTGCCTCGATGAAAGCTCTCCACAACATTACGGTCCAACCATTCAATTAAGTAAAAAGTGAACCCCACGTACTATGAGGCAGAACCCCCACACAGCTGGTAAATTCATCTGTTTGCTTTATAAACTCCAGTGGGTAATATTGTGACAGCAGGTAAAGCTTATAGTTGTACATTGATTGGTAACTTTATGATACGACAAATCACATGATATTACTCATGACTCCTTTTTGGTTTTGGAATTTTGAAAGGAGGTGACAAAAAATAAAATATAAAATATTGGCACACATTAAGGCAAAAAGTTTTTTTTTTTTTTTTGGTTATGGGGGCTTAATCGATCAATTCTTGCATGCTTTATGGCACTCCAATTTATCAGCTAATTAGTAGTTATTGCAGTGAGGCACCATGCACAAATTTTGGCATTTTATTGTTTGGCAGACAATTTTTAATATTTTTCGGCTTATATTAGGAGTGTCAAATCTTTTTAAAGAGACATAATTTAAATTAATCAACACACAAAACTCGTCAATATTGGTCTTAAAAAAATTAATTTTATAATGGTTCAAACTCAATATGTGTGCAAGAAATACAGTGTACTAAATCAACCTTTGAGTTGAGTATAAAACCAACCTATTTGTTTGGTTAATGATCTGCAGAAGAAAAAGAAGAAGAATTAAGGTGGCATTTTACTAAAAGAGAGAAAAAAATATATATATTCCTTTATTTGAATCAGCATCCAAGATAGAAGGTCTTAGTATTTGTCACTTTCTAACAATGTTGTATAGAACATTTTGTTCAGCTATCTTATCATTGTCGAATTAACATGATTTGATGCCAACAAAATTTTAAATGCTATGACCTATCCAAAGGTAAAAAGAGAATAACGACTGATTATGCGAATTATAATACATTCAAACTCACGATATATTGTGATTTGTTTAGAATGTCCATATATTAAGACCTTGTTCACCCAATGAAGAAAAGTCAAGTGGATGGGGGCAGTTGCTTCTTGGCCACACTGGTCCCCCATATAGATACGAAATATTTAATCTATATTTTAAATAGAAAGTTGCATGTTAAATCGATATACGTATGAAAATATAGTACATGATATTGAATTTTAGGTCAAAACACGAAACTGGTTCAAGCCACATAAACTTTTGTTACAATAATAGTGTAAACTGGTGCATGTATTAAAACGTACCGCTGCATTCAGGGATTAACCAAAGGGGTAGTCGGATTCTGTCGGTTTCCGATAATCGAGCTCTACTAACTGAGTTCTTATGTCATAAAAAAATAATAATAATAAATAAATAATAATAATAATAATAATAATAATAATAATGAGTTATACGAGTTATAATGCACTTCATTTTGAAAACCGTTGGAATCTGCAACATGTATTGAAATCCAGCGTCCAAAGCAAAAGAAATAATATTATATTGTAAGATTAATTTCACAATAATATTATATTGTAAGATTAATTTCACTAAAATATATATTTCCATGTTCTGAATGTCGGGAGTATAAATTCTTGGTCGCCATGTTTGAACTCATTATTAAGACAAGCTTGGAACACACCCACGGCGATCATCAATTTTTTTTTTTTTTTGGCATTTTATTGTCTAAACCTTATTTTTATTGCTTATTCGACCTCTTCTTTAAATACTCTTCCATTTGAGAATACTTGCTAATATGCATTATTTACATTGCTTGGTGTAAAACATACTATAAAAGATCTTACAACCTTAACAAGGAAATACATGTTACGGATATGACTACGTTAGTACCGTATCAGTGCTACAAGTTTCAATAATTTTAATATACATGTTGTCTCGTTTAGGATTCAAATCAGTTAAGTAATTATTCTTTTTCTGTGATTAATTCTAATAGATTTTAATTAACTAATTTGAACGTTATCTTTTTTAAATAGAGTCGTGTATTTTACAATTTAAAATTGATGTGGAGACAAAAAATTTCAAAAATATTTCCGATCACTAAAAAAAAGAAAGAAAAAGATGGTAGCCATTTCGAGAAGTACATTAAAGTAATGTGGTGAAGTGCAAGCAACAAAAGTGATCACCATGGAAAAAGACGAAGTGGTGAAATTCTCTTACTTGTGAAGGAGGCAAAGACGTCAGAGCTCAGAAGAATATGCATTAACTTTTGTGCCAAGGAGATGCAGCCAAAGAGAACACGACCAAATACAAACATAATTGTTTGCAAACCAATCTTAGTATTCCCACTTTCACTTTTGTTTTGGTTGAAAATGTACTTATATGATGTCAAAGCATGTCATATACGTAATGGAAAACATAAATTTAAACCAGTAATTTTTTTTCTCATAATAATATTGTAACGTTATTGATAAGGGTTAAAAATGCCATGTAACTCGAGCTTAACTCTAAAAATGTTTAACTTACAAAACAAAGGTTCTCGGGGTAATTCCTAAGGATCTACTCCGATGCTTAAGTCAATTATGGGACCCAAAATACACATAAAATTGCAGACAAGCAAAAGAGAATAAAGCCATAAAAGAGAGAGAGAGCATTTTGGGGAGTATTTACTCTAGAATCCATGACCTACCTTCCTTGTGCCCTTGTGCGTTACTCATATATTTATAGAAACAAATGGGGTCTAGGGGTTGCCACTTGGCTTGTTGTGGTTCAAGAATTTCTAGAGTTGGTATTTTACAATAGTCTCGACTTCTAAAGATACTCTCAGGTCAGGATAAATACAACTCGAGTCAGGACGTATCCTATTTAAATAAGGTCAAATATATCCCCTCGTCAATAGGCGAAGTCAAGTTAATCCGCCTCGGATTGTAGGTTCGGGTTTTACTTCACTTGAATTTTAAGATCAATTTCGTTTATTCATATAGAGTCTAATTTTACTCATATCAGTTATGACTAACTTTTTTAACACAAGACATTGATGGATTGATCAGTATAAATTTTATGTTGCATTCCAAGAAATACATGAGATCATATCTTATTATTAAAAACTTTTGTTACATTCTGTGCTGAGTCGCAAGATAAACTAGTGTTACTGGCCACAATACTAAAAATTGGAGGTAGAAAAATAATCCTTTTTATTTATAGCCGTATTTACTATGATAAGAATAAGAAAGCTCTCTTAGCTCAATTCGGTATAATGTGTATCTCTAGATTCTAATGTCATAAGTTCAAATCTTACCGAGCATGATTTCGTTCTTGTTAAGTTAATTATAATGAAATAACTTTACTAATTTGAAGAGCAAGCTTAATTTTGCATATCGCAGATTAAAGAAGTAAGAAAGTAAATAAATAAAAAAATATTTATTAATCAAAAAGTCTAATTAATCACCGCATCTATATTGTAAAAATGCAATTACGAATAATTGCCTCGACTCTGTGTGGTACTAACGTGGGACATCCCAAACTTTTCTTCCTTCTTACAAAATTTAACAGTTAGCAGCAGAATCCCAAACCAATGGCCATTATCAAACAGTATATCAGGCACGCTCTCAGAAAAGTATCTGGAACACTATTGGGTAAGGCTTTAAAATTATTTGTTTTTTTCTTTTTTTTTTAATCCTTGTATGTTTATTTAATTAGAAAGTTCAGTCTGAACAGTTATTAAATTTATTCGGATGACTATTAGTTTTATTTGAACAATTGTTGAATCTACTTAAATTATTATTGAGCGTGTCCAAACTTTTATTAAACCTTTCCAAAGGACTATTGTACTTACCGGAATAACTCAATGGGACCAAATTGTAATATCCAAAAGTTGTAAATTAATTGTAGAAAGTTGGCATTTGTTTTCTAAGCCAATTCCACTATTAGTATTGACAAAAAAAAATTCCACCATTAGTAATACTACTGTGATGCGACGTCACCTAATCCTCTCAGAAATAACTTTAACTGGATTGGAGAAAAATGAAAATTTTCAGTCAGTCTAACTGACCAAAATATGTCTTACATGATTTACTTCTACACTAATGTGTTTTGGTTAGTCAAACTAATTGAAGAGTATTCTGTGGCAAAAAAACTACACGAGAAAGCTTCGCAAAGACAAAGTTTGATTATTACTATGTAGAACACTAACTTTGTACACTCAAAAATTGAATAGAATGATCGAATAATAGATATAAATTTTTTTAAGTCCGAACAATAATTTTAACCTCTATCGCATAAAAAGAAATACTAATTTTGTTAAAATTGAAGGTTGAAGACAGAACACGTGGATTAGTTGTTAAATAAAACTAAAATACTCAAAGACAAATTAGCAGTTTAAAGAGAGATTAATAGAGTAAATTGAAATCATTTTACCATAATTATATCGTCAATTTATTATTGCGGAATCTTACTATGTAGATCTATTCCAAGTAATTGTAATTATAAATCATGATGCATTTATAATAAAATGATTTAAATTATTACATGTGGTAATTACATATCTGTGTTATCTCTTTAACTTTATTAATCTCTTCATAATGTTGTCGTAATTTTTTTTTAACCACTCACATGGAGACATTCCCTCCAAAAGTTTTGGAAATAACCTTACATTTTAAACAATGTTGACTAACATCGATTTTGAACGGACTAATAGATAATACAAATCAATATTTAATGCATCTCCAAGAAAATAATAATTATTTCTAAAATAGTAGCATATAGATGTTATCTAATCAATAAATACTTTCTATATATGGTGAAACAATAATAACTCACATGCATTCAGATTTCAGTTTCAAAAGAAAAATTAATAAAAACCTATTCTTTATTCTTTCTAAGAAATAACTCTAATTCAAAATTATGTTGACACTAACAATATATATTCTCTCAAATTTTACTTCTTTACTGACATTTTATGTGACAAGTCTAATATCTGAATTGGACCTATTTATTTGAAAAAAAATAGATAACATATCATTTATCATATAAAAAGTGAAAAATATACGAACTTGTCTAAAAAATTTGAAGGAGAATGTTAGATTTATAAGAATATGAAAAAAGTATTTTTAAGGAAAAAAATAAATTTTTGCATAATGTCAAAACAATTTTGCAAATTCTTTTTTTTTTTTTTTAAACTCTGATTTGAAGTTACTTCATTTTTAACTTCTCTTAACTTTAATTTTTACCTAAAAATCTTTTAAAAATAAATCAAACAAAATAATTTTAATTTTTAAATTAAAAAAAATCACTTTTAAATATCTAAAAACGCATACCTTTAATCATTTCATAGTGCGAGAAAGGGGTAATATGGACAGATTAAGAGCCACATTTACGACAGATCTGTTAGCCGACAAGCCAGGAGGTCGGCAGCTGTCGAGACGAAATCGACAACTACAATTGCAATCATGCCCCCTCCAATTTTTCTAATTCATTTTAAATGCCCACCATAGTTTAATTTATTATACTTTCCTCCCTAAAATAAAATATTAATTTTCTAATATTCCCTTACCATTTACGCCCTCTGTCAATTAAGCAACAAGCAAAGCAAAAGCCGTCACTCTCCTTCATTCTCTCTCTCTCGCAATCTATCTATAAACTCCCCTCTGGGCATTTCAATCTTGAAAAAAATTTAGCCGAATGGTTACTAAATCAACAAAAAGCTTGTAACTTTTTTAATTATTTCGATTTTTCTAATACTCTACCGTTTAATGAAGCCTCCCTTGGATGATTTTTCAGTGTTTTTTGGTACGTGTTTGATTTTTTCAAATGAAAGTTTTTTTTTTTTCTTTTCAAAATTTTAAAGGGTATTAAATGTTCATATTTTAGCTTATTTTGTGGTGGATTATGTTGAATATTTCCAATATTTTGTTGTTCTCTTTCAAAGCTTATTTTTTTAAATCATTTTTTTGGTGGGGTATTGTTAATTTTTTCTTATAGTTGCTGTTTTTGTGATTATTCAGGTGATATAGAAGTGTATAGTTTGTTTCCACGTTGAATGTGAATGATGGATGTTGCAGAGGTTGAAGAGAATCTAATATCACTTGGCGAGCCAAAGGTATCGCAACATTGATAAATGTCTTTGTTTGTTGAGCTTCATGATACTGTTTCTGTTGGAAGTTTTCTGTTACTATTGATCCATGTGTATTGGGTGCTTGCTCACATTTCGTCTTACTACACTAATATATGGTGAAAAGGCCGTGCTTTAGCGCGATGGTGAAGTGCTCACACGTTGAATACATGGCATCAGATTCAAGTTGTAGGGTGCTTGCTCGCATTTCATTCTGCTACACTAATATATGGTGAGAAGGCAGTGCTTTAGCGCGATGGTGAAGTACTCAAACGTTGAATACTTGGTATCGGATTCAAGTTGTCGAAAAGGCCTCCTCTGGCAACAGGGGTATAGCTGCGAAAACCTTATTTCTGCAGACCCTGCCATTTGCGGGATGGATGGTCTCTTTAAAGAACTGGCTAATTTGGCATTATTAGATATAACCTTTGAGAGTGGAGTACTGCGAATTTCTACTTGGTAGTCTGGTTTTCAATGATATCTTTTGATCTCATGGTCGATAGAAATGCGTTTGTATTGCCTGCTTTTGAGCTTGCTTCACAGCCTTGCGACGAATCTTGTGCTTCCATTAGAGTTTTCTCATGATTTGCGTTGTTTTGCTGAATGATGACAAACGTGTGATTGTTAATGCAGTTACATGGAAGGATGTGCAAGACTCTATCTGCTATTTATGCCAAAGTGTTGGGGATTTTCCCTGACCTGGAAGCAGCACGGCCTAGAAGCACTACAGGTATTCAGGCATTGTGCGCTCTGCATATAGCACTCGAGAAGACCAAGAATATTCTTCAACATTGCGCTGAATGTAGCAAACTTTACTTGGTATGATTACGCATGTTTCCTCTTTCTTTTTTTCTAGAAAAAATGCTGCAGCTGAATTTCTTAAAATTGAGATGGAATTTTTCTTTGAAATAGACTTGATTTGAGTAATATTCTAAAGTCCCTCTGACCGTCATGAGATTGGCTTCAGTTATCTTTATTAGTGTTTCCAAAAGCATGTACGAATAGAAGTAATGATTTGGCTTGTCGCTGAAGTTCTCATATTTGTTTACTAATAAACACATCTTCTCAGGCTATAACTGGGGATTCTGTTGTTCTCAAATTTGAAAAAGCAAGATGTGCTCTTGAAGATAGTCTAAAGCGTGTTGAAGATATTGTTCCGCAAAGTATTGGTTGTCAGGTAATCTTGATAAAAAATTTAGTGGTTTTGAGTTCTTAAAGTTGAATCTCTGAAATGCCTCACGAGTCTGTGTCAGTTTTTTATGCACAATCGTGTAGAAGTTGATATTGGATTATTATTGCCGTTATTTCGGTATAGTAATGGCTCTGATTCTTGTGACTTGGTGTAATTGTATTTTCTACATAATTTTCCATTTTCCATATAAGTGATTCTGATTTTAATTGTCACTGCTTATGTTTCAGATTTCTGAAGTTCTAAGTGAACTTCAAGGGATAGAGTTCTCTCTTGATCCGGTGGAGAAGCAGGTGGGGGATGAGATAATTGCACTGCTCCAGCAAGGAAGAAAATTTAACAGCAATTGCAGTGACAATAATGAGCTCGAGTCGTTTCATCAGGCTGCTTCTAAACTTGGTATTACTTCTTCAAGAGCAGCATTAAGAGAGAGAAGGGCTTTGAAGAAACTCATAGAAAGAGCTCGGGCTGAGGAAGACAAGCGCAAGGAGTCAATTGTGGCTTATCTTTTGCATCTTATGAGAAAATACTCAAAATTGTTTAGAAGTGAGTTCTCAGATGACAATGATTCACAGGGTTCGACGCCCTGTTCCCCCACTGTTCAAGGATCTTTTGAGGGGGGTAATGTACATGCCTTTGACCGACAACTATCAACGCTAAGTTCCTTCAATTTTAAACCAAACTTTCGGAGATCAGATCATATGCTTGTCCCTCCTGAAGAGTTACGGTGTCCACTATCGTTACAGTTAATGTATGATCCTGTAATTATTGCTTCTGGGCAAACATATGAAAGAATCTGTATAGAGAAATGGTTCAGTGACGGGCATAACACCTGCCCTAAATCTCAGCAGCAGCTATCTCATCTTTGTTTGACTCCCAATTATTGTGTGAAGGATCTGGTTGCTAGTTGGTGCGAACAAAATGGAGTTCCTGTGCCAGATGGTCCGCCAGAGTCCCTTGATCTTAACTACTGGAGGTTGGCATTTTCAGAAAGTGAGTCAGCAAAGTCTACGGAGCATATTGGGTCCTGCAAGTTTAAGGGTGTAAAAGTTGTTCCTTTGGAGGACAATGGTACTATTGAGGAAGCTGAGGGGAATGAAAAGGAAGATGCATCTGCACTGGAGGATGAGTACGATGTTAATGTATTTGAGAGATACGTGGACTTTTTGGCTGTTCTGGACAAAGAGGAAGACTTGAGGAAAAAGTGCAAAGTGGTAGAACAGATAAGGTGCTTACTAAAGGATGATGAAGAAGCTAGAATTTACATGGGTGCAAATGGTTTTGTTGAACCATTACTACGGTTTCTGGACTCTGCCGTGCTTAAAGGAAATGAGATGGCTCAGGATATTGGAGCTATGGCTCTTTTCAACCTTGCCGTAAATAATAACAGGTATATTTACCTATGCAAATTAAAACTCGAGGTTTTTTTTTTTTTTGAAAAGTAAAACTCTAGGTTTTATACCCATGTGTTTTGTAATTTGGAGTATGTGTCTCTGAACTAAGAGATATATCAAATGAAATCTTTGTAAAATCTTAGCCATCTGGATCAATTGTTTCGTAGCAGCATAATGATACTTCTTAAAAGGTATCCATGGAATTTTTATGATTGTTCTTCAGCATGTGCTAACCAAACCCATAGGAGCATACTCTTCATATTCTTACCAATACATTTGCATTGTTTAAAGTTTCATTTCGTGTTTTCCTTGGATCTGTCTATGTCTTTCTAACTAAGGCTGAATAATTGTTCTCGAAATTCGATAGGTATATATAATATATGCATGTGTGTGTGATATGAGTTTCTGAATAGCTGTCATCTTGTGTTCTTCTTTAAAAAGTTATTCTTCAGTGTTGGCGGCAACACATTTGCTGCATAGGAAATGACCAAGCTGATGGCTTATTACTTGTTAATTGCTTACAATCTTAATTTATAAATGTACTTTGTGATAATATCTGGAGCGACAAATAATAATGTTGCCTATTGCTATTTGTCTTGAAAACGATGCGCCAAAATGTATAGTTGACTACTAGGACATTTGTTTGTTCTTCAATTGATTCAATTTGATAACAATGTTTTGTTTCAGCATTGACTTTGTTAATTGTTCAACTCTTATTGTTAGTCTAACTAAATTTACTGCCACCAACATGGGACAATCGCCTATTTTCTGAATGGTCATTGTCCTTGTTTGGGATATGGAAGAAAGAACTGCACTTTTTCTTCATAATTATGTAGTTACTTTTAGAATTTGATTTGGCTGTTTGGCTTTATATGTTATGTGCCCATGAACTAAATATTAGTAATCGATTTTGCTTTCAAGAAACAAAGAAATAATGTTGGCAGCTGGAGTGCTACCAGTGCTAGGGGAGATGATTGCTAATTCCAGTTCTGTTGGAGCACCAACAGCCCTTTACCTGAATCTCTCATGCCTTGAAGAAGCCAAGCCTGTTATTGGGTCCAGTGAAGCCGTCCCCTTTTTAATTCGAGTCCTTCAGCATGAACCTGATCCGCATTGTAAGCTCGATGCCCTCCATGCGCTCTATTGTCTCTCCAGCTACCCAGACAATATACCGCTTCTTCTATCAGCTGGCATTATTGAGAGCCTCCAAGCCCTTATTACAAGTTTGGGTGATAATAGTTGGACAGAGAAATGCATAGCGCTTCTTACAAACTTGTGCTCAACTAGATTAGCAAGAGACAAGATTACAGCAGCTCCAGACCTTGTCAGTGGACTTGCAACCATTTTGGACACTGGTGAACCCGATGAGCAGGAGCAAGCTGCTGCATGTCTTCTGATACTGTGTACCGGAAATGAGAAATGCAGTCAAATGGTTCTACAAGAAGGGGTTATACCTTCATTGGTGTCGATATCTGTAAGTGGGACTATGAGAGGGAAACAGAAAGCTCAAAAGCTTCTGATGTTGTTCCGAGAGCAGCGGCAGCGAGACCTATCACCTGTTCAGACTCAGCAGCCGGCTGAAAGTGGTGAGAAGGCCATGCCTGATCAAGATTCAATACCATCATTGTCCAAGTCATCATCAAGAAGAAAATTGGGAAGGGCCTGGAGTTTCTGGTGGAAGAGTAAGAGTTTTTCCGTATATCAGTGTTAATGTTCATACGCTAACTGTTGTAAATTTCTGCTGTATCTCCTTTTTGAAGTCCCCCTGCCCTGTTCCTAGCAGTATTAGTTCTTCTTAGATCTCCTCAGAAGTAGAAATGTACAGCCCCTTGTTGTAATTTACGGGTTTTTACCCCTCCTTTTTGTCTTAGGGTACGTAACTCGTACCATTTTGCTACATTACAAGCGTCAGAGGTTTAGATTCATACATGGAAGTAAAATTTAGCAGCATTGGATGTGAGTATTTGATGTAGATTCTCTGAACTTTGGTATTTTATCCTAGTCACTTTGGAGAAAAGCTTTTGGTATCTATTCGATCTGTCATTTCTCTCGAATGCTTATACTGCAGATGTTATATAATGAATGTTATTGAACAAAATAACTTGGAACTAGATATTACAGAGCTCTTTACGTGCTGGAATACAAGTACTCGCGCATGTGAAAGCCCTTTTTATTGATGAAAAAGAACTCGACAATTACAGACTCAAACAAGGAGCAAGTGCAGCGCATAATGAAAGCTTTTCATCTCCTGTTAGTTCCCCTTCTTGCTCTCCTCTTATTCTTCTTCACTTTGTTTTCAGTCTCTGGTTTGGCTTCCTCTTCATTTCCTCTATTATTATTATTATTGACTTCACTCCCTTCAAGATTGATCAGTTCAGTTTTCTTCTTATTAAGAAACTTGATAAGTCCTGCAAGTGCAGCATCTGCTTCTTTGTTTCTCAACAATTGTTCTGCAATCTCTGCTGGTGTGGCTTCAACTTCATTTAGGAGATTTTCAATCTCACTAAACTTGCAGTGGTGTGTGATACCAAGATAGTTTGATGCTAGGACCTTAAATCCATCAGGGTTGCAGTAAGACATGTGGATGTGCATGTCCATCCTGCCTGGCCTCAGCAATGCAGGATCTAATCTGTCTTTGTGGTTTGTGGTGAACACAATTATCCTCTCATCACCACAACTTGTCCATAGCCCATCAATGAAATTCAACAACCCTGATAATGTTAGCTGCACATGGAAAGCAACAAATAGATAAAATTAGTCATCGTCAATAAGTTAAACTTTTAAATGATGTGGTTAAGTCATGAGTTCAAGTGTCAACGATACTCAGAGGTGAAGCCAGAATAAGTGCATGTGAGGGGCGTACTGGATATAATAAGAAAATGAAATAAACCCCCAGCTTTCTAATGGCTTGAACTTTTAATTGAGGTAGTAAATTTACACCGTGCAATATTTCCCTCTTGGTTTCTAGCATTTTCTTTGCTTCTTTTTCCAATTTTGTGATTGCTCAATTGCAGAAAAGCTTGAACAGATGCTCACCTGGCTTTCATTCTGATCATATTCTCCAGCTGCTCTGTTAGGCAAATCAATGCTGCAATCGATATCTTCAATCACTAATATAGACCGGTTCTTGGTAGAGACGATCATTCTTCTGAGCTCTGCATTATTTCTCAAGCTCGCAAGCTCCATATCATAGATGTCAAATTTCAGATAGTTAGCCATGGCTGCAATCAAGCTTGACTTACCTGTTCCAGGAGGTCCATACAAGAGATAACCTCGTTTCCAAGCTTTTCCAACTCTTCTGTAGTAATCCCTCCTCTCCAGAAACATATCCAAGTCGTCTATCAAAGCCTTCTTGAGCGATGAATCCATTGCCAACGTGTCGAACGTTGATGGATGGTTTAGTACAACTGATCCAACTGAATAATTTCCGAGCGCATGAAGATTCACAACCCTGTTAGCTTCTTTCATAGCTTTCGATTTCTCCAATATATGTGGTAGGTACTCACTCAATGCCTTGTCCATGTACTTTTTATTGAAACTAAGCTCGAACGATTTTCGTTCGACGCTTTCAGAAGAGAAGTATCCGTCATAATCTGTACTAGTCTTCTGAGTTTCGGTACAGATCAATTGCCACATGAATTGAATACTTTGAAAGGTGTCAACAATGGTCTCCCCTTTACCAATAGTCACCGCGAGTGTATTCTCTCCTGATGGCTTGGATAGCTTAAGCTTCTTCACTGAAGATGTAATCCTTGTCTGCAAATAAAGCTCCAAAGCTTCGAACATTTCATCAATGGCTTCACCATTCTTTTCATCAATTACAATGCATAACTGAGAGGAATTATTGATCCCCATTACAACTCCAAGTTTTGATAGTATCTTTTCTTGGAGCTCTTTGGGGATGATTTGGTTGGTCATGCTTCGAACTTCATTGAACACAGTTCGAACCAGGACTGCTGATGCAGCTAATGTGGTGTATGCTGATAAAACAGTTGTTGTAGAAGGGATGTTACCAACGGAGAACATTTCCGAAACTTTAATTTTTGTTTTGGTTATAAGGAGGCAAAGCTGTTGGAGAGTTACTCCTAATTTACTACGGAACTGTTACACCCCGTTTATTCTTTTCAACGAGGAGACGAAATGGCTGGCTTTTTGTGATTGTATACTAGGATGAAGAGGGTGTTGCTTTTCTTGATTGCGAGCGGCTGGCTTGTGTGGTGACCATGCTAATAATAGGTGGTTTATATAACAAAGAAAATGTGGCTATTGCTTGTAGTAGAAGCTCTTTGAAATTTTCTATACTTAAAAGCTTGCTTTAGAAGAAGAGAATGCTGAAGGGTCCCATTTTTTTCAATGCATGCATGCACCGGTCTTTCAAAGCTAAGTAGCCAAGTATGACAAGGACGAGGTCAAGAATGTTGATGGCAATCTTCTCTAGCAATTCTTGCTCCAACCATAGTGAATTTATATAATAAAATAAATTGGGTATCCCTTTATGACATTCGATCTACCTAGACGTTTAATTTAATTTAAGAATGCTTAAATTGGGGATCCTTTGTGTTGTTTCATTTGGATTTCCTATGAATTTATGTAGTGGAGTTAGGGGTGGATTCAAAATTTTTTTTTTAGCGGAATTAGAACGCATAAGTTTTCAACTATACGAGTATATAATTTTGTAGTTGTTGGGGCTAATTAATTTTTTTTAAAAAAAATACATACAATTTTTAACGTTTTTCTAAGTTAGTAAGAATTATAAGTCCCTGAGTTAAGTTTTTGATATGTTAATTTTGGAGACTCAGAACTATTTGATTCTTATCTTTTTCGATTAAATGTTCCAAGTTTTCCCTTCTCTAGTTGTCATAGGCAGTAACAAAAATAATGGAGAAGGCAACTAAGGCCATCCTTATCAGAGGATGTAAAATGTAATTATAACACTTTTTAAAGACTATCATATATAAAAATTCAATCACAGCAGTTAGTTTGAAGACCCAACAAGGAATTTTTTTTTTTTTAGAGATTGAAATAACAAAAATGAATAAGTCTGCAAAAAAAATAGCAAATTTGGAGACTCAATGTAGCTGAGTCTCCAAATTTCTGTTAGATGACAGACCTTTTCAAAAAATAAAAAAAATCCAAAGCCACAAATTTTATAGCCGTTGAAGGTGAACGTTGCCAACGTTCACCTTCAACGTATGTATATATACATATACATATTCTGATTGTGATTTCAAGTTCAAAGCAAAAAAAAAAATATATAGAAAAATCACAACTCCAAAACAGAAAAAAAGGTATGTTCGTTTGTCTATCATGGGGGGTGCGTGGGTGTTGTGGGGGTGGTGATGTGATGGGGTGGGGAGGGGAGGGGGTGCTGATGGTGGCGATGGTGTGATTGAAGAAAGGGGGGTGGCGATAGTGGTGATGGTAGCGATGGTGGGCGATGGTGTGATGGCGGCGATGGTCTGTTGAACAAAAATTGGGGGAGGGGGGGGGGGGGGAGGGGTGGCGGCGGTGGCGGCGGCGGTGGAGATAAAGTAGAGGGGAAATGAATGGGGAGGGGGTAGGGTTTGTGTTATATATATATATATATATATATATATATATTTTTTTTTTAAACTGATTGTTTTTGTTCCTTTTTTTTTATATATATAAAAAAATATTTTATGTTATCTAATTTATATTTTTTATTTGTTAAAGTAAGTTTTTTTTTTTTTTTAATTCAATTATTTTTTAAAATTTTGTTGAATATTTTTTCTTCAATTATGGATTCCGGCAAAGGAGTTAGGGGACGCAAATTTTGTTGAATATTTTTTCATGATAAAATATAATCGTTGTCAGAATTAATTAATTTTTAGGTTGAAATATTCGTAAAACAAAATTATGAATTTATAAGTATACAAAAAAATCAAGTACTAAAATACACGAAAAAGTAGTACAAAATTAGATTATGTTAAAAAATTAATAGAGTCTCTAAAATAGAGACCAAAAAACCAATGTGGTTGGAAAATTTTTAAAAACCCAAAAAGTAACTATAATTTTTGGTAGGGTCTCTATTTTATTAAAAGTCTCTAAATTATAAAATAGATGATGATTTAGAGACGCTGATAAAGATAGCCTAAGTGTTCCAAGTGTAAAGATCTTAAAAAACACCATACAAACTTTGCCACCTTATTTAGAGTTTATAGTTTATTTTGCTAGTACGCCTTATGGACTTAAAAAGAGGTGGTTATGAATTTTGAGAGGCACGATACTCATTGTCATTTATCTAAAATAATTAATGCAAAGAAAAAAAAAACTATTTAAAGATATAGTATTCATGTTTATGACTCAATCTGCATTTAAAAATACACTACGAAGATAATCTCTCTAATAGATTAATTTTTTAAATATATGATGATAGCCTTACGTATATATAATATAGTACAAATAATAAAACAGAATCTTCCTTTGACTACATGACCTATTCCATGTCCTATGCAATTCTTTTAAATGATTTTAGACGTAGTTTAATATGTGCAACATTTACTGTGAACGTCTAACAATTATTTTCTTTTTCTTTTTCAAAGTAAATAAGTATGTGTATTAGATTTCAAATCTCTAAAATAAATGTTTGGCTACAACTATAATTAGAATGCAATTATATGCTCAAACTTGTCAAATAGGCCCTGGAGATTCGTAAAGTTATTAGACTTAATTTTTCCATAATTCAAAACAAATGAATAGTCCATTAAAGCTACGTCTTAACGATTATCAAAAAATTATTTGTAATTATTCGAGATTTTAAATACGTCATTTTTATCATGGGACGATAAACAAATATGCAGATTAACTTGCAAATTGAAACCTCCAACAACCTTTGGGATGCACGACGTTGGAACATAGTCTTGCACTGCTGTTTGACTTCAAGTTGGATTAATTTGGTAGAAGTTTTTTGTAAGCACTTTTTTAATTAGTTCAACTTGGAGAGGCATAATAATAATAATAATACCAACAACAACAACAATAAGAATAATAAAAATCAACTCACTTCTTCTTTTGTTGCAATCAACGAATGGATCAGCTAAATATTAGAGATGGATATATATTTTAAAATATTGATATCAATAATTTTTTTTTGACATTTTTTATTTGAAAAGCCATTTATCTCTTACGACGCTATTAGTTTTACTCTCTAAAATTATTAAACACACACTGATAAAATATCTTAAATTCGCGAAACCTAACATTACGGAGGACTACAAAAGCAATAACATGGGATAAAGCTCTAATGTGCATAGGAACATGAAAGAGACAATTCAGGAAAAATCAGCTCACAAACTAAAAATTGTTAAAGCAAGTTCTTTTTACAATGGTAGGCTGCTGACAACATATATATGGCAGCCAGACTGCATAATCATATCCCGGAGCGACTTCAGTTCGGCCGTTCAGTTATTTGGCCATCTAATACTCATGTAGGCCCCACTTATTTATCTGCTACCTTAGGTGAACTGAAGCATTTTTCTCCTAAATAGACAACTGAACAGAATCTACAACTTGAGTGTGTGCTCCAATGAAGTAAAAGGTTGAAAATGAAAAATAACTTTTTTGGTTATATCAGGAAATTAGTTTACATCTATGAAAAGAACTATAAGCAAACGAATATTTGCACCCAAAACCAACACAGGTGGGTAGGTAGAGAATATTTAAGGCTACGAGATAATTCTCTCTAAGAAACTCGACAAAATAGTCCCGTAACTTTGGGCCACATGCAAGAACAAGCTTCCTCTACTTCTTTTTCTTGCTCTTATTCAAATGCCAGCTTGACTCAAAGAATTCTAGTATAGGTTCCTCCAATGTGGTATCTTCAATGCCATTCTTATGTTCTTCTCTAATGGTGGTTTTAGTAGACATGATCTTGCTATTATCTTCTTTCTTTTCAGTGTCTTCTTTTGCCCCCTTCTCTAGCATTTCCTTGTAACTGCACTTACTATCATCAGGCTTAACATTCATATTGTCAAGTGATGATTCATTCCAGTTAGGCGAAGAATCTGCAGCAAACGGAGATGAGCTCGCGTCCTCATATTGCAAGTAGAGAGGAGTTTCTGGAGGACATTGTGCTATATCAATTGCACTATTAGTCTCATCTTGAACAGAAACTGATACAGGACATGGCTTTTCTGCAGTTTTACATTGCTGATCTTGGTGTTGTGCTTCTCCATGAATTACACACTCTTGTGCTTGAAAATCAGATTTAGACGATGGCTTCACATACTTGATTTGGCTATCAATTGTGCATTCTCTATGACATTGCGCGGCCTGCTCTGTTGATTCTGTTTCAGAATTGTTGTTGTCGCAGTTCATATCAACCATTATCTCCTTCTCCCTCGTATTATTCGATCCCCATTGAGTGAGAGTAGAAATAAAAAAGTTAAACAATGATATAAGATGGACTAATGCCCAATCAAGAAATGGGAATTGGTGCAGATATGTGGGAAATGTGTTAAAAACACCATCTACCTTTGCTGGTAGGCCTTCTGCAGTGTAGACAAGCTCATCAATCTTGTCGAACATGCGTGTCGTTGGGGGGAAAATGGCTTCTACCATGGTTTCAGCATTCAAGATGTAGTCATCTGCAAAGGAGAGCATTGCGAGCCATTGATACTGCATTGTGTATATGAATGGGAAGGCTGCAGCAATGAAGTTAATAAATTTGTTTGTGATTGATCCTACTGGTCCGTGAAACTCTTGTGCCTTTGTGCAGAAACAAAAGGCAATTGCTAAGATTGAAGCTCCACATGTGTACAAAGGGCGACGTCTAGACATTACTCGGGTAGATGCCGTTGAGTCCTGTAAATAGAAAACCATGTTCAAAGTAACATATGATACAATAAGTCGTTTCAATACATCCTGTTTAGCAGAAAGACAAATATTCCTTGCTTATTGAAGGGGGAAAGAAAAAAATCAACGCAGTAGAATTTACAAAGCTTGTTTATTGATATCGATTTCATTCCTTTATTACAGACCATTGATCATTCCTGAAAAACAAATATGATAGGGACTTGGAAATACAGTAATTTTTTAGTAAAAGGCACTAGTTAAAGAATCTTTTAAGCGTTTGAGCTTAGGCATGCATATCGAGAGGCAAATTATTGTATGGATTGGTTGGCGAAACATTGGAATTAGTAGACCATTTAGTTCCCATTCTGTTGATGACATCCCGGAGCAATTGTGTCAAATCATTGACAATGACAAAAGGGGTGTCACATCCCCTAGGAGTGTGTTGATGTAATCGACTTTAGGCCTTCCCAGAAGCAAAAAAAAAAAAAATCTTTTAAGCGTGACCGCATCTAGAGTTTTGTTTAGATTGGGGCTATAGCATTAGTATTCTTTTTAGGCGGGGCTAATTTTATTTTGCACACTACAGATACACATTGTTATAAAAAATAATTAAAAAAAAAATTGGGGTAAAAACAAATATATTTTAAGAAACATTTGGGGGTGGTTCTAAGGAAATTCAAAAGGAGGATATAACAAAGGTTCAATGCTCAGAAACATAGAGCATTTCAAGGGTAGATCAATCTGTTGCGCTATGCTATTAAAAGAGATGAAATTATGCGTAACGATGAAGCATGAACCTTTCCGATCCGATAGAGATTTTTGCAAATACAAAAAATAATTAAAAAAGGACACAAAATCTAGTGGTAGAGCTTTTTGAGAGAGCGATCCTCTATATAAAATATTGAAATATACAAACTCAAACTATCAAGAACTAAAGTTGAATGATAAAATCATTACCTTTGATAACAATGGCACCACCAACTTCACAAGTCTCATAGGAATGAAGTTGAAAATTATTTTTCTTAATTGTTTTTCTAAGATGGAAATTCCAGAAAGTGAAAATTGATAAAGGAGATGTAATATAGGCATAATTATGCCACCTCAACCTGGCTCAAGTTTGAGACACAGCAGAGAGATTATATATTGATTGACCAAAAAAAAAAAAAAGAAAGATTATATATTGTATAACTTGGAAATAGGGGGTTGAGAGGTTGCTATTGATTCTAGTCTTTGTGCATAGACCGCAAAGTTCAAATTTTAGTTATGACCGTTAAGTTTTCTAGACGTAATTTTAATTGGTATTTGATTATCTTCTAACGTAGATGTTATTATTTTATTATAACTATATAATAAACTTATTATTGTTGATCTCACATGAGCCAAATATTATTTTAATCCTCCTCTTTTTCCCTTTCCGAAAAGGAAAATTTTTAGAGATATTACAAATGAAGAAAAGAAAAAAAAAAAAAAAAGAGAGAGAGAGAGCGTCTTGAAGGCATAACTCAATAACTCAATGTAGATAAATTATTTTCACTTTTATAGAATCCTAGACGAACCCAAAACAAACAAAATGATAAGGCTATAACACTGCATTTTATCTTCCAAATAAATTTTCTTATAATTTCTTTTTCTCCTGTACAGAATAATTATCTCAATCTTTTTCCTAAACAGGACTAAATTGTTGGTACCTAAAGAAATTTGTAACAATGAATACACAACATCTCGTCAATTTTAAAAGAAAAATATGTTTAGATTATAATAACTTAAATTTTTTATTATTTTTAATGTCACGTCTTGATCTACAACTCTAACCCGTGAGTAAGATTAATGTTGTAGGCACAAAAATAACTATTTAAAATTCAAATTAACTGGTCCAAAATTATTAACACAAGTTATTTTTTAAACGAACAATACCTTTTTATGTATATTTAACACTTCTCCCACCGATTTAGAACATTAATTGTATAGACACACTATTAAAGAGTACACATACTCAAAACCAACTTAACGGTACTACGTACCCTCACCTCGCACTTTCTGAGGTCCATATAAAAGGCATCAAATTCAAATTCGGATTCTCTTGTTCTCACACGTACACTTGTTGACAGTCCACAAAAACATAAAAAGCTCATTATATGCTGACATTTATAGATTCAGATTCTCTTCTGATGCTTCTTTACAGCTTCTTTTTCATCCCTTAATGTGTGCGTGTGCGTGTGAATAAATAATGAAAAAGAAAACTTCTGAAAGACTCAATAATATTATTTGCAAATTAGAAAAAGATCAAAATTATCGATAGGTTTGGCATTTCGCGTATATAATCTATGCCTAAATCAAACCATTCGATCGGTAACCATCTCCGTACCATTCGTGTGTTATAGATACTTATTTATTACTTATTTTTTTAATATATTTTTAGTTTCATTTTGTGTTTTTAAAAGTTTGATTTTCATGTAGAATCGGGACTAAATGACGTCATAAATATGGTTAGTTTGCGTCAAATGTGTGAAACAATTGATGCTTTGCTAAACATGTTTTATTTTGATGTTTGTTTTTCTAATTTTGGATATAATTTTTTTTTTATTTTGGGGCAAAAACGGGGATTACTTAATTAATGATATCATAAATATGGCTACCTTGCTAAAACATGTGAACAATTTATGCTTAGATTTTTCGTTTCATTTTTAAGAGTTCGATTTTCATGTTGAAACTGAGACTAAATGACGTCATAACTATGGTAGCTTGCTTGTGTAAAAATGTATAACAATTGATGCTTTTCGATCTTATGATGTTTCGTTGTGATGTTCTTAATTTTTTCTTTATAAAGTATGGTTTTCCAATAAAAAGGGGACTTAGTGATGTCATAAATACCATTAGCTTGCGTAAATATGTGAATAATTAATGCTTTGTTTAAAATGTCTAGTTTTGGTTTATTTATTTACTTGTATCTTGTACTTTTAAAAGTTTAATTATCATGATCTTCATGTAGGAAATATGATTTAATGACGTCATAAATATGGTTACCTTGCTTAAAAGTGTGAACAATAGATGCTTTGCTTGATATAGTAGGCTTTCTTTAGCGTGATAAAGCTGTGATGACTTTATTATTATTCAATATATATCATTGTGATAAAGTTAAAATGTTACGCAAACTGTTATCGAAATTAGTAAAATTTGTGATGGATTTGGGTTTAGGTACGTGAATTTTCCTTATATTGCAACAATTTTTAATTAGTGTATTTTTAACATCTCGCATTTTTTTTTTCATATGAATTCTCGACTATTGTCAATACACACGCGAGTTATAATTGTTTTGGTTTTCTGTAGTGATGATAAAAGTTATTTTATGAATGTTCTCTTTTGCTGATTGAATGAACAATAATTTATCAAGAAGGTCTTATTCTTGAAAATTTTGAATATTGAATACGAAATTATCAAGAAAAAGGCTTAATTTGGAAGATTAGAACAGTATATATCAATTATTTTGGCAAGTAAGCATAGATTTTTTAAGAAAAACAAATGAAGCCAATTAAGATAGAAATTACATTCTTGACTTTTGGGGCAATAATGGTAATTGAATCAGTTATGCATGATTAATCATAGCTTTGATATGGAGAAGAAAATGTTTCCTTTCATAGTAGCATGGCTTTTTTGACGTAATTAAATCAAATAAAATCTTATCTCACTAGGTAGAGTCCGTGGGCTCATGTTCTGAAACCGTTTTAAACCCTAATGCATGGAATGATAAAAGCAAGCTTAAAATTTTGCAGGGATACCTGGAGATGGCAGATGCTTGTTCCGGTCTGTGGTTCATGGTGCTCGACTGCGAGCTGGAAAGCCATCCCCAAGTGAAAGTCATGAAAGAGAACTTGCTGATGAGCTCAGAGCAAAAGTAATTACCTTTACAATTATGTTTAGATTAGTAACAATTTTTTTGGTGTGTTTAACACAATTGTAATTATTTTTGCATTATTAATAGAACGTCTTGCTTATTGAGCAGAAAAAAGGCTAGTGAGCTTTTCTGGGGGTCTCATTTACTTATAATCTCCGCAAGATTTAGTGAGATCAACTTTTGTTTAGGCAAGACATTGCTTGTATGAAGCTAACGGACAAGAATGAGTGACGTCGACAAATTTATATAATCGATCCCATCTATTTAAAAAAGCTTGGCTTGACTTGGTTATCCTACTATCCATTTTTATGTTTTAATTCTTCCATAAACCCCATATATAACGGGAGTTTCCTATATGGTATTGCCCTTTGATTTTATCTTTTGTGGGTTGTATTAGAAAATTTGAACAATGTAAAGTCAGTTGAACAGAAACTTTCTATGCTCATCTTTTCATTTACATACCCTGCATGAGGAGAAACTAGAGTTTCTCAAGGGTGCTGTGTTAATCTCCATTGAGTGTTGGGATTAAATGATTTTTTTATCACTTTATTATTATTGATCTCCCACGTTACGGTACAAATATGTTGTTGATGGTCCAAATTGAATCAGTACGATGCATTGGCTATACTTTATTCAGTCTCACCATGTTCTCTATTGACAATAACGAAAGATTAAATTGGTTTTGCAGGTCGCAGAAGAATTTATCAAGAGGAGAGCAGATGCTGAATGGTGAGATTTAACAAGTCCACAATATAATTATGTCAGTAATGTGCTTTTATATTCAGAATGTCTGCTCCGATATGAGATTCGGCATTATATATAGCATTATGAATAAATACTTATTTTATTTTAAGTAATTTTATCATTAATTTATCATCATTGGATCTCCTTCAAAACTTTACATTATGAGGAAATCAAAGCCAGTATTAAATGGTAAGCACATGATAATAAGAATGCACGTCGACCTATTTCTATCTTGAAAACTTTTCCTCACTTGAGCTATGGTTATCCAATTTCGATACCTAAAAAGGGACAATTCAATATACAGATCTCTCGTTATACGCAAAATAAAATATTCATTCTCAGCACCTAATCTAGCATTTACCTTTACAGGTTTGTTGAAGGTGATTTTGATATGTATGTTAGACAAATGCAAAAACCACACATCTGGGGAGGAGAGCCTGAACTACTCATGTCCTCGCATGTTTTACTGTAAGTCAAAAATTAGACAACCCAATATATAAAACTTTCTCTATGCGCAGAATTGGAAAAAGAGTAGGACCATTTTACTTTTAATGCAATTTTGATCATGCCATTAACGTTAATAACAGGGCTCCAATTACAGTGTATATGTGGGATAAGAAGACTAATTGCCTCAAGGTCATAGCAGAATATGGTCAAGAGTATGGGAAAGAAGACCACCCCATTCGTGTTCTATATCATGGTTATGGACACTATGATACTCTAAAGACCACTACTGGTGATAGGCTAATCACACTGTAAACTCTTAGATCTCTCTCTCTCTTTTACTTTTTTTTTTTTCTTTTTCATCTGAAACTGCATACGTGCATGTGCGTTGTCCTTTTCACAAGCAAGCTTATCAACGTTCATTTGTGATATATATTCTGTTTCTGTATCAGTTCTATATAAAATATGTATTTAATTTAGATTTTGATTCACCACTATTATTAATATGGATTTAAATATTTTAGTCTATTGATTAGACTCAATTTATTGACAAATAAGTAGTTGGACTTAGATCATTAAATCAAAAATAAATCTTATCCCATTAAGTCGATATTTCAACGATGCATATTATCACAAATAATATTTTCCTATACATGTGCATCTTAATTATTTGAAAGTTCACAACTTCACAACAGAAACACTTCAAATTGGTTGTATGTTGAGACAAATGTAGGCCCAACATACTTGTAGAGTCCACTCCTACCTTTTAGCTAACCATTTGCAAATATTTTTCCTCGATTATGCGGAAGATTTTTGGGTATTTTCAGGAATTAGAAAAGGTGAGGGCAGTTGAAGCAATCACCATGTGCTGTTGTAGGACATACTTGGAGCACATCAATAATAAACAGAATGTTTGAAGTTGCCTCAGCATCAGTCCTCCCTTAGCTACGAAAATTAACAGCCCAACAAAAAAAAAAAAAACACTAGAATGTGAAAAAAGATAAATTATTTCTTAATCCCTCGAATTGTACATCATAGAATCATTTTCTTAAACTATTTAGTTCTGATCGATCGTGAAAATATTTCCATGATGAATTACAATCAAATTACTATGTATTTTTAATTAAAATAATTAATTAACTCCTACTAAAAAAAATTACTCAAATAATTAAGAAATTATATGTTTTAACCCTCGTTGAGAAAAATTATTAAACTCACCCCTGCTTGCAGCCCCTCGCACACGCATCATCTCTCGACAATCAACATTGGCCAACTATCACGACAACGAAGACGGTGACGTCTTCATGTCCAGCCACCTGCATAATTTGTAGGTTTGGTGGTTTTGTTATTGGAAGTTAGTTAGCGTTAAACTTAGCAAAAAAAAAAAAAATAGTTAGGGTTAAGGATTTTATTTAATATAATTTAATAATAATAATTTTGTTAGTACTTGAATTATAAGCTATATCCTGCCAAATAATGGTCCAATGAGTTCGCATGTTCTTCTACCTGTTTAGGGTTTTTATACGAGATAGTTTTATAGGCCACTAGTAGGTAATTGTCTATATATAAACTTAAAGGATTGAACTTAAATGCTTATTAAGACGCCTAACAAATAAACTTTTTGATTTTTACCTTTACTCTAAATTAAATGATATAAAATAAATCAATTTAGGTCCAAAATACGAGATGTTATGCTAATTCAACATTGTTTTGAATGTATAGCACTCAACTACCTTAAACAAGAAATGGTGTCGTCATCAAGGAAATTTATGCCAGCACAGTGCCAGTGCGAACAATGAGGATACTTGTACATTAAGTGAATTCCCTTTTAATTTCCATTGGCAACATAACTTTTTATGAAAATTAATTTTGTATAAAGTAAATAAATGGAAAAGATTGGCTTCTTTTGTAGGTTATCATTCGATTGTAGAAAGCTTTTTTCAATATTAGGTCTTGCAAATACTTATTTAATTTTTAGCATGCTATTTAGAAGTTCGTGTTATCCTATAATTTCTTACATGGATGTACGTACTTAATTGTATGCCAAATTATGTGTAGTTTAACTGTATTCTTTTCACAAATGGATGGCCTATTAGAATAAGATTATTTATTCTTAGAAAATTATATGGTCATTGACGAGGGGTTCTCGAGCTGAGGTACGAATCCTTCCCGAGTCGAAGCGGGTTAATCAGCGCCAAGGCCAGCGCATTGAGCTGAATGTCCAACCAGGATGACTGGCCCGACCCCGGATACCCCGACCTCAGTTCCAACTGTTCCGATGGGACATAAAGCTGCGCCGCGTTAAATGCTGTCAGACCTGAACTTAGTATAAATAAAGTTCCACCCTCTTCATTTAGGGAGGTAACTCGTTATTAAATACTCTCAGCTACCTTGCCAGCTCGGACATACTAATCATTCGCACGCTCGAGGGAAAAATCCAGGTCAGCACCCTGCCTTTTCCTTCTTTTCCTTGTGCAGGTCTGGCAGCTGACCCGGAAAGAACAGCTCGGAGGCCAACCTAAAAAGTCCAGCTCGGCGCAAGTAGCTCTCAACTTCAACTGTGAGGTTTCCGACCTCGACAGTTTGGCGCCATCCGTGGGGAACAACGACGAGTTCTTTTATAACTCTCTTCACCACTCATTGAGAAACTATTATGGTGCAAACTAGAAGCCACAACACACCGGTAGAGGATTTGCCCAACCCGGAAGGGGACCTCGAAACCACGCAGGTGCCTAGCCAAAACCTAACCCAAGCTGACATTAGAACGAGCCAACGTATACACTTAGCCACTCAAACCAACCCCACAGCAGAAGGAGACCCCAACTCCAGCCTGTCACCAGAGATAAGGATGATGCTGAGGATGTTCGAGGAACTTAAGGAGCAGGTAGCCCGGCTAGCTGAGGGCCCCCTAGCCCTGCAAGAGGCTACGCCGCGGCCATCACGTCCACAATTCCACATCCCAGAGTCAAGGCGAAAACGGACGCAGGACGAGGAGGGTTTCCTAGAGCCGGTGAAGATATCCGACGCGACGAGAGGTAAAAGGGCGGCTCAAGCCGACCCCGAGCAGGCAAAGACCGCGGCTGCCATAGCTAAGGTCATCAACCAGCTCGGCATAAGCCCACTCTCCCCCGAGGTACTGGCCATGCCATTGCCCACTGGCAACCGCATGCCCAACCTGGTCGTCTACAACGGAGATGAAGACCCAGCTAGCCACCTGCTTAATTTTGATCACCACATGACTCTGCATGACATGCCAGATCTCATGAAGGCAAAGACATTCCCGACCACCCTGGTTGGCAATGCCTTGGACTGGTTCCAGAAACTTCGTCCCGGTTCGATTGCAAGTTTTCACCAGCTGGCTGAGGCTTTCCTGTCTTGCTTCGCTGGAAGCCGGCGCGCCACCCGCCATACTTCTACATTGCTGCTGGTGAAGCAACATAGAGGGGAAAGCTTGAGGGCCTACACGGCCAGATTCAATGAAGAGTCCCTCCGAATTCCTAACCTGGAGGACTCCATGGCGTTGATGGCTTACCAGAGTGGGCTGAGGTCGGGCCCGCTCACGTCCTCCCTGGCAATCGACCCCGTGGACACTGTATCCGAGCTGATGGTACGAGCAGAAGGGTACATACAGTCGGAGGAAATCCATCAGGAGAAAAGGGATGATGACAAGGAGAAGGAAGCCAGCAAGAAGGGAGAGGCCTCTCGAGCCCAACCTGGGGTGTAAAGCCCAGAATGACCGAGGCAAGCAGCCTCAACAGCCAAAGCAGAACCCCCGGTTCACTATGTTCACTCCCCTTAACACCTCTAGGAAGCAGATCCTGATGGAGATCCAACACCAGAACCACCTGCCTCCAGCTCCAAGGATGAAGGGCCGACCCGAGAAGCGCAATAGAACCAAGTATTGCCGCTACCACATAGACTACGGCCATACCACCGAAGAGTGTAAAGACTTGAAATAGGAAATTGAGGCATTGATAGCCCGAGGCCACCTCCGGAGATATGTAGATCCGCAGCTGACCCGAAATCCTGACCAAAGGGATAGGGAGAAGAGTCCGCCGAGGCGCCAGGATGGGGGTGGACGCTTGGCCGTGATTGAGACCATTGCGGGAGGGTTGGCGTCAGGAGGAGAGACCTCAGCAGGCAGGAAGGGTTATGTTCGCGTTGGGAGGGAGTATGGACCGATTCGGGGACCGGCCCCGAGGATGCAGGAGCTCACATTCTCCTCAGAAAACCTGGAGGGGGTGATATTGCCTCATGACGACCCACTGGTGATCAGCGCTGAAATAGCCAACTTCACCGTCAAGAGGTTGATGGTGGACACCGGGAGCTCGGCAGAAGTCTTATTCCTCAGCGCTTTTGAGCAAATGGGGTTGGACAGGAGCCGACTCAGGCCATTGAGGGGTACTTTAGCTAGTTTTACCGGGCAGTCCCACCGTGCGGAATGAGTCATCAACCTACTACTGAAGCTGGAAGATGGGGATAAATGGGTATCGATGCAAGCCAATTTCATAGTAATGGATTGCAACTCCATTTACAATGGGATCTTAGGTCGGGTGGCACTCAACCACTTCAGGGCCGTCCCTTCAACTTACCACCAGGCCCTGAAATTCTCGACCCCGGCAGGAGTGGCCACGATTCGCGGAGCCCAGCTCTCAGCTCGGGAATGTTATGAAAACTCACTCCGGCCTAAGTATCAAATCGGCTGGGGACCAGATATGCCTGAAGAAAAAAGATATGATAAGAGAGGAAGCCCGGCTGAAAATCTCCAGGAGGCGGAGCTTTCTGATGAAACCAAGAAAGCAAGGATTGGGAGTGAACTTTCTGCCGACTTCAAGAAAGGTATAAGCCAATTCCTCTTAAAAAATGAACATATATTTGTCTGGTCTGCCTCTGACATGACAGGAATTGACCCGGATGTAATTGAGCATCACTTGAATACCGACCCAAATCACTATCCGGTAAAGCAAAAACGCAAGCACTTCTATTATGATAAACAACAAATCATAGCTGAAGAGGTGGATAAGTTAGTGGACGCCGACCACATAAAGGAAATACAGTACCCAACCTGGTTGTCCAATGTGGTGCTGGTGACTAAGTCCTCGGGTGGTTGGAGACTATGTATTGACTTCACCGACCTCAACAAAGCCTGCCCTAAGGACTGTTTTCCCCTACCACGAATCGATCAGATGGTGGACGCCACCTCCGGATTCAAGCTACTCTCTTTTATGGATGCCTTCAAAGGCTATAATCAGATCAAGATGGCTCCCGAAGACAAAGAGAAGACCGCCTTCACTACCGATAAAGGGCTCTACTACTATGAGGTCATGCCTTTTGGTCTCAAGAATGCTGGAGCTACTTACACTCGGATGGTGAACAAGGTCTTCAAAAATCAGATTGGCCGGAATATGGAAATCTATGTAGATGACATGTTAGTCAAGAGCAGAAGGGCAGAAGACCATGTAGACGACCTGGCTGAAGCCTTCGCTGTAATGGAGCACTTTGGGATAAAGCTGAACTCAGAAAAGTGCGCATTCGGCGTCAAGGCAGGCAAATTCCTGGGCTTCATGGTCACAGCCCGCGGAATAGAAGCCAACCTGGAGAAGGTCCAGGCGATACTCGACCTGGCACCGCCGACCTGCATAAAGGACGTCCAGGTGTTAGCAGGCAAGGTCGCAGTGCTGAGCAGATTCATGTCCAGGTCGGCTGACAAGTGTGCTCCTTTGTTCAAGATATTAAGGAATCCTAAGAACTTTGAATGGACTGAGGAATGCCAGAACACCTTCTAAGAGCTGAAAAGGTACCTAGCTTCGCCACCCCTGTTGTCCCAACCTGAGGCGGGGGAGGAGCTGGTACTATATTTAGCATGCTCAAGAATAGCAGTGGCAGCGGCACTACTCCGAGAAGAAGGAAAAGAGCAGAACCCGGTCTATTATGTTAGCAAAACCTTGCAAGGGGCCGAGGTGGGATACTCCCCATTGGAAAAACTTGCCCTCGCGCTCATCACAGCGGCAAGAAAGTTGAAGCCATACTTTGATGCTCATCCAGTTAAGGTCATGACGGATGCGCCGCTGAAGTCCATCATGCACAAGCCGGAGGCGTCGGGCAGGCTACTGAAATGGGCAGTTGAGCTGAGTCAATTCGACATCACCTACCAGCCCAGAACAACCATCAAATCCCAAGCCATCGCGAACTTTGTGGTAGAATGCACTGGCCGAGCAGAGCATGACCCGGAGGACGTGTGGATGGGGCCTCAGGGAAGTCCGAAAGTGGAGCTGGGGTGGTCATCCTCGACCCAACCAGGCATGAGCACCAATACTCCCTGAAGTTCACCTTTTCGACGTCCAACAACGAAGCAGAATACGAGCAGTGATTGCAGGACTGAAAATTGCAGCTCAACTCGGAGCACAAACAGTCGACCTGAACACCGACTCTCAACTGGTTTCTAGTCAGATATCGGGAGATTTTGAAGCCAAGGACAGTGCTATGCTGGCCTACCTCAACAGAGTCAATGATTTGACCTCGGGGCTCAAAAGGTTCACGATACAGCAGATTCCAAGGGAAGAGAATATGAAGGCTGATGCCCTGTCTAGTTAGCCTTGGGCGAGAGTCGACCTGCCCTGGTCCATGTTGAAGAAGTATCTGAATCCAGTATTCAGTTGGGGGTGCAAGTCGTAGCCGAGCTCAATCTAAGCCCAGATTGGACCAAACCAATCGTGGACTACTTGGAGGAGGGTATGACCCCAGAAGATGAAAAAGCAGCCCGGAAGCTCATGAAACAGGCCTCAAGGTTTGTCATAATTGCCGGGCAACTCTACAAGAAAGCCTACACTTGGCCTTTCTTGAAATGTGTTGGACCCGAAGAGGGAAACTATGTACTCCGGGAGATCCATGAAGGGGTATGTGAAAACTACTTGGGAGGCAAAGCTCTAGCTCGGAAGGCATTAAGACAAGGCTATTTCTGGCCAACCTTAGAGCAGGATGCCAAAGAGTATATAAAAAAGTGCGACACCTGCCAGAGGTTCACCAATGTACAGAGAAAGCCTGCTCTAAACCTCACAGTGATGGTAAGCCCATGGCCATTCTATCAGTGGGGTCTAGACATCATTGGCCCATTGCCGACCGGTGTCGGCCAAAAGAAGCACGCCTTCGTAGCTGTAGACTACTTCACTAAATGGCCCGAGGCTGAAGGTGTTTCTAGAATAACAGAAAATGCAGCTTGGGATTTCGTATGGAAAAACATCATTTGCCGATTTGGGGTGCCAAAGGTCATCATCACTGACCAAGGCAAACAATTCGACAGTGCATACTTTCGAGGCAAATGTGCTGAGATTGGGATCGACCTCAGATTCTCATCTATTGCTCACCCTCAAAGAAATGGCCAAGTTGAAAGGACTAACCAAATTATTTTGCAGGGGCTGAAAACCAAGTTGGAGGAAGCGGAGGGCCAATGGGCATCAATTCTTCCCAAGGTGTTGTGGGCTCAGCGGACCAACACCAGCTCGGCCACGGGAGAATCGCCATTTGAACTGACCTTCGGCACTCAAGTGGTGCTGCCGGTGGAGATCGGGTCTCCAACCAGTAAAACCCTCCACCATGATCTAGAAACAAACGGAGCACGGATCCGTGAAGAGCTCAACCTCGCTGAAGAGCTTCGAGCTAAAGCTCAAATCAGAATGCTGGCCAGCAAAGCTGCCATACAAAGGGCATTTTCCAAACAGGTTAAGCCTAAGCCTATTAAGGTTGGCGACCTTGTACTCAGAAAGGAAATCTTTTTGCCGCGCTCCGGTAACAAACTCTCTCCGACCTGGGAAGGACCCTATGAAGTCATGAAAGAAGTCCGACCCGGGACCTTCTACATTCGCGACAAGAACGGGAAACTATTGAAGAACGCATGGCACTCGGAACACCTGAAGCGGTATTTTGTCTAGTGGCCCCGAGCCCAAATACTTTGTAAATGGCCCTGAGCCGGAATATTTTATTACGGCCCCGAGCCGAGAAATCTTGTAAAGGCCCCGGGCCAAGACATTATTTGTACAGACTCAATACAATGCATCTTTACATACAAGTACAAATTCCCGACCTGGGAATAAGCACTAAAAACCAGCGCAATACCCGACCCGGGCCCAAATTGCCTCAGCTATAAGGCTATTACCAACTCGGATTAACGCGGTGGCCAAGCTTGATTATGAGCTAATGATCAATAAAATCGGCTCGGACAAAGTTCCAACTAGGGTATAATCGATTATAATTTGATTAAGTTTTGCTAGTTCGGATTAAGTTCCAACTCGATTTAATCCGGCTTCAGGTCGGTATGTTAGTTTGGGGTCCGAACTCGAGCTCAACATTTGTCAACATTAGTTTGACCAGTTTTAAATCGAACTGACGAGTCCAGGTCGGTGACGATTAAACAGTTGCCCGATTAACCAGCTCGGATTAGAGTGTTAATTCACTAGTCGCGTCCAGCTCGGTTCATTACGCTTAAGTTTGTATGGTCCCTTAAATTGGTCCGACCCCAGTTACTTAAGAAAATTTGCGAAGAGAAAGATATACGCGTACAAACTCAACCAAAACGCAAACAAAAGTAAAATAGATATTTCATTAATACTGAAATCAAGTACACAAGCCGGGCCTGGGCAGAATTACAAAACCCCGACCTGGGCGACGTTACAAAAAAAACTATTATTATTTGGGAGCAGCGGTGGAGGTGGTGGCCTCGGCTACGTCGCCGACCTGGTCCATACCCTTCTCGACAAACACCAGCACATCTTTGGCCTGGGACGTCAGATCGGCTAGTAGCTCGGGAATCTCCCAGAATTCCGGTGGCGGGGCCTCCAAGATCTCGATATAATCGTTCTTGGCGGCAGGGAAAAAGGGCTTCGCCCTCTCACGAGCTGCAACCTGGCCTCGAAAATAGTACTCCAACTCGGTGTATCGGGCCATCACCCCACCCTCAGTGGCTAGCTAGTCCACAGCCTCTTGGCTGGACTTAAAGGCCTCCACTGCCTTCTCTCCTCGCGGGCCGACCTGATCCAAGAGGTCCTTATGCTTCGCTTCAGCCTCGCGCTTCTCCCGCTTGTAGCGCTCAACGTCCTTGGCCGCGGCCTCGCGCCGGGACTTCTCAGCCTCGAGCTCCTTCCTTAGCCGGGCGATCTCCAGCTCATCCGCTTTATGCTTCTCAGCTGCATCCGTCCTAAAGGACTCCAGCTCGGCTCAGGAATCTGTGTAGCGCTGCTCGAGCTCCACACAGTAAGTCTGGGCTCGGGCAAGCAGGCCAGGCGCCGAAAGGATGTGGGACTCAGCCTGCGCTGAAGAAAGCAAAGCAGTTAGTCAAAGTAATCAATAAAAGAAACCATGACAGCACGTCTGGGTATGTCCTACCGTAACTATGGTCGTCCTCAGGTCTAGTGAAAGATGCTCCGCCGGGACCGACCCCAACTTGGGATCACGGGCAACCTTAGCAGCCTCCACAAAATCCTTATTTAGAGGGCTCACCTCCGCGGCCTTGCCCTTACCGGAGTACTCGGGTCGAGGCCGCTTCCTGTTGTCAGGACGGGATGCCGAGCGCTCGGGGATTGCCACACCCGAGCTCGTCTTCTTTGTCAAGGGAGATCCCGACGAGACCTCTGTGCCTACCTCCCTCGCATGGCCCCCGGGCCGCTGCCTCTGCTCCTGAGGGACGGAGCCAAAATCGAACCGAGCCGACGCCTCACCACTGGCGTCGGGCTTTCTCATTCTCTGGAGGTACGCGAGCTTCACCGTGTCTGCCAAGCCTGCAAAAACAAAGGAAAAGAATGTGAAAAATGACCAATTACCAATCGAGAAAAGCAACGACAAACTAGGAGACGGGGAGGTCGGGCATTGATCCTGCAAACTGACCCTCTTCTGAGTCGGAATAAGCATTCTCTTCAGGCTCGGGAAGCAAGTGTGGGTGCTCTTCACTCAGGTCGGGTTCTCTCTTGAATAACTTGGACTTCCATATCCTGTCCCACCTGAGGACACTATCGATGTCGATCAGCATACCCGGCTCGGGCCTCAGTACGCTGACCTCGGCGAGTTCCTCTTTGGAAAGCTTGGGGTCGTCATTTAAAGTCTTTTTCAGTGAAAGATTCCAGTCCATCCGGCACCCCGGGTTCACTATCGACTTGACCCAATAGTAGTCGTTGTGCCAGCCCTTGTTAGAGGAGTGCCACTTGGTGAATATGGCATTGTTGACCCGAGCCGTAAAGTGGAACCAGCCTAGCTGCTTCGGGTTGGGCTTGCAAACGAAAAAATGCCTGAAACGGCGCAAGGTCGGCTCTATCTTCCTCTCGAGGCAGAACACGAAGAATGCCACCATTATGGCCCAACCGTTTGGTGACATCTGACCCGGGCTGAGCTTAAAGTAGTTCAGAATGCCTGTAATGAAGCCGGGAAGTGGAAGGCGGACGACATCGAAGGCGAGGTCGTAAATCGTAAAGTGATCAAGCGGAGGATAACAGGCAGGGTCATTCCGACCGGGGACCTTTAGTTTGTGGTGCCGGTCTACCGACCAGTCTCTCAGCCGAGCGTTGGCGATCTCGATGGTTGAATGACACTCGCGCAGGCAACAAGTGAATAACTGCTCTATCCTCTTCTCCCAATCTGACGAACCACTGGCTGTAGCTGAGCTCCGAGGTCGGACTGCCCTAATCGGGATAGCTGCAGTCGGCTCCGAGGCAGAAACTCCAGCTAAGTACTCATGTGGTATCTCGACCCCTTCCAACTTGTTCAATGGCTCGTCGTCCTCTCCATCCCCCAAGTCTCCCAGGTCGGCCAAAGGATCTGCCTCGGCCTCTTCTTGCGCCATTCTGACCCCTGTAACCTGGCAGTCATCATCGCTCTCCTGGGGCATGGATTTCCAAGCCGACCCTAAAGACGAACTGGTCCTCTCTCCACCATGGTCCCTATTCGAGGTAGACTCCGAGCTCGATGGACTCTCGTCTCCACCGTAGGACCTTACTTCCATAGCTTGAGAATCTTCCGACTCCGACCTCCCCATCCTGTCTACAGACTAAATATAAATGAACAGGAATGACTAAAGGGAGTCGGGACGTACCTACTGCTCTTGATTGCGGAGGGCGACCGACCAAGCTGGCTCCGAGCTGATAAATCCCGAGAAGATTCCTTCTGAGCTAATTTCTTCCGACCACTCTGGTGTCCGACCTAAAATTCTTGAGGGATTGAAAGCAAAATGTGGAATGAATCTCGGATGTCAAAGCCCTATTTATAGGCGCCCCTGAAAGTCGCCTCGGGAAGCCCAAACGTCGCGTCTCGTCAGAACTGCCAGGTGACGTGTCAGCCATCTGTTGGGCATGCACCGTTGACATGGCCATCCCTGCTCTCTCGGGGTCGGACACCTACAACTCGGGAGGAAGCGCCAAATTCTAGATCTCACCCTCTCGATCTCGACTTGGGGAGGGAATTGACGAGGAGTTCCCGAGCTGAGGTACGAATCCGTCCCGAGCCGAAGCGGGCTAATCAGTGCCAAGGCCAGCGCGTTGAACTGAATGTCCAACCAGGACGACTGGCCCGACCCCGGATACCCCGACCTCAGTTTCAGCTGTTCCGATGGGACATAAAGCGTTGATGGGACATAAAGTTACGCTGCATTAAATGCTGTCATACCAGAACTTAGTATAAATAGAGCTCCACCCTCTTCATTTAAGGAGATAACTCGTTATTAAATGCTCTCAGCTACCTTGCCAGCTTAGACATACTAATCATTCGCACGCTCGAGGGAAAAATTCGGGTCATCACCCTGCCTTTTCCTTCTTTTCCTTGTGCAGGTCTGGCAGCCGACCCGGAAAGAACAGCTCGGAGGCCAACCTGAAAAGTCCAACTCGGCGCAAGTAGCTCTCAACTTCAATTGTGAGGTTTCCGACCTCGACAGTCATGAATAATCTCTTTTTGCTCCTTTTCGGGTGATTATTGTTTCACATTCTAATAAGAAGTATATCTTCAACATGTTAATGAACTGGAGTAGAAGTCTCAAAAGTTGGGCATAATAGTCAAGTAGTAACATACTGTAATTACAAATTTTAACTTCGAACTACGATTTTAGTCCTCATTATATTTTTTTTCTAAAAAATAAAAAATAAATAAAGTGAAGTAGAGAGATAACATCGGTATCAGTTATGAACTGGAAGAAGATTGTGATCAGTGTTGAAGAATTCAGTTATTTCATAAGACTAATTAAATTACAAATTTTAAATTAAATTATATAAGAGTATGGACTATTTCACTTAACACTAATTAATTTATAATAAAATTCTATATTTCTTATCTTGTTATTAGAGTTAAGTTCTAATCTAATCTTATCTATTTACATTTAAACCATTAAATATTCAAAAATTTAAAATTGTTTCTTATTCTAAATTTGAAGTTTCTTCTGTATTGCAGCCTCTCGATAGCAACACTACCATCATTTGGTTTGGTGGTCAAACAAAGTTGTTTGCGGAGTCGTGATCATTACACCACAACAATTTGGCCACTTACCATTTTCTTTTTATTTAAAACAGGTTTAAATCATAAAACATATATTAAAAGATGTTATTAACAAAAATTAATTTCACAATCTCTTACAATTTAAAACGAGGAGCATATCATTAGACCAAATATCTATGGGTAGGCCACTTGCTATTTTTTAGCACGAACTTCTCCTATTCACGAGGATGGCGTCTTTGACATTTTGATATGATCACTCGAGTATACCATGTCTTGGTGCTAGTCATACATATATTATTTTAATCATAATTATCATTATTTATTTTAACTTTGTAGCTTGATATTTTTGGTAGTCACTATATCCAGCATCGAGTAAGTTTTTAAAATAATTGCCGTTAATGATATTGCTATTTTTGTTATTTTTCTTTATTTCTCTTTCTTTAATCACCTTTCTATGTTTCTTTAATTATGAAGAAAAATCCTTCAACATTGTATATTGTAGTAATAATTTAATAGCACAAACTTCAATATGAAGTTTGTCCGCTTATAGGGTAAAATGTATGATATCCTCTTATGTTATACCAAAGTTATGCATTAAACCTTGTATTTTGAAATTGTATAAAAATCTCCCAGTATTATATCAATTGTTGCACCAAATTCGTTGGTGGATTTACCACTAAATGGGTTTTGAAATGAATGCTTAACAAGAATTCTTGAAATTCCATGGAGAGTATTGATTGATGTTGAGCTAACTATAGTATAAAGACATATCTCTTTGGTTAATAAGGTAAATAGTGTAAAAGGTTTAATTAGAGTTAATTGTGAATGTAATAGACACACAAATAGTGCAACTATGATTTGTATTCCTTGAAGTATATTTCAATAAACCAAAGTACCATTACTTTTTTTGTTCATTTTTTTTTTTCATTTCCTTTTCATTTTTTCACTCTTCTTCTCCCTCACCCTTAGCACAACCCACTACTATTATATCTCTGCAATGTAAATCATTTAAAAAGCTTACCATTAATAACATTTTTAGAATCTTTCTAGCCCATAGATCATGTTAATACAAGAATTTAACCTTATTTATAGATCTGAAAGAAGGTTACACGGATTCAAAATCAAACCCCAATTTTCTTTGCGAAATTTCAAAATTTTAAAATGTTTATGCAATACAACCAAACCATATAACCATAGTAGTTATATTATCGAATCATGGAAGGCCATTGCAATGTTCTATATTTCGTCGTAGTAAGATGTTCGCATATCATAACATTGTTGGTCAAAAGCAATCACTTAAAAAAAAAAAAAAAAAAAAATAGAACCGCTACATGTCGGCACCCCTTTGGCCACTATTAATACCTTAAAATAACAAAACGATACGTCATTTTTACAATAGTATCTAATTTCTTTCCCTCAAAGGAGAAAATGAGTCTTCTCTTGCATGAATGAGGGAAGTGTCAAGATATTCTCAACTAACTATATCACACACGTAGACTAGATAAGATTAGATAACTACTACAATTTGAATGCGCTTGTATATTGGCTAACTTAGATATCTCTTGTACAGTCCATACTTTGTAAAACTCTTGTATCCTGTATGCATTAAATATCAATAGACGTGCCCTCATAAACGTGGGCAATTTTCCTCCATAGTTCTCTTACATGGTATCAGATAGCTAAAGGTTTTTTCTCCTGGGCAGATTATACATCAACCTTTCTCTTTTATTTTTCGCCTCATGGCTACTACATCTTCGACTACAGATCCTCCTGCGCCCTCAGTCGTGGCGTCTTTGCCCGACATAAAGCAAATCCATCAGGATATTTCACTCAAGCTCTCCAGCGATAATTTTCTCCTATGGAAAACCCAAGTCTTCCCTATTCTTCGGAGCCATGGACTTCTTGGATTCATTGATGGTTCCTCCGTTAAACCCATGTTGCCGGATGATGCTGTTACCCAATGGACACGGCTTGATCAGCTTGTTCTTGGATGGTTGTTGGTCTCTCTTTCTGACTCCGTACTCTCTCAAGTGGTAGACAAGGCAACTGCTCGAGAGGTATGGAACACTTTGGAGCTACTCTATGGCTCTCAGTCTCGTGCTAGAATCCAACAAGTGAAGAATGAGCTTCAATCACTAGTTAAGGGCACGGCCTCAATACATGCTCATATTCAGCGAGCAAAATCTCTCTCTCTTGTACTTGCCAGCGCAGGAAAGGCAGTCGAAGAAGATGACCTTGTCTTATGGACTCTTCGTGGCTTAGGCACTGAATATGATCCCATCGTCACTGCTATTAACTCTCGCGCTACTGCCCTATCTTTTCCTGAAGTCTGCGGATTGTTACTCGATTTCAAGCTTCGTCTTGCGGCCTCTACTCAATCATCTCCACCGATTGCTTTTCCTGCTTCTCAAACGCAGGCTTGTTATTCATTTTCTCAGCCACAGATACAACAACAAAACGCCACTAATCGTCCTTCTCAGCAAAATCGATGGCAGCGAGGTCGCACCAATCATGGCCGCAGCAAGGGTCACGGGCGTGGGCTGTCAAGCTCTTCTGTTACTGCCCCACCACCTTCTTCCGTGGTGTGCTATCGCTGCGGGCATCCCTACCATAAAGCTAACAATTGTTGGGCTCCCAACGATGTTGTCGTTGCTTCTGCTCGTGCTTTAAATGCCATGAATGTCTCTAACTCTTCAAACTCATAATGGTATGTTGATACTGGTGCGACGCACACTATGACTCCCGATGACTCGAATATTACTGGTAAGCGTCCATACCTAGGTTTTGATTCAGTTTTGGTTGGAAATAGAATGACTTTACCCATTACTCATATTGGTCACACACCTATCAATTTATCGCACGGCTCTGTTGTCTCTACTAATGCGTTACTTGTTCCCTCGCTCTCTAAGAAATTGTTGTATGTTGCTCAGTTCACACGAGACCATGACTGCTTATTTATTTTTACATCATCTGGTTTTTCTATCAAGGACAAGAAGACAGGGAACATAATCCACCGGGGCCGACTTCATGATGGCTTATACTCTTTATCACCATCTCCAAAATCGGTTTTTGTTGCTAATAAAGTAGCAGATTCAGTTTAGCATGCACGGTTAGGGCACCCCACTGCTCGAGTGCTCCTTCAGTTGAATAAAGTACTCCAATTCAAGCCAACTTCTACTTTTAGTGATGTTTATAGCAGTTGTCAACTCGGCAAGAGTTATCGCTTACCGTTTACTAGTGCTAGTTCTCGTTCTAGTAATGTTTTGGATATTGTTCACTCTGATGTATGGGGTCCTGCACCCGTCACCTCTATGGAAGGTTATCGTTATTATTTAATTCTTATTGATGACTTTTCTAGATTCACTTGGTACTATCCTATGGTTCGGAAATCTGATGTTGCTACTCTTTTGCCATCATTTATAACAATGGTCCAAAATGTTTGTAATACTCGCATTAAAATTTTTCAAAGTGATACAGGTGGAGAGTTTGTGAGTTCAACTGTGCAAAATCTTTTTCATCAATATGGTATTATGCATCAACGCTCATGTCCAGGCACTCCTGAACAAAATGGTTTAACTGAGCGAAAGCATCGTCATATTGTGGAGACTGGGTTAACTCTTATTGCTCACAGTTCCTTATCTCGCAATTTTTGGAACTATGCTTTTTCTACTGCGGTGTATTTGATCAACAGATTGCCTACATCTATACTGGACAACGAGTCTCCCTTTGAGTTACTGTATGGAGTCATGCCTGATTATTCGGCTCTTCGTGTGTTTGGTTCATTATGTTTTCCTTGTCTCACCACTTTTGGTCGAACAAAGTTAGATTTTAAGAGTGCCAGATGCATATTCTTGGGCTATAGTCCTCATCATAATGGCTACAAATGCTTTAATCCTCCCACGAATAAGATTTTGGTTTCTCGCCATGTGGTTTTTGATGAATCTAATTTTCCATTTGCCTCGCAGTTATCGGATGAATCTTTTGCTTGTTTGCCGCAACAATCTTTCACATTTCGAAAATTTCCTATGTCCATGATTCAGTCCAGCTCTGCGCCAACTCTATTAGACAAGCAGCTTGCAACAACGTCTTTGGATTCACTATTGAATCCTTATTCTCAGCCGCAACCATGTGCTTCCAATTTGCCAAGTTTGACTGATGCAACTTGTGATCATCACGTAAGCCTGACCTCTGATTCACCAAGTATTGACCATATTAATGTTGTCTCTAATCCCTAGGCTATCACAAGAACTCATCCTATGGTTACTCGGTTACAAGATGGCATACGCAAACCAAAGGTGCTTCTATCTACAAGACATCCAATTCCAACTTGCTTGCTTACAGTTGCCAATGGTCTTCCTCCTGAACCAACTAGTTATACTGTTGCTAGCAAGGATCCGAATTGGAGATCAGCAATGGCAGAAGAATTTAACTATTTACTCAAAAACAGGACATGGTTTCTTGTTCCTCCTTCGCCCCATTTCAATATTGTTAGATGCAAGTGGGTCTACCGAGTCAAACAAAAATCAGATGGCACTCTTGAACGGTACAAGGCACGCTTGGTCGCTAAGGGCTACACTCAACAGCCGGGCCGTGATTATGGAAAAACTTTCAGCCCAGTGGTACGACCTGGTACTATTCATCTAATTCTTTGTTTTGCCCTCTCAAATCGTTGGCCTCTTCGCTAGCTTGACGTGAAGAACGCCTTTCTTCATGGCGACTTGACAGAGACTGTTTATATGACTCAACCACAGGGATTTCTTGATCTAACACATCCTGACTTCGTTTGCAAGTTACATAAATCTTTGTATGGGCTCAAACAAGCACCACGTGCATGGTATCATCGGTTCAGTACCTATCTTGTTTCTATTGGATTTCATCACTCACATCATGATGCTTCATTGTTTGCTCGTCATTCTTCTGACCACACTCTTATTGTCTTAATTTATGTCGATGACATTATTGTCACTGGAAGTTCTCTGCTACAAATTGATAGCTTCATCTCTTTGTTGTCTCATGAGTTTGACATGAAAGATCTTGGCCCTCTCAATTATTTTCTTGGCATGGAAGTTCAAGCGCATCAAGATGGTCTTTTACTCACTCAAACAAAGTACTCAATACAGCTACTTCAGCAATTTGGTCTTGATGGTGCGAAACCTATAAACACTCCTATGGCTGGGGAAAAACTCACTGATTCATATGGTGATTTATTGTCTGACCCAACTGATTTTCGGAAGCTAGTCGGTGCCTTACAATATTTAACTATGACCAGACCGGATATCTCATATGCTGTAACTTCCATCTGCCAGTATATGCATGCCCCACGAGTTCCACATCTTGTTGCAGCAAAAAGAGTCCTTCGATACATTAAGCACACTCTCCACTATGGCCTCTTATGCCGCCCTTGCTCTTCATTGCAGCTTAAAGGCTATAGCGATGCAGATTGGGCTGGCTGCCCCTCCACACGTCGTTCCACCTCTGGATTTGCCATCTTTTTCGGTCCCAACCTCATCTCTTGGAGGTCAAAGAAACAAACTACTGTCTCTCGATCCAGCTCTGAAGCAGAATATCGTGCAATGGCAAGCTTAGCTTCTGAAATGCTATAGGTGACTCATATATTACAATTTCTTCGAATCACACTAGCACAAGCTCCATCTCTTCATTGTGATAATGTGAGTTCTCTGTATATGCCTACAAACCCAATTATTCATAATCGTAGTAAGCACATTGAAATAGATGTGCACTTCGTCCGTGAGAAAGTCAGTGATGGCACATTTCGTCTTCAATACATTGCCACGACGGACCAACTAGCAGATATTCTCACCAAACCCCTTTACAAGCCACGGTTTGAATTGCTTCGAGACAAGCTGCATGTCGTTCCTCCGCCATAAGCTTGTGGGGGGGTGTCAAGATATTCTCAACTAACTATATCACACACGTAGACTAGATGAGATTAGATAACTACTACAGTTTGAATGCGCTTGTATATTGGCTAACTTAGATATCTCTTGTACAGTCCATACTTTGTAAAACTCTTGTATCCTGTATGCATTAAATATCAATAGACGAGCCCTCATAAATGTAGGCAATTTTCCTCCATAGTTCTCTTACAGGCAGGATGTCATTTGCCTAATATGTGTATAGATTTCTTTAGAGTTAGAGATACTTGTACAAGTTGTAAATATATTATTTACATTATTTGGGAGGTCCAATCTTAATCATCTAAATGGATTAATGTCTACTGTTGAATACACTTCATTAAACCCCTCTCAAGCCTATAAATAGAGGATAGTTATGATATTTGTAAAAAAAAAAAAAAATACACTACCAATCTACGAACTCGAATGCAAAAAATTTCATTACATCTAGAACAGAACCTTCCTCGAGGTTTTGAATTTTGTCCTCCAATTTTGAAACCATTTTGTCTATATCATCCTACATAATTTCCTCCATTAAATCTCAATGGTAGTAAGTAAGAGCCAATTAATTGATTAAATAAAGAACTTGAGAACCTAAAATTCACATGATAGTAGCTCAAAACTTCTCTGGGACATGGAGGACTGGGCAATTGGAGAAGAATATTGATACTTTTTCACCGTCAAGAGTTGATAAAGTTATCAAAACGTCTAAGTTGGAGGCGCGCAGTCTAATCAACCGTTTTCAAACAAAAAAAAAAGAATTTGGAAAACAAACAGAGTCTTAATTTAAATAATTATCTACTTGAGCTGGAATATCCTCAATCAACTCGAACCAAAGTCTAAAAGCAAGTCATATAATTCAATAGAACTAACAAATAATTTAATCATTTAATAAAATTACAAAAACAAATTCTCCAAATATTAAAGTCACGCGAACGAAGCAGAGAGGTAGAAAACATACGCTAGTGAATTAGAGACAAAAAAGAAGGGGTACACTGGTAAAATTAATATACAATCAAATTTAACGATGAATGACTTACATGCCGATGAACGATGGAAAACGCCGATAACGATGCCGAACAACGGTAACAACTGCGAAACACCGGGAAAGTCATTAGTAGTATATATTACATATATATAAGTATATGTGATTTGAGCTCTTTGAAAAATTGGCAATTTATAGTTTTGTGGGTTGTATTAGAAAATTTGAACAATATTAAGTCGGTTGAACAAAAACTTTCTATGCTCATCTTTTCATTTTCATACCCTGCGTGAGGAGAAATTAAAGTTTCATTATGGTGCTGTGTTAATTTACATTGTGTGTCAGGATTAAATAATTATCACTTTATCATTATTGATCTCTCTCGTTATGGTAAAAATATGTTGTTGATGGTGCAAATTGAATTAGTACAATGAATTGGCTATACTAATTTGTTTAGTCTCACCATGTTCTCTAATGACAATAACACAATATGAAATTTGTTTTGTAAGTCGCAAAAGCATTTATCAAGAGACGAGCAGATGCTGAATGGTGAGGTTTACTTGTCTAACTTGAATTCAAGAGTAAAGCAAAGACATTTTCTAGTGAGTCCGGATTGAGGCTAATCTCTCGTATATTAGTGGGACCCACACGTGTAAATACACGTGTGAATCTCATCGATAATGTGAGAGATTAATGGTCAATCTAGATCGATTTAAGAATTTTTTGCAAATGATATTAATTTTAGTTAGTCCTCTGACCAAAGTCCACACGATGTCAGTGATGTGTTTTTATATTCGGAAAGTCTTAATTTTCAGGTTTGGGATTTTAGATATAGAGATTACTGGCATTACGAGCGAGATTTAAACTGTGAATTAGATTGCAATATCAAATCTACATGGATCCCCATATTACATATAACATTATGAGCAAGATTTAAACTGTGAACTATCTTAATCATTTTATGGAAAAAAGCCAAATAACTCCCTCAACTTTGTGCAAAAACCCATTTTAGTCCATCACCTTTCGAAAATACCCATTCTAGTCATCTAACTATTTTCAAATAACTCAAAAGACCAATATGCCCCTATATAGAAATGTTAAAATTCATATGTTTTTTCACAAATTAGCTTAAAGATTAGACATCATCCCAAAAGTAATATAAATGATCAAAAAAACAAGAAAAATGATCCACAATAAAAAAAAAAAATTGTTATTATATTCATCTATTTCAAATATAAACAATGTAAAATTTATCTCAAAAAAATAAAAAGTCATAGTTTGTAGCAAAAAATAAAAAGATAATTTATCGCAAAAAAAAGTAATGATTTGTCGTAAAAAATAAAAAATAACCAAACAACTAATTTCTTTGACTAGTGCTTCCTTTCCTAATTACTCGAAAGCTAAACCAACCTCTATCATTTGTTCAAGTACATGTTAGACGGTGTGACTTCTCTAAGATTTGTTCCTTTTTAAATTAATTATTTATTTTTTTGGGATAAATTTTAGGGTAAAATGCACCAGATCTCCCTGTAGTTTGACATAAATGCATCGGTGCCCCTTGTGTTTTAAAAACTAGTATAAGTAGTCCCTATATTTTGGTAAAAGTGCACAGGATTCCCTTGCCATCCAAAAATCGTTAGTTCTAACGGAGATTGACATGCACGCGCTCCAAATGCAAATGTGCGAATGTTTTAATGTACATGTGAATAAAATAATTAGATTTTTGGACATAAATGTCCTTTCAAAAAAAAAAAAAAACACACACAAAAAAGTAATGAAAAACAAAAAAGAAAAGGCAAATAGTCATCTTCCCCAACCCCTCCCCCACTCACCCCAGCCTGACACCCAACCCACCCACCCCACCCAACCCCTCACCCACCCCACCCCACCCCACCAACCTATCACCATCTTTGGTACAAGTATCTACATGACTATCCATTTCCTGCAAGAGAAAAAAGAGAGCAAGATCTGCGCATTCTCATAGTACAAAACAATATCCATCGACAATATAAATTCTTTTGTTTTTGGGTGGGAAATCATTACTTCAACCATGATATTATTTTTAATTAAAAGCATAAAATGAATCTGAAAAGTCATTGTTGGCATTATTCAAAAAGTAATAGGAGCTGACCACATTTACCATGTTAAAACAAAGAAATGAAAACTGTGTGTGGAACCAAGAATGGAACTTGATTTGAATCCTCAAAAGTTTCCTTGTATCAAGTTGTAGACTGTTATGTACATATATGTATGTATGTGTGTGTATTTTGTGTGTGTATATATATATATATATTTAATTTTCTTTTATTTTTTTTTAGTTTAAACAAAAGAGAGAAGGACAAAAGAGAGAAATAAAAATTAAGGGTATTTACGTCTTTTTATAAATTATGTTAGTTCTTTCGACGGAAAAGGGACGGAGGGGGCACGTGTGCACTATTATCAAAATACAGGGACTACTTATGGTAGTTTTTGAAACACATGGGGCACCAATGCACTTATGTCAAATCACAGGGGGGTCTGGGGCACTTCACCCTAAATTTTATATTGTTTATGTTTGGAATGGATGAATATAATTGTAATTTTTCCTTTTTTCTATTGTGGATGATGTTTATTGCCTTAAGATAATTTGTAAAAAAAAATATGAATTTTAACATTTCTGTATAGGGGCATATTTGTCTTTTGAGTTATTAGGAATATAGTTAGAGAAACTAAAATAAGTATTTCTCAAAGGTGAGGGACTAAAATGGGTTTTTGCACAAAGTTGAAGGACCTATTTGACTTTTTTCCATCATTTTATTGTACGTAACTGTATCATCAATTTATCATTATTTGATCTCTTTCAAAATTTTGTAACGTTATCAGAAAATTCAAGACTATTGAATGGTAGACATGTAATAGAAATGCACGTCGACCTATTTTTTTTTTGAAAACCCTTCCTAATTTAAGCTATGATTGTCCCATCTCAACACCTGAAAATGGATAATTCAATATACAATTTTTACCTTGAAAACCCTTCCTGGTTTAAGCTACGATTGTCCCATCTCAATACTTGAAAATGGATAATTCAGTATACAAACCTCTTGCTATACGCATAAGCGAGTATCCATTTTTTCACCACCTAAACTGCAGGCATTTACATTTGCTAGTTTGTTGAAGGTGATTTTGATATGTATGTTAGACAAATGCAAAAAACCACACATTTGGGGAGGGGAGCCTGAACTACTCATGTTCTCACTATTGGATTATATGCCTTAAATGTCAATTTTAGGACATAATAATTATATTATTTATTTAATATGGACATTTTATTTAAATATCATTAATGCGATTAACTAATTAAATAAAAGTCTTTAGAATAATATTTATAGACTATATCCTTAAAAGTAAGGATATGAGTGACAAAATATATGTTCATAAATATATTCTAAAATAATCCCCGATCGTAGGATGAATTAATTGGGCGTTAATTTATTTAGAAAGATCAGATTGCAGTCTATCATCCAAATAATATAAGATATTGATTTAGGCGATTAGTCTCATATCGTAGGATAGATGTATAAGTCTTTGTTGAGAACAAGTGACTAGACATGACCGCTAGTACAACGAATTACATAGAATGGTCAATAATTCATTGTACAGTGTAATGGTGCAATTAGTCCTTAGACCTTAGACACCATGGTTCTCTTGTGTTAGGAATAACATAATTTGCTGGTGCAATAAAACTAGTCCTTATCAAGGATTGGATAATGTACTTAGTGGTTACGATCTATTCCGGCATGGGAATAGGTGTGTGTAGATATGGAATATGTCAATTAGGGATCCTATGCGATCTATTAATCGAGTAACTATAAATCCTTAGCCGATGTAGAATAGTGGAAGTCGTTCCATGTGTTATTAATAAGTTACTGATTAAATAGATTTTGACATATGATTGAATAATAGAGTTTGACGACCCTATCCATGACTTTGGCACAATCGGAATAATTTAGACAGAAGGAATTGATTGCATGATTGTTACTAAATGATTCGTAGAATTTATACTTCATCATTAGTTGGGTAGTCGTGATATAATGTTAGGTATCACTCACGACTTGCGAGAAATAAATTAGAATAGTTCTAATTAAATATTAATTAGATTAATATTATTTCGCTACCAATTAATTATGAACCCGATAGGTCACACACAAAAGGAATTTGTGAAATAATTGGATTAGAGAAAATATTAAATTAATTTTAAGATCGTCCTAATATTCATTTAATCGGGCTCGTAGTTTTTGCATGATGATCTGGTTATTATGGAGCCCAATACTGGTTGTTTTAAATCTAGTCCACATGTGGCTTTAGGTCACATGTGTCTTCTATATATTGTAGTATTCTGACAAGTTTAGCTAGCACAAAAAATCATAGTTAGAATAATATGTAGGATTTCTCTAGAAAACCTAGTGGGGGTGAGATCCAATTAAGGGTGCAGATTCTGTGTGGATACTTTCGGAGGCTTCACAATTAGGGAGCTTTAGATCGTTCAAATCCTACATCAGATTCAGTATCGTAAAAGTAATCCTGAAATCTTCCTATGTGTAATTAATGTCGATTATTTATGCATGTATGTAATTTACGTAATTAGCCATGAACGGATGCATGAGTATTAATTGTTTTCCGCTGCGTTTATTCTGATTATAAAATTTAAAATACCATGTACGATTCTCTACACTCACATATTTTACAGTAAGTCAAAAATTAGGGAACTCAATGCATAAAACTTTCTCTATGCGTGAGATCGAGAAAAGAGTAGAACCATTTTACTTTTAATGCAATTTATAATTCATGCAAGTTTGATCATGCCATTAACCTTAACAACAGGGTTCCAATTACAGTGTACATGTGGGATAAGAAGACTAATTGCCTCAAGGTCATAGCAGAATGTGGTCAAGAGTATGGGAAAGAGGACCCCATTCGTGTTCTATATCATGGTTATGTACACTATGATACTCTAAAGAGCACTACTGGTGATACGCTAATCACACTGTAAACTCTTAAATCTCTCTCTCTTTTACTTTTTTGTTTTCTTTTTCTTTTTCATCTGAAACTGCATACGTGCATGTGCGTTGTCTTTTTCACAAGCAAGCCGATCAACTTTCATTTCTGACATCCCGTTTCGTATCAGCTCTATATGAAATATGTATTTAATTTACATTTGGGTTTATCACTATTACTAATATGGATTTAAGCATTTTGGTCTGTTGATTATACACAATTTGTTGCCAAATAAGTAGTTGGACTTAGATTATCAAATTAAAGACAAGTCTTATTCCACTATGTTGATATTTCAATGATGCATATTATTAATTACAAATAAAATTTGCCCATGTGCATCTTATTTGAAAGTTCACAACGGAAACACTTCAAATTGGTTGTATGCTGAGACAGATGTAGGCCCGACATACATGTGGAGTCCACTCCATCTTTCTAGCTAATCGGTTGCAAATATTTTTTCCTCGATTTTAATATGAAAGATTTTTGGGTATTTTCAGGAATAAGAAAATGTGAGGGCAGTTGAAGCAATGGTCATCACTATGTGCTGTTGTAGGACATACTTGGAGCACATCAATGATAAACAGAATGTTTGAAGTTGCCTCAGCATCAGTCCTCCCTTAGCTACGAAAGAGAAAATTAACAGCCCAAAACAAAAAAACAAAAATAAAAATCTAGAATGTGAAAAAAGATAAATTATTTCTTAATCCCTCGAATTGTACATCGTAGAATCATTTTCTTAAACTATTTAGTTCTGATCGATCGTGAAAATATTTCCATGATGAATTACAATCAAATTATTATGTATTTTTAATTAAAATAGTTAATTAACTCCTTCTATAAAAAAAATTACTCAAATAATTGAGAAATTATATATTTTAACGTTCACTGAGAAAAAAATTATTAAATTCGCCCCTTCTTGCAGCCCATCGCACACGCATCATCTCTCGACAATCAACAGTGGCCAACTATCACGATAACGAAGACGGTGACGTCTTCGCGTCCAGCCACATGCATAATTTGTAGGTTTGGTGGTTTTTACCACAGTACATTATTGGAAGTTAGTTAGGATTTAGGGTTAAGGATTTTATTTATTTTATTTTATGTAATTTAATAATAATAATTCTGTTAGTATTTGAATTATAAGCTATATCCTGCCAAATAATGGTCCAATGAGTTCGCATGTTCTTCTACATGTTTAGGGTTTTTATACGAGATAGTTTTATAGGCCACTAGTAGGTAATTGTAATGGGTAAATTTCACACTTAGTCCCCATTGTTTACTATTTTTTTAAGTTGATCCTTAATGTTTTAAAAGATTCATAAAAATTTCTAATATTTACAAAAGTTATTTAATATGGTCCCTATTGTTCAAACTTAATCAATTTGGTCCCTATTATTTTTCAACAAATTCAATTTAGTCCCTATTATTTTTATAAAAAAAAATCAATTCAATCCATGCATGTTATCTCTATTTGGGGACTAAATAAAATTTTATGAAAAATAATAGAAACTAAATTGGCTAGTTTTAAACAATAGATACTATTTTGAATTACGTTGTAAACAATAAGGACCTTTATGAATCATTTAAAACATTAAGGATCAACTTGAAAAAAATAGCAAACAATGGGGATTAAGTGTGAAATTTACCCTAATTATATATATATATATATAAACTTAAAAGATGGAACTTAAATACTTATTAAGAGGCCTAACAAATAAACTTTTTTTTATTTTTACTCCTACTCCAAATAGAATAAAATAAATTAATTTAGGCCTAAAATACGGGATGTTACACTAGTTCAACACTATTTTGCATGTATAGCACTTAATTAACTACGTTAAACAATAAATGGTGTCGTCATCAAGGAAATTTATGGCAGCATTGTGCCAGTGAGAACAATGAGGATACTTGTACATTAAGTGAATTCCCTTTTAATTTCCTTTGGCAACATAACTTTTTATGAAAATTAACTTTGTATAAAAATATATAAATGGAAAAGATTGGCTTCTTTTGTAGATTATCATTCGATTGTAGAAAGCTTTTTCCAATATTAGGTCTTGCAAACACTTATTTAATTTTTAGCATGCTATTTAGAAGTTCGTGTGATCCTATAATTTCTTACATGGATGTACTTAGTTAATTGTATGCCAAATTATGAGTAGTTTAACTGTATTCTTTTCACAAATGGATGGCCTATTAGAATAAGATTATTTATTCTTAGAAAATTATATTGTCATGAATAACCTCTTTTTGCTCCTTTTCTCTTTTTTCGGGTGATTATAAACGTTTTCACATTCTAACAAGAATTAAGTACATCTCCAACATGTTAAATGAACTGGACTAGAAGTTACAAAAGTTGGCTAGAATAATCAAGTAGTGATTTACTGTAATTAAAAGTTTTAACTTCGAACTACGATTTCGGTCCCCATGATATTTTCTTTAAAAAAAAGTGAAGTAGAAAGATAGCATCGGTGTTAGTTATGAATTGGAAGGAGATGGTGATCAGTGTTAGAAGAATTTAATTATTCTATAAGACTAATTAAATTATAAACATTAAAATTATATAAGAGTATGTACTACAAAGTGTTTGGTTAGGTGGTCAAAACAAAGTGTTTGTGGAGTCGTCAGTCGTCGGTCGACCATTGCACCACATAATTTGGCCACTTACCATTTTATTTTCTTTTCTTTTTATTTAAAAAAGTTTAAATTATAAAACACTTATTAAAAAATGTTACCAATAAAAATTAATATTCCAGTATCTCACATTCTAAAGCGAGGGACATATTATTAAAGCAAAGATCTATTGGTAGGCCACTTACTATTTTTTAGCACGAACTTCTCCTATTCACGGATGGCGCCTTTGACATTTTTATATGATCACTTAAGACAATATCGAGTATACCATGTCTTGGTGCTTGTCATACATATATTATTTTAATCATAATTATCATTATTTATTTTAACTTTATAGCTTGATCTTTTCGGTAGTTACTATATCCAGCATCGAGTAAGTTTTTAAAATAATTGCCGTTAATGATATTGCTATTTTTGTTATTTTTCTTTATTTCTCTTTATTTAATCACCTTTCTATGTTTCTTTAATTATGAAGAAAAATCCTCCAACATTGTATATTATAGTAAATAATTTAAAGGTAAATAGTATCATAGTCTCATATAGTTAGCCGATAGTACACATGATTTATGCATTTTTAAAAGTGTACTGGAACCCCTTATGATTTTAAAAATATAGCACTACAACCTCTTTCGTAAAAAAAAATGTTATTTTTAACAAAGAGTGTGTTGCACGCGCGTTAAGTACGATTGTTTATATTTTTTAGCTTAAAATATTACTTAGTTTGGCAAAAATGCCCTTATATTATGTATATGTTTATTTTTCTTTTCTTTTCTTTTCCTCTCAATCCAAATTTCACTAAAACAAATTAATTCTTTTTTTTATTAAAAATAAAAAATAAAAACCCATCATCTTCCTCACCCATTGCCCCTCCCCCCTCCACCCCCCCACCCCTACCCCCATCCCTACTGCTACCGCCTATCTCTCAACATGTTACCTGCCCAATTTGATAATAACCCAATTCAGCTCAGTCCAATTGCTAAAATACTGAGTTGGGTTATAATTCATGTAATACTGTGGGTTGAGCTGGATTCAAGTTTAAAAATTATAGACATAACCCAGCACAACCCGGATAAGAATCTAACCCAACTCGATTCGGTAACCCAGTCTATCTTGATTCAGTAACCCAGTTGGACTCAATTAAGTAAACTAGCCCTACTCAATTCGGTAAACTTGTGATATACTAATGTTTCTTGTGTTCACGATTGTTTCTGAAAGTGCTTTTAACAAAAAAATAAAAAATAACTATTAGAATGAAGAAGTAGATTGACAAGTAGGACGTTAGATGTACTTGTATGCATAAAAGATTGGACTGATGCTAAAAAACGTACACAATGATTATCAAATATGGAAGAGGATTTTGAATAAAATATGTATTTGTAATAGTTTTATTTGTTTTACAACTAAAAATAGTTAGCTTGAATATGATTTTTTTGTTTTGATTTTTGTATCATTTCTCGTATCAATTTTCAAATTTTCTAAGTTTAAAATTTTAATTTAGTAGTATTTTGAGTTATTTTTAAAATTTTGTATTGGTTCAAGATTTAATAATTCATCGATATATTACTTTTTTTTTTCCTTAGAAAAATGGGCTAGCCTGAACTCAGTTCAATTAATCCATTTAACTCGTATAAAATTAACATATTGAGCTGGGTTTTTTTTTTTGGAATCTTAGCTCAGGTGATAACGATCTAAACTAACTCAAACTATTTATTAATTGGGTTAAATAAGTTCACGAGTCAAAATGACCCAAGTCAGTTCAAATAACATATTGAGTTATGAGTGGAAATGATTTGTGAGGATTTTAAAAATCATTTATGACTTTATATTTTAAATCACCCTAAATTGGGATAGAAAGGAGGGAAGAAAAAAAAACTAAAAAGTTTGATAACAAAATTAGCTTTAACATATTTCAAAAATTACAACAGTAGCACCCAACAAGCAATATGTTATGAAAGGGTAAATTTATCAAATTATTTATAAAACTTATTCCTTCAAACAAAAAAATACACAAAATCCTTTATAATACCTTCCTTCTATATTTTCTTTTCCAATTCAAACAAGAATTAATTCCCTCATTTCCTTTATTACTTTTTCCTCCCTGAAGCCAAACAAGCCCACTCTCCATACGCGATTAGCTCAATGGCGAAGCTGCCGATTGTACAATACGAAGAGACAATAATAAAAACAGTAGAGAAGAATCCGGTCGTTGTAGTTATCGGCGAAACCGGTTCAGGTAAAAGCACTCAGCTCTCTCAGATGCTTCACAAAACTGGTTACACTAATTCCGGCATCATCGCCGTCACTCAGCCCCGCCGCGTCGCCGCCGTATCTGTTTCTAGGTACTCATTAAACAAAATTTTTGGATATACACACATATATATATATATATATATATATATATATATGTATGTATGTATGTATGTATTTAGATGTATATATTAAATTTACATGTATATATATGTGTGTTTTCGTGTGTATGCATACATGATACGTTATATATAAATATGTGTTTTTATATGTATGTATTTATTTTATAGGTATATGTTTTTATGTCAATTAAATAATTATGTAAGTAAACTTGTGTTTAATTAAACTTTAGTGCTACTTAGAGCTACTCTAAGCTTGCTTAATTGATATGCTGGACACTCGTGTAGACGTGTAGTAGTAGTCTGACACTTTTGCAGCTGTGAGATCATCCATCTTCTGTTAAATAGCCAAAAATATGAATGTGTCGAGGCCATAGCCTGATGTGAGGCAGTAGTCAGCCTTTTTTCAGCGGTTACATAGTCTACTTCAAATCTCAACGGTAGGTTGAAATATCCAAATTACAATCCTTGGCCGTGTATTTCAGCTGCTGGACCAAAGACAAGGCCCGAATATATTTATACGCGTTTGTGTGCTGTGTGCATACATGATACATACACCAGTTACTAATCCAGTATGTGTTATTGGCCTCCTTTGCCATGACGTTGGTGGCTTAACCGTACCTGATTTAAGTGACCAGGTACAGATCACATATACACACACTTGTGTGCACACACAATAAGTGTATGTTGTCGAACGTGATTCGAGGCAAACTACTATGTGCTTTATGATGTGTTATTATGCAGTTGATAGCAGCCCAAAGTTGAAGTTAGAGCAAATAACATGATGTTCGAGTGTTGATATTTGATGTGAATAATATTCTTCTGATTCCATTGTGATTTTATACAGTGAATTAGTGGCCTACAGTCTTGTAATGAGTGAAATTGTAATTATGTTATTAACGAGTACTTCGGATATATTTGGTAACACTAGGGTAAATGTAGCAGTATCATTTGTGAGCATTTTTAGTTGAGTACATCCTAGATGCCTGTATGCAGGACAGAATACAAAGACATTATAACTACTTCGAAAAGAATGTTTTTGGATTTACAATACTAATTTATCTTGTCTAAGGGAAGTATTATAACTTGTGTTTTGAAAAGAGTTCGCATATTTGGTGCTGGATTCTGTAGTCTGAGACCAAGCTTTGTTAATGTTTTATTCGTATGTATGTGTACTTTAACCCAATTAAATTCTGATTGTTCCCCTCTATAGACGAGTTGCACAGGAGCTCGGTGTTCAGCTTGGAGAGGAAGTGGGTTATGCCATAAGATTTGAAGATAGAACTTCCGAGAAAACTCGTATTAAGTAATTTATTCTTATTGTGTCTTAAAATACCTATAACATGTGGTTTGGTTATTTTGACCAACTAAGAATTTATTAAAATTGTTCAATGTGCAGATATCTTACTGATGGAGTCCTCCTTCGTGAGAGTCTTTCCAATCCAGAGCTTAGTCAATATTCAGTTATCGTATTAGATGAAGCTCATGAGAGGAGTCTAAACACGTAATGATCATGTTCTTGGTACCTTTACAGATGTTTTCATCTTCTCTAAATACTATCTAGCTTTGCTGAGCTTTCTACTTTTATACATCTGAGCATTTACATTTTGCATGCATATAATGTGCTTTTTGTGTGTAAAATGTGCTCTCAGGGATATTTTGCTAGGATTGATGAAACGGTTGATTGGATTGCGCGCCTCCAACTTAAAGGTTTTGATAACTTCAGCGACTCTTGACGGTGAAAAAGTGTCAAGATTCTTCTCGAATTGCCCAGTCCTCCATGTTCCAGGAAAGTTATTCCCAGTGGAGATACTACACAGTTCGGAGCGTCCCAAAAATTATCTTGAGGCTGCTCTTAAAACAGCCCTTGGTATGATATAAACTCTGGTTTTTCACATTTATTGTCTTTGTTTAATACAGTCCTGATCATTATACCTCAGTAACTCTTTGGTCTTGCTATGTGATTGCATTAGTAAACTTACAACTATTGTTTTCTTATTCTTGTCCAAAACTATTGGTTTCATGAACTAATTGTAACAGTTTTTAATTTGTAGATATACATGTTCGAGAACCAGAGGGTGATGTCTTAATATTTATGACAGGACAGGTAATTGTCTCCTCTCCGAAAACCCCTAACTTGTTTTGAGTCTCAATCCTGTGAATTTTAGGATTTCAAGTTCTTTATTTAATGAATTAACTGCCTCTTACTTACTAACATTGAGATTTAATGGATGATTTGATGTAGGATGATATAGAGAAATTGGTTTCAAAATTGGAGGAGAGAATTCAAAACCTCGAGGAAGGGTCTGTTCTGGATGCCATCATCCTTCCACTTCACGGATCTTTGCCACCAGAACTACAAGTAAGAGATTTTTATTGTAAATTGCTACTATTCCATTATTCACATCTCAATTGTGTTGAAAGAGAAGATCATTCTCAGTTTGTTTCATGTCTAAGCAGACATGTAATGTATTTAAAGTAGTTTTACATATTATTGATTGGTTATGCAATTCTTGTTGTAAGTTATTGGTGAAACACTACTAACTTGTTTATATTGGAGAATGGAGTAACAAGTATAAACAAACATATAAAGACATTAACTCTGTTTTCCTCCTCTAGCAAGTGATTTCTAGTTCCTTTTCTTTTTTCTTTTGCTTATCTTCCTGCAAAGCTACTATTCTTACCCCCAAAAACTCCAGCACAATTTCTTAAAATAACAACAGCCACCTTAAGTCTATCTTTAACCCTTCAATCTAGCAAGTAATATGTCCTCCATGCTAATGCTGCATCAAGTGTTCTGGATTTTCTTCCCTCCCTCCTCTTTTGAATTCAGCATGGTTACATTTACTGAATCTTTTGGCCCTACACGAACTCAATATCCTTTCTTTTACTGTTTGGTGGTTGATTTTTGCAATAATGTTTCAGGTTCGTGTTTTCAGTCCTCCTCCACCGAACTGTAGGAGATTTATCGTTGCTACAAATATTGCTGAAACTTCTTTGACTGTAGATGGTGTTGTGTAAGTATGCTTAAAGCCTGCTTGGAATACTCGTCTTTGTTGGTCATTTTAGTTCTGATACCTTTTGATTTTGAAGATCAAATCACTCTGTTTCTTGTACTATAAAGGCTTAATAAATAACATTAAATTTCCTTTTAATTTTTCTAATAAAATTCTCTCCTCTGTTGCTGAAAGAATTTAAAATTCCTTCTTCGGCTCCTTTATTTAATCTTTATGGTTCTCATGATTGATATCTGGATTGAATTGATAGGTATGTTATTGATTCGGGTTACGTGAAGCAACGGCAATACAACCCCTCAACTGGCATGTATTCTCTTGATGTTGTTCAAATTAGCAAGTAAGGAAATTGATAACTTTTTTCAAGTTGGCATTGATATATTCATTGTTTCACCTATTTAAAAGTACAGTGGTAATAATATTAGAATAGATAGTGGTTTCTATAAATTATTTGGATTACATCTTATGTTTGTTTCTTAAAAGAAGCATGGTGTCAAATGAATCATAGTAGTTGCCTTCGCTCTAAATTGTATATTGTGTTTCTCTATTCATCCCAAAAGATGGGTACATTTAACTTTTCACACATATTAAGAAAAACATAATTGAAGGAAAAAAAGAGCTGCATTGTTATATCTGTATTTCCAAATTTACCTTTGATTAATTTAATTTAAATGCTAGCTTACATTACAAAATCAAAGTGTGTCAGCCAATTAAACAGGGGCAGCATAGGACACTAGATGGAACTTACCTTTTTCTGAAGTCAAAGTGACTCTATTATGTCACAGTAAAATGGCAAGTCTCTCTAGCTATGGACCTTGCTTTGTCGAACCAAATAATTTTTTACCTTCTGCTTTGAATTATTGTAGGGTGCAAGCCAATCAGCGGGCAGGACGTGCTGGAAGAACACGCCCTGGAAAGTGTTATCGCTTATACCCTTCTATTGTTTACCATGATGATTTCTTGGATGCTACTATCCCTGAAATACAGAGATCTTCACTCACTGGAAGTGTTCTTTATTTAAAATCACTGGATCTCCCGGATATTGATATTCTCAAATTTGATTTCCTTGACCCACCTTCCTGTGAGGACTCTCTTATTTCTCTGCAATCTGACTATTATTTGTGTTTTTTTGAGGACTGTTATTCCGTTTTGTAGTTAATCTGTATTATTTGTCTAGTAATGATGATGTCACAATTGTTCTGCAGCTGAATCTTTGGAAGATGCTCTGAGGCAGTTATATCTCATTGATGCCATTGATGAAAGTGGTGTGATTACTAGTTTTGGGCACACTATGGCTGGTAATGTTCTTTTCATTTTACTTTGGACTTTACAGTAAACCTGTATCACATTTCTCCTAGCATAAGCCAACAAATAATTCGCCACGGATGAAGAAGAAGAAGCACTCATGCAGAAACACACTCTCTCACACACTGGGGGAGGGGGGAAGATTATGTTGCAGTCAATAAGGGAGTTATGATTCCAAACTTTTGGAAGGATACATTTTCTTTTCTGAACTAAATATTGAACTGATTATGGAAAATAATTTTGGAGAGAAAGGAAATATTTGAATTCTTATAAAAATGACTTGAATATTATGCAGAGCTTCCATTGGAGCCTTTACTGTCGAGGACCTTGTTGGAGGCAAATGATCTTGGTTGTTTATCCCAGGCTCTAACAGTTGTTGCCATGCTGTCTGCCGAGACCACATTGCTTCCTGGTCGTAGGTAAGATCTTTTGAAGTACATTTGTCTTTTCAATCATGCTCTTTTTCTATCATCATTGACTTGATATAATGGTCTATGAGCAATCTCATTAAAGCATCTAGCTGATTCAAATACCATGTAAAAGAAGTTTTAAAGTAGTCATAGGTCAGACTAACCATATGAACTGATTGAGAACATATGCTTTCAAGCTTAATAATTTAGTAAATTATGAGAAATTAAATTATAGAGCTTGAACTTTTCAAGATTATCAAGAGTGGACTATGTTAATCAGCTAATGTGTATGTTTATGGCCTAGATGGCTTTTCTATATGATTTACTATGGCTTTGATTTGGTTTGCAGCAAGAGTACTGAAAAGAAAAGAAAGCAATCTCCTTCAAACCTTCCTGATGGTTCTGGCTGGGGCGATCACATACAGTTGCTTCAGATATTTGAGCAGTGGGACGAGACAGACTACTGCATCGACTGGTGCAAAGATAACAACTTGCAGGTACCTCCTGTGTTTTTAAAGCACATTCTAAAAACTTTATCAATGCATATATGCAACATATTTGTCTGTAGAAAATCTAACTCGTTTGCTTCCTTCCATCTACTCTGCGGCCCTTGTTCTGGGTAATTTTATTTCAACCATAGCATTATGGAACTGCCTCAAATTAATTGAGATGACCTTAATTAAAAGTTACTATGCCTTTGAATTAGTTTGGTTAGTTGCTTAGCTATTGGGCAAAAGACTTTAATGATTAGTTTTTATGCTATAGTTATTCAAATATCCATGAATTAGTATAAGAATGGAACAGGTAAAATGAATGACTGTATTTTCAACATACTGTTGAAGATTGAAGAAATTCTCGCTCCCTCTTCTTCATATATCTCCTTTTGTGTGATGATAAGTTTTGTATTTTCAACATACCGTTGAAGATTGAAGAAATTTTCTCTCTCCCTCTTCTTCATATATCTACTTTTGTGTGATGATAAGTTTCAGATTGATATTTATATGTTTATTTTGTTGTTGAACCTCCTGACTGTAGGTGCGAGGAATGATGTTTGTCAAGGAGGTCAGGAAACAGTTATGTCAAATAATGCAGAAGATAGCTAAAGGTTAGTGTTTGCGACTTTTGGGCTTGACGTGGGTGGAAATGAACACTAATTAAAACTAACCTGATCTCTAAAGCATTGTGTTTACCAAGTTATGGACTCCCAAATTTATCTTTTTTTGTTTATAACTCTCATGATAGACCTTTTGCCTTCTGTTACTTTCTTGACCTGGCTATACAATACTGCTTCATCTGCTCTGCCTCCCTTTGAAATTAAAGAAACAAAAAGTAAAAAAAAAAATAATAACTCTTTTACTACACACTTCAAGAGTTTGGGATCCTCAATCATCTAATGGTCATTTCTCTCCCATTCTCTACTCTTTCTTTGACATGATCTTCAAGTGAATTTCTCAGAGCTCTCTATGTTTTCTTCAAACGTACAGGGTCCATGGATGTGCAAACAAGTAAAAGGCGGAAAGAAAGCCAACAGGATTATAGAAAGTTGAGGAAGGCATTGTGTGTCGGAAATGCAAATCAGCTTGCTGAGCGAATGATTCGCCATAATGGATATCGAACTGTTGGTTTTAAACCCCAACTTGTTCAGGTATATCTTTAACAAAAAGATAAATTGTCGTCTTACCATTCCATTAACAACTATTTGCTTGTGTATGTGAAGAACTCTATTCTTTCTTGATACAAGAGGTCTTTTTGTTACTTACTCCTACTGTTACAACACTAACTGGCCGTGTTTTATTTCTCCATTAAAAAATTGCTCTAACCGAAATATACCTTCATATAGGTGCATCCGTCCTCTGTACTACAACCTGATGAAGAGGGAATGCTGCCAAATTATGTCATCTATCATGAGCTTATTGCCACTTCTCGCCCATTCATGCGCAACGTGTGTGCAGTTGAGATGCGATGGGTCTCGCCTATCTTAAAGAAGCTAGAAAAATTGGATGTCAACAAGCTCAGGTAAATATGCTACATATAAAGACATAAATTAGTTCATGGCTTTTCTCATTTTTTAAGGTCACAAAACTGTTATCTGTTTCGATTGAGCTCTTATCCTTTGTGCGCCAAGCAGTGGTAGATCTAGTCAGTCTGAACCGAAGACTCAGGAGGAAGACTTGAACTCTCAGAAGGAAGACAAAATCGTGGCTCAGAATTCGGAAGATCGTGACAGTAGAATACTAGCAGCTCGAGAGCGTTTTTTGGCTCGTAAAGGGAAGAAATAGCAGTATAACGTCCAACACTTTCTGTGAGCATTGGCGCATCAACTGTTTTGGTTTACTTCTCTTGGCGTTAACTATGACAGAATGACACAACTGTAGATTCTCATCGCCGATCCGGATGTCATCTCCCAGTTTGTGTATTTCAGTGGAAGCTTACTTGCCAGAACAGCTGAGCACGAAGCTGCCGGACATGATCCCAGCAAGTGAACAACTGGCGAGGCCTCGTGAAAATATCTAGATCCGGCACTGCGCACGAGGAAAAGAGAGAAAATAGAAAAGGAAAAGGAAAACCATGATATGGCATGTCAAACTAGACCTCCCATAGCTGCCTCAAACAAAAATGAAAGCAGAATATGTAGACTAAATGTACAAATGCAATAGTTTCTTTATCTCTTAGCACAAAAGCAAAAATTATCATGTTTCTTCGCTAATGGCAAAGGGGTATATGAAGTTTGTTCTAATTTCCGTGAAAAATGGATAATTTTTTGTATAATATGTAATTAAGATTTATTTGAATTTCTCTTATAGCATCTATATTTGTTTTAAATTAAAAAATTAAAAAAAAAGTCAAATTTTTTCGAGTTGAATTATAAAATAAAGAAAATTCATATTTTGTTTAACTTCTAAAATTGTGAGTACGAGTTATAATCGTAAAGCTATACTCTTGTAGTAATTTAATTTAAGACTGCAAAATAGATTTTCAAATTGAGGTTGACTCTATTATGGATCTGCGCGTGAACTTGCGAGTTATTTTTATCAAATGTCATAACTTATGGGTTAAAAAAGAATTAAAAAATGGGGGGAGAAAAAAAAAAATTCTTTGAGCCAAATAAAAGACTTAAAATTGAGGCCCTTATGGCCTCTGTGTGATAATGGCTTGCGCGACTTGGCTTCACACTTCGCCAGCCCTCAGCCGGTTCACTTCAACCGCCCGGTTCACTTCAACCGCCCGGTTCATTTTACTCTCAAACCGCTCTAAACCAGCCTCTATGCCGCCGGTTCGCGCTCTCGCTCGCCGGAGTTTCTCTTCCAAATCCAAAGCTGATGAATTAGCTTCGCGTAAGCAAAACTCATTAATTATAAAAATTCATTCATTTTCTAATAACTTATTTTATATAAATTTATTTAAATAGAGTTTAAATGGCTCGATCCTCTTTTCCAGACCCACGTATAAAGGGTTTCGTGTACCAAATTATTATTTTTATATTATTTTATATGAATTCATTTATTAATTTTATTTTGCTTCTTGTAGCGGCTGATTTGAATTTTGAGAGCCCACTGAAAATAGTGGAGTATCCAAACCCAATACTTAGAGCTAAGAACAAGCGAGTTGGTACATTTGATGACAATTTGAAGAAATTAGTCGATGAAATGTTCGACGTAATGTACAAGTAAGTTTTTTTTTTTTTGCTTTCTTTTTCTAGTTTGTGCTTATTTATGAGCTGAAGAGGAGTTGGACCTTAGGCTAGACATCCACATCACTGAGTAGACGACCGTCACCCTATATAATCAAACTCGGTTACTAGTCGACCCAATTAATGGGATAAACCGTTGTAGTCGACTCACCTAATGGGATAAAGCTCAATAGTCGACCCACCTAGTGGAATAACCTTATTCGTTGACTCAGCGGAATAACTTATACAGTCAGACGAGACATTGATAGCACTAATAGATTAGACGACCCTATATAGTTTACCCCCTTAGTGGAATAACCCTATATAATCAACTGCACGTAGTAGAATAACCTACACTGTCATACAAGACATTGATGACACTAACAGACCAGATGATCCTATGTATTCGGCCTCAAAGTCAGCTTACTAGTCGACACCACTTAGTGGAATAATCCTATAGAGTTGACATCACATAGTTGACCTTTTTAATGACTTAGTGGAGCAACTTATATAGTTAATCCCACTCTTCTTAGTGAGAATATGACTTGGTTTGGTTTAGTGTAAATGCTATTTATTTATCTATACTCTTATAGATAATGTATCTACAGTTTTTACTTTTGTTGGATTGGTTTTATGCAGAACAGATGGGATAGGTCTATCGGCACCGCAAGTGGGGATTAATGTTCAGCTGATGGTGTTTAATCCAGTGGGTGAACGTGGCGAAGGAGAGGAAATCGTGCTTGTTAATCCTAAAGTTACTAGATATTCAAGAAAGTTTGTGCCATTTAATGAGGGTTGTTTATCGTTTCCTGGGATATATGCTGATGTTGAGGTAATGTCTTGGTGTTGGTTTTAAAACCAACGTAATGTTTTGATGTAATAATGTTCGAAAATTGGTGATTTATTGAGTTGTTGTAATTTGGATAATAATATGATTTGTGAAAGTAATAACATCTACTTGATACAGATTGATTGGATATGTATCATTCTTATTTAGCATAGTTTATTTGTTTTGATTTCTTGGGTTAGGAAGTGTCATGATATGAGCATGATATCTAGATGTTTCTTATTCTCTATTGAGTGTGTCTTGAAAGTTTTCAGTTAGATTTTGTTCCTAATAATTATGCAAAATACTTGGTCATATTTGAACAAAATTGCTAGTATTTGCAGAAAAATCATTAAATAAGAAGGAGAAAATAAAAGGGAAGCAGTGAAAAACGCAAGGTAATATTGTCAAGAAAAGGTCTTTGGACTAATGTGTAGTTTATCAAGTGATGGTTGAGTATTATTCACTTTGATAGCTCTCGGTTTTCTGGACTTTCAAATGTTATATGTTTGCTTATGCTTGTGGTATGGGGTACACCATTTTGCCACTCTTTTAATTCTTCAGCTTCTTTTTGTTGCATGTTAGGCCTTTTTCTTAATTCGTAATGTAGGACAGTTAAACTTGTCGAGTTCTTGTTGAAGACTAGGCAGATATCATTTTCATCATGACTAAGTAGAGTGGAAAGGGGCATGTATCTCTCTTTCATCAATAGCTGCATTGGTCTTTCGCTACTTGGACTTGATCAATCCACTGAAAAGTTTATCACATTGTCATATCATCTTTCATATTTTTTTTTTTTGGCTGACCTTCAGTGTGTTTTGCAGAGACCAGATTCTGTAAAAGTTGATGCACAGGATATCACTGGTGTGAGGTTTGCTGTAAGCTTGTCCGGACTTCCTGCACGTGTTTTCCAGCATGAGTTTGATCATCTCGAGGTACTTTCCTTTTTGGTTGTGTTTCTATCTGCTGGTTCATAAGTCAGTAGTAACTAGGAAGAACCTATACTAGAAAGTACTCTCTCATTATAGTTAGTTGCACTGATGTTTTGGCACTCGTAAGGTTTCAGCTTTATGGATTTGTCAAAAAGTACTATTCACTATGGATTCGAGATAGGATGGATTTCCTCATACCTGTAACATATGCTTCTAATTCTGTGGTATGTCAGGGAATTCTTTTCTTTGATAGAATGACGGAGGAAGTTCTCGACAGTATCTGTGCAGATTTAGAGGTAAGTGACAACTGCTTTACAACGATTATAAGTATCAATTTGCATCATCCTCAGTTCCTGAACATGGATACTTGCTTTAGATCATGACAAAGTTGCTGGGTGCTTTTTCTACTATTGACAGGCGTTGGAGAAGAAATATGAGGAAGTTACTGGATTGCCGAGCCCTGAAAAGATCAAAACTCGCAAAAGGAGAACAGCTGCTGTTGGATTTGGAAAATCATGAATCTTACATAGAACCTCATATAGTTTCACGGGTCGGAATCACACTAGCCATGGTTCCAACTTCCAAGGATTTCCTTGCTGTCTGGCGTGTGAGAAATTGCGCGACATTCTAAAGGGAGGATATTGCTTCACACAAGTACACGGTTGAACCACCTATTGCTTAGGAAGTGACTTTCCGGGGAAAAATGATTAGGATTGAGATTTTGTTAATATGATATGATCTTTCTTATGTATTTTATTTAGTTATATACATTAAAGATAGTACTCTGATTGGAGTTGTTTAGTGGATTAATTTTTGGTTGTATACTATCAAGAGGTGCAAACCAATGGATTTGCTTTGTGATTCAAATCTTATTGTTTTGTTATTCTTTTTATTCTATAAATAAATCTTGGCTCGTACATATCTTGCTACAAATTAAAAGTGTCAAGTTTAGTTAAAGATTCTCTCCATTTAAGAAATAAATGGAAATTTAGGGAATCCTCCGTTTACCTCTTAAATGGAGGATGTTCTATTTACTCATCTCATCTTATAATTGAATAGAGTCATGTCTCGTTGTATAATTAATTAAAGGATTGTTTTATTAATTTATGTATATTGTTAAATACTAAGCTCTAATAGAAGGAAAAATATTTCAAATAACATTTTATAATAAGGTAGCATAATATAATTTAGATATAATCTATTTAAGCTATAAACTTTGCCCAGTCTTCTAAATCAAGGATGAAATTTTATAAATTATAAAATGAGTTACACAGGTAAAAATTCAATAAAGCATGGGGTTGAAATCGACATTTTGTTCCTTAAAGATTAATGACATATGGGTTTATTTATATTTTTGGGAAAAAAATAAGATAACAAAAAATTACACAAAGAGATAGTGAGAGGCATATACATCCATCTGTGATTTTTTACAAAATTTAATAAAAAGAGTAAGGAGAAAAGAAAACTGAAGCTATGAAGTTGAAATTCATTACATTATTGAATTAGTGATATCACATTCAAAACATATATATTGGTAGAGAGTTTATTATACAAATACTGATATACCAAAAAATTATTTATCTAATTAGATATAGCCCAAATGATAGATAACAGAAAAAATTAAACAATAAAAAAGTCTTATTTTATTGTTACACGTGCACATGAGTGTCATATGTCTCGATTTGTCATAATTAAGGCCCAAAACAGCTAAAAACCCAAGACTCTAATAGATTTGAGAATGACTATATTATACTAAATATCAATTAGATCCTATATAGATAACTTAAATTCTTACTTTTACATATATATCAATAATTCACAAACCACATTCATAACATATCTCTTATATATGTAAAACATTACATCTTTCATGTTAATCCTTCTAATGATTTTAGGGAATATGTATAATTTTTTTTTATCATTATGATATTAGGTGACTTAATTACATTGAAACACTTTAAGTATATTTAGGGCTTACTTTGATATTAAACAATATATTTTTCAGGGGGCAAAAATAGACTTTGAAACATTTTCAGGGACAGAAGGGCAATTAGTTTTGTGATAGGCAACAGTCACTTCACTGTATATATATCTATATATATATGGAAAATGGTAGCAATGGCCTCCATTATTTCATTTTTGTTCAAAATAGTCTTTATTATTTAAAAAGATTTAAATTAATCCCCATTGTTTCATAAAAGTTCAAATCAATCCTCATTATTTTCATAAAAGTTTAAATTAGTCCCCAATATTTTAAAAAGATTCAATTTAGTCCTCATTATTTTAAAAGGTTTAAAAAGGTCCTCAATATTTTTTAAAAGATTCAATTTAATCCCTAATATTTTTCAAAAAGTTCAAAAAGGTCCTCAATATTTTTCAAAAAACTCAAACTGGTCCTTACTGTCAAAATAACTATTAACTTTGATAAAATAGTAACCACGTGTGTGTTACGTGACCAGTCTTTGAAGGACAATTTCGGTAAAAGAAATATTTTTTTTAAAATTTGAATCACGTGACCATTATAAATTATGAATTCTCCTTGAAATTTCGATTCTAACGGACCAAATTTTATGAAATTTGGACAAAAATTGTAGTTATGAATTTTTAAAGATTATGTATAATCTGTAATTTTTTTTTTGCATGACATGAGGAAGAAGATAACCTATACAACGTTGTTTTGCATATTAATAGCGAACCAATTAAAGTATGCCATGTGTCAGACTGTATTATGAAAAAGAGTCTGTAAAAGTTAATAATTATTTTGACCGTAAAGACCAATTTGAGTCTTTTGATAAATATTAAGTACCGTTTTAAACATTTTGAAATAATAGAGACTAACCAAAATCTTTTAAAAAATATTAGAGACTTTTTTAAATATTTTAAAAAGTATTAAGTACCTTTTAAAATAATAAAAACTAAACTGAATTTTTTAAAAATATTAAGAACTTTTTTAAATATTTTAAAATAATAATAACTAACCTGAATTTTTTTGAAACAATAATAACTATTCATGCTATTCTCCCTATATATATATATTTCTCCGCCGGCATTTTCAGCTCATTGTTAAACCTAAATTACAAAAAAAGAAAAAAGAAAAATGAAGTTGACACCAAGAGAAATTGAGAAGCTGATGCTCCACAACGCCGGCCACTTAGCGCAGAAGCGTCTCGCTCGTGGCCAGCGCCTTAATTATACTGAAGCCGTTGCTCTAATCGCTACTCAGGTACTCTCTCTCTCTCTCTCTCTCTCTCTCTCAATATATATATATATATATATATATATATATATATATATTCATGTATTATGTATATATAGGGAATAATCGGTAAGGCCAACTTCAGCAGTATATGTAAAATGTCAAAATCTCTATATGTAGAGATGCTTTTAGAGACTTTTGTCTCTAACAGCATCTCTACAAATTCTCTACAATGTAGAAAATTTGTAGAGAATTTTTCCAATTGAATTCACCATATCCACATATAGATACCACCTACAAATCCTCTAAAAATAAAGATTAAGTAAATGTAGAAAAGGTGTTGGAGTGAAACTGAAATAGAGAAGCTACTGGAGTGAAATTGAAATAGAGATTATTTAAAAACAGAGATTGAGTAAATATAGAAAAGCTATTGGAGTAAAACTAAAATAGAGAATCTATAAATGTAGAAAAATTATTCAAAATCTCTACATGTAGAAAAATAAAATAAAGAAGTTGTTGGAGTTGGCCTAATTACTTAAAAAATTTAGTGGGTGTCTCCGTGTGTGGTCTGTTCGAATGTTGATAATTATTGAAAATTTGGTGTGTGTGTGACTGTGTATGTGTGTGTATGTAGTGTTGCAATATCGGTAATTGTTGAAGGTTTAGTGTGAGTGCGCTATTGCAATATGGGTAATTATTGAAAATTTAGTGCGTGTATGCGTGTGTGCGCTGGTGCAATATCGATAATTATTGAAAATTTGGTGTGTGTATGTATGCGTGTGTGTGCACTGTGCATTATCGGTAATTATTGAAAATTCAATGTGGGTATGTGTGCATGTACAGTTGCGATATCGGTAATTATTGAAAATTTAGTGTGTGCATGTATGTGTGTATGCACTGTTGCGATATTGAAAATTTTAGTGTGGTGTATGTCTACATGAGTATATATGCACTGTTGCGCTTATAGCTACTCAGGTCTACAGACAAACGTATACACACCTATATATGTGTATATGTGTATATGTGTGCTGTTGCTCTTATATATGTTTATGTATATGCATATGTATGAATAATGATCGGTAATTGCAGAATATTTAATGTGTGTGTGTGTGTGTGTATGCGCTGTTGCTCTTATAGCGACTCATCTATCATTTATATGTGTGTGTGTGCACTATTGCTCTTATAGCTAGTCATATGTTATGTATGTGCACGTGTGTGCTGTTGCTCTTGAAGCTACTCAAATATTATGTGTGCCTGTGTGTATGCACTGTTGCTCTTATAGCTACTCATATATTACATATCTGTTGTCTGCATAAAGAATAACCGATATAGTTACTCAGATATTGTTACAATTGTATCTATAAAGAGTAATTGGTAATTGCTGAAAATTTACCGTGTGTCTCTGGACGTGGATATATATGCACTGTTTCTTATGCTACTCGGATATGATGTATATGGTAATTACAGAAGATATACTGTGTGTGTGTGTATATGCACTCATGCTCTTATAGATAGTCAGATGTACACAGACACACACTGAGACATAGATGTATATATATGCACTTTTGCTCTTATTGCTACTCAGGTATGTATCATAAACACACACTCACTAAATTTTCGGTAATTACCTATTATTCTTGACATCTGTGTGTTTTAGTATCATTATGCAAGCAAATATAACAAATACTTACTCCGTCCATTATTCATGTCATATTGTGACTCTTTTCGATTCGTTTGACCAGATTTTGTATAAAAAAAAATTTCAAAATAGATTATCAATGTTAGTTGTTTTCTTCCAAATTTACGTATCATTTGAAACTACTTTAAAAAATTATTACTGTTTAAGATGTTTGTATTATGAAAAGACTCAAAGAAAAGAACAAAAAAAAATAGTTTTTGCAAAAATGTTTAGACTGACCAGAAGAAGTGAACTTGAATTAATGGGACGAAGGAAGTAGTACTTTAAGTGATAACAGATAGCAATGCTACACTTTGTACTTCAAATTTAAACTCATGCTTATCTACTTACTTATCCAGCTACTTCCCTATGTTGTATTACACACTGCAATATATTAGCTACACATCTTGTACAGTATAATTTAACCAATACAATACACTGTTCCTTCATTAAGGGAAAAATCGTGTCCATATATATTAATTTGTAGAACTGAACTTTGCAAATTTGTGCTTGGGAACATATGTTTTATTTTTATTTTTAGATATATTTATCTTTTTTTTGCTTTAGATTTTGGAATTTGTGCGTGATGGTGAAAAGAGCGTGGCAGAATTGATGGATATTGGCAGGCAATTATTAGGAAGGTATTATTGAGTTAAAGATTTTATACAACTTCTTCAGTTTGTTATGGTAAGGCTTACTCTGTGCATATATATTTGTGATGACAAGTACTCACGAAACAGATAAGTATGAGGGCTTGCCCTTTCAGTTGAGAGCGTTTAACTTATGTACCCATGGACCCACACTTACAGGTGTGACATGAGCTAGTTTGATGGACGAGTTTCTGATACCTTCTCAGATGCGCTACTCTGGCCCACATTTTTTCAGACAGTATTTAGAGTTGATTTGATGGACGAGTTTCTAAAAATGCTTATACATGTGCTATGGGGCCCACAATTCACTGGGGAGTGGTGTATTGTGCGAGGACGAGTTTCTGACACCCATGTGTATTGTGTTGCTGCCATTGCTCATGATGATAATGTTCATGAAATGTATTCCTGTGTGCCTTGGATAACAATAACATAAGCCATTAGACTTCTCAAAACCCAAAAAAAACATAAGCCTTTAGTTACTGCTAACAGTTACATTTGCTAATTACAGGAGACAAGTGCTTCCAACTGTTCCACACCTCTTGGATAGTGTTCAGGTACTGCATTTTATTTTTTGCTGTGCTATAAAAGCGACATTACTCCTTACATATTGTTAGGCTAATGCGGTTAGAAATTTCTTTATATGTAAGTGAAAATTGGCATCTGAATCTGCGCATAGGTTGAAGGGACATTTCCTGATGGAACAAAGTTAATTACCATCCATGAACCAGTTGCCTCTGAAAATGGAAATCTGGAGCTAGCTTTACATGGTTCTTTTCTTCCGGGTAATCATGTTGCATATCTTTAAGAGTCTCTTTTTTGAGCTTGTCTTCTGATAAGGATAGTAGTTCAGCTGTATCTATATAGTCTATGTATCTGTTAGATAGAATAGTTAGAGACTGATCAAGTTAGTTACTAAACTAACTTGACAGCTAATGACCAGCTCAGTTCTAAGGCAAGCTGAAGCTATAAATACTTGTAAAGTGTAACAGAAAATATAATAAAATGAAATTCAGTTACAAATATTTTCATTCTCTCTCTATCACTATATTTCTTCATCTTCATTTTGATTGGTAACAAGATTCTTGCCGGAGGTCTCTGATTCATACACCATCATCATATATTTTCTCTTGAAAGATAGCATTTCTGTTCTTGTACATATAGAAATGGCCTGAATTTTGAAGTGAACCAAGCACACTTCTGCAGTCTGATTTGTCAAGATTCTTGTTTTGTCATTGTTGAGAGTATTATATGTTGAGTGCTATTTGTTTATTTCTACTTTATTTGTATCTTTGCCCTATAGGTAAGGGTTTATTCTTGCTAATACAATTAACCTTTCATGTGCAATGTCTCTATGTCTATACCATTGAACATGGTATCAGAGCTAGGTTAAGGCATTCCACTCATCTTTAAACCTGCCCACCACTCTTCAGACACCGAAAAAAAAATAAAAAAAAAAAAAAATATATATATATATATATATATATATATATACACACGCACTGTTTCCACCACCATAGGGGTCACGACACCACCACTCAGCCACACCACCAGCCTCGGCGCCACCCCACGACCACCAATCTTTCGCCGCCGTCGCTTGCCGTTGCCGGAAACGAGAGAACACACTAAACCCTAACTGGACTTCTCAAATCCACCCATCTACTCACATCACAACATAAATCTATCACCATCGCTGAACTCAGCACAAAAAACCGACCCCAAAAGCCCCTTTCCGGTCGCCGGAAACCACCTACCAACACCCCACGCGCCATCACCCTAGGCGCGTACATCTCACGCGCCGCCGACAGCTTCCAAAATCGCCAGAAATCACCACCATCATGCTCGGCCCACTATCTACTTCCCATTTCTGCAATTTTTGTGCTTTGATCTGCTTGCTTTCGATCAGATTTGAAGGCTTCACATCAAAATATTTTCCTAGTCTACTTATATATATATATGTCTCTGTGTATATATATATCTATTTTTTTTTTTTTTAAAAACAGATTCCAAAAAAAAAAAAAAAAAAAAAGAGGACAAAAATATGAATATGTAGTTCCTGTGTCTATCCTTTATAACATTATTTTTTCTTTGCTCCCTTGCCCCGACCTCTTTTGTTAATTGTTTATTAACATGGACTCATCTACAACTGAAACCTCCACAAGCCCATCTTTACCTGAAACTGGGAATACCTCAAATGACCCCACATCCGACATTCGGATTGTTGTTACTACTTTTTCTGGTACCCCAGTTCTTACTACGACCAAACTCAATGGTCGTAATTACACTCAATGGGCCTCTTCTGTAAAATTATGGTTTCGAGGGCAAGGAGTAGCACGATACTTGACTGAAAATCCACCTCAGACCACACCAGCCAAGTTGGAACTATGGGATCAAGTAGATGCTCAACTTACTAGCCTGTTACTTCAATCCATTGAACCAGAATTGCATTTCATCTTTGCTGATGTCTAATCTTGCAAACGTCTTTGGACAATGGCCCAACAGATGTATACTAGTAACGTCAGTCGAATTTATGATGTGATTAATGATCTCTGGAATATTCAACTAGATGAAGGTGGTCTCCCTATTTATTTTGGCCGATACCAGCGTGCTATGGCAGAATACAATGAGATATTCCCTCCTGATACCGATATTAATCGCCGACATCGTGAGCAACTATTTATTGTCCTTATGCTTCGGGGCCTTCCACCTCCTTATCATTCAGTTCGCTCACAAATATTGTCTGGTTCTTCACTTCCATCAATGCCTGAAGTGTATGCTGCCCTCAATCGTGCATCCATCACTCCTGACTCCTATCACAATGATGATACAACTGCCCTTCTCACACAGGCAACTGGACGTCAAGATGGCACAACTCGTGGAGGCCGAGGTCGAGGTCGTGGTCGGGGAGGTGGACGGTCAGACTCATTGTCCAGACCAAAGTGTACGCATTGTAACAGGATGGGTCATACTCGCGACAAATGTTGGATCTTGCATGGTAAACCACCTGGTACTGCTAATGCTGCTCAAGCTGATGTTGTTGATGCAAATTCTACCACAGTTCCACCCAATAAGCTGCCTACATATACTCTTACTGATGCTGAATACTCACAGTTTCTTTAGTTCTAGGCCTCACAACAGGCGTCTCAGTCACCCGCTGCCTCTCTTGCACATGCCACCACTGCTACTGCTTTCTTATCTCAGTCTTCTCATTCTGGTAAGTGGATTCTTGACTCTGGTGCTTCCGATCACATGAGCGGTAACTCCTCCTTACTCACTCATCTCCGTTCTACTTCCTTTCCACCCATTTCCCTTGCTGATGGTTCATTTTCTTCTGTGTGTGGCATAGGCACCGCAACTCCTACATCTTCTCTTAAATTACCATCTATTTCGCCTGCTCCAGATCCGGTGCCTGATTCCTTAGTCTCTGATTTGGATGTCCCTATTGCTCTTCGGAAAGGTAAGCGTACTTGTACCACTAAACACCCCATCTCTAATTTTGTCTCATATCATTCTATATCTCCATCCTATGGATCCTTTCTTGTTTCTCTTTCCTCTGTCTCTGTTCCTCATACTGTCTCAGAAGCACGTGTTCACTCTGGTTGGCATGCGGCTATGATTGAGGAAATGTCTGCCTTACAATTGAATGGCACCTGGGAATTGGTTGATCTGCCTGAAGGTAAATATGTTGTGGGTTGTCGTTGGATCTACACGGTTAAATGCTCTCCTGATGGTCAAGTGGATAGGCTGAAGGCTCGTTTAGTTGCAAAAGGGTACACTCAGGTCTATGGGGTTGACTATGATGATACTTTTTCTCCGGTTGCTAAGATGCCTTCTGTTCGTATCTTTTTGGCCCTTGCCGCGGTGTTTCAATGGCCGCTTCAACAATTAGACATTAAAAATGCCTTTCTAAATGGTGAACTTGAGGAAGAAGTATATATGGAGCAACCACCAGGGTTTGTTGCTCAGGGGGAGTCACATAAGGTTTGTCGACTGAAAAAGTCTTTATATGGATTGAAACAGTCCCCTCGAGCATGGTTTGGCCATTTTAGTGAAGCCGTCATTGAGTTTGGACTTAAACGGTGTAGATTCGACCACTCAGTCTTCTATAGAAATTATGCTGGGAAACATCTGTTATTAATTGTCTATGTTGACGATATCATTATAACTTGAGATGACACAGCAGGAATACAGGATCTAAAATCTTTTTTGCATAAACAGTTTCAAATAAAAGACTTGGGAGAGTTACATTATTTCCTCAGCATTAAGGTTGCACGCTCTAATCAAGGCATCTTTATCTATCAACGCAAGTATACTCTTGATATGTTGGAAGAAGCTGGAATGCTTGGTTCAAGACCTTGTGACTCACCAATGGATCCAAATGTGAAGCTCATACCTAATGAGGGAGAACTAATATCAGACCCTGGACAATACAGAAGATTAGTTGGCAAACTCAATTACCTCACTGTGACTCGTCCTGATATTTCATTTCTTGTCAGTATAATTAGCCAATTTATGAATTCACCTCGAGAAAGTCACTGGAGTGCAGTTATTCGTATTCTTCGGTATCTCAAGAATGCCCCAGGAAAAGGAATACTATATAAGAACAGAGGACATACAAAAGTTGTTGCTTATTCTGATGCAGATTGGGTTGGAAGTCCTGAAGATAGACGATCCACTTCTGGATATTGTGTTTTCATTGGAGGAAATCTTATATCATGGAAAAGTAAGAAGCAAACTGTTGTTGCTCGTTCTAGCACAGAGTCTGAATACCGAGCCATGGGTGTAGCCACATGTGAACTGATATGGGTCAAGCACTTGGTTAAAGAAATTGGGATTGACTGCTCTCAGCCAATGACATTAATTTGTGATAATCAGGCAGCAATGCACATTGCATCAAACCCAGTGTTTCATAAGCGGACTAAACACATTGAGATTGACTGTCATTTTGTGAGAAGTAAAGTGTTAGCTAAAGAAATTGTTACTTCACATGTCAGTTCAAATGGTCAATTAGCTGATCTCTTTACTAAATCGTTAAGGGGTCCTCGGGTTGAATATATTTGTAACAAGTTGGGCACATATGATATATATGCTCCAACTTGAGGGGGAGTGTTGAGAGTATTATATATTGAGTGCTATTTGTTTATTTCTACTTTATTTGTATCTTTGCCCTATAAGTAAGGGTTTATTCTTGCTAATACAATCAACCTTTCATGTGCAATGTCTCTATGTCTATACCATTGAACAGTCATCAAGCAGTTTTATGATAACATGGTCGAACTTTATTTGTTGCCTCTACACTTTAAAGTCCCCCTTTTCTTTTTTATTATTTATCTTTTGGTTCTGTAACGGAGATGACAAAAATACTCTATATTTGTTTTGTAAGAGTTCCTTTATCATATGACATTCACAAGCATCTTATGTGGACATCTTTCCTTATGTAGTTTTTATCATATGACATTCACGAGCATCTTATGTGCACATCTTTCCTTATTTAGTTTTCAACCAAGTGAAACATATCCAGTGAGAATCAATCTTTTAACGCGAGGGTTGTTGATTGTTAATCTTTTTACAGTTCCTCCAGTAGAAAGGTTTCCCTCTGCAGAAGATTGTAAAATTCCTGGTGAACTGCGTTTTGGAGGTGGACTTATTACACTTAATTATGGAAGGAAAGCAGTAATTCTTAAAGTCACCAACACTGGAGACAGACCAATTCAGGTCGTTTCCTCTTTTATGATTTCTTATATTCTGAAATCTTTATGAACCCCACCTTTTCCAATAGAAGTTCCATAGTAGCTGGTGTTACTGTGTCTATAATTGATCAGATTTAGAATAAGAATTTGAATGTTTAGGTCTTATATATTAAGAAGCTATGAACTCTTTCATATTGATGATGAGTATTTTAGGATACAACAAAGTGCATTAATGTTTATTGTAAAGCCATGTTACTGAGACAATGTTTATTGTAAAAATGTTACTGAGAAAATGTTTATTGTAAAGCCATGTTACTGAGAAATGTTTGAAATGGTTCGACATCCTTATTTCGGCCTCTGCTTGTTACAAGAACTTGAGTTCACCCAAAGGAAGCCCTCTTTTCTTTCTTTACCTCAAATAGAATCTTCTGCTAGAAATAGAGCTTCTTTTCTTGTCAAAAATTGTATTTGACTTACATTACCCCATGAAAGGAAAAAAGGGAAAGTGGGTATTTATATACTCAGAAAAATGAAAGTTGCCTCTCCTGTAAAATGTGTACCAATATAAACTGAAATGATTAATATTTCTGTTTCACCTTATATAGATCTCTGACAAGGACAAAGGTTGTCTTATGATATTCAGGTTGGCAGCCACTATCACTTTATTGAGGTGAACCCATCCTTGGTTTTCGATAGAAGGAAAGCATATGGCATGCGGTTGAATAGACCAGCAGGGACGGCGACGCGATTTGAGGTTAGATGTCCCGACCTGATTAACCTTTAGCTTACAGTTGGGGTTGATATTTTCAACTTTCAAAGCATGCAGCTTGAAAAGCAATGTGCACTTTTCCTTCAATTTGTTTCCTGTGAGAAAGAAATTGTCATGTTCATATGTAGTGTTTATATCTTATTTCTTATGGCGTTACTTATTTTGGCTGTCAAGCTTCCTTAGATTTTTGGGTCTGTCTCTTGATGGTCCTGTGAAAGTTTGTACGAGATTCTAAGATAAATAAAGCTCCCTGGTCATGCTTTAGGGCACTTCAATTTGTTGAGTTCACGTCGTTAGAACTTAGTGAGAATTAATGGCATAACGAAAAGCCAAGCTGGTCTTTGCTTACATTCCACACAGATGAAGTTCATGGATACCGTGAATATATTACCAAAATACATTGTCTATCTCAGAGAACCTACTAGTTTTTTAGTGAAAGTGTTTATAATAAAATTTTTGGTGGCATTTAAGAATGGAGGATGAAACGAGGTTTTAATATCAGATAGTATCATCTCTTCCTGTCTATCATAGAATGTATACCAGATATTTATAATTCTTGGATTTAAAACCTGCCAAGCTTGATTATTAAGAAACCCAGAGCACCTTAATGTTAAATGAATTGAGAGTATTTCCTGAGAGACTAGAGAGTTTGAAAAGCTCATGAAGCATTTAAAGTATTTAAGAAATCAAAATTTGCCTATGGTTTGCTTTCTAATTGTGGACTTTCTTTTCACTTTTACGTGAAGCGATGAGGTTTAATTTCATACAAGAACAAGGTGTGAGATATGGGACAATTCTTTACGCGATTTAAGCAGAGGCTTCCTCATTTCTCCTTTCCCTAATAAAGTAATGCTATTTATTTGTTACATCATTATGATGAGTATCTCATTTAATGTACTCTGTTTTAGTTTTCCTTCTGTGCATGTCAAGATTGTAACCGTATGTTTTTGGCTTTGCCAGCCAGGAGATTCAAAACCTGTTACTCTTGTCAACATTGGAGGTAAAAAAGTTATCAGGGGAGGAAATGGGATCTGTGATGGCCCTGTTGATGATTCCAACATTCAAGCCGTGATTAAGGTTGTGCATGAGAGAGGTTTTGGTCATATGCACGACACAAATTTCAGGTGTCACCGCCTTTTTGTTTTTCATTTTTTGTTTCAAGCCATCCTTTTAATTTCATACCAAGTTGAATTACTTGAAAGAATTTTCTTAATCTACCACTATGTAACGTATATATGCTTAATATTGAAACTGATTTCACAGAGAAGGTTTAGTGAAAGAAGGATCTCCTTTTTCCCATACAATGTCTCATGAAGCCTATGCTAATATGTATGGCCCCACTACTGGAGACAAAATTCGGCTGGGTGACACAGATTTATTTGCAGAAATCGAAAGAGATTTTTCTGTTTATGGTGATGAATGTGTATTTGGAGGTGGAAAAGTTTTGAGAGATGGAAAGGGACAAGCGTGTGGGTATGCAGCAGCTCACTGTTTGGATACTGTTATAACAAATGCTGTAGTCATTGATTATACAGGAATTTTTAAGGCTGACATTGGAATTAGAGATGGAATTATTGTTTCCGTTGGGAAAGCTGGCAATCCAGATATTATGGATGGAGTATCACATGACATGATTATTGGGGTAATTCATTTACAATAACAGCTGTTATGGTACATGCACCTGCATAGTGTTATACTCTTACTAATCTTGATCTGTTTGGATTAGGTGAATACTGAGGTTATTGCTGGAGAAGGAATGATTGTAACTGCTGGAGCTATAGACTGTCATGTACATTTCATATGCCCTCAGTTGGCATATGAGGCAGTATCAAGTGGTGAGATATCTGTGCAAATACTTAAATATTTTTTTATTTTTTACCTTATTTGTAAATTTGGATGGACCTGACACTGATTGCTGCAATTTACATGATTGTTTTTTGCTTATCATGGCTTGATATGCAAATTTTTTCTGGCTTGATGAAATCCAGGCCTCTTTTGAATTTGGTCCTGTGGTTAATTCATGTTGGCCCTAGGTTGTTTCTGATGACGTCTAAAACTCCTGTGTATATATTCAGCCATATTTTTATCATGACTACCGTGTCATTGTTTTTGTTGAATTAAATGCATATATCTCTACTTTGGTCCTCTCTGCATTCAGAAGGTATAAAAAAGAAAAGCCTGTATGCAGAAGCTTAAGTGTCCATTTATTTGTTGGAATGATTTTTCAATTTTCATTTTTCAACCGTGAATCTGATAGAATATGCGTTGAGGTTACAGACACGACTCAAATGTGAAGAGATGTAGACACAAGGAAAACTCCAACTCTCTAAAAGAGAACAATAGACACATATTTTGTTATTTTTCTTTCTCTTCATGATCACTACACTTGTTGATAACTAGCACTCCTTGGTTCCATTCTCTCTCTCTCACGTGCATGTGTCCTTTAGATTTTGCAATCTAGACCTGTTCTGACTTATCTGGGGAAGACAGGTAGGTAAAAGCTAGTCTTCAGTTTTAAGAATGTCTCATTTTTGGTCCAAAACCTGAAAGAGAAAGATATTAAGCATTTCCTGCTGAACAAAACTAGTGTTTTGAGTTAGCTGCTTGCGATGCATGCAGGCATCACTACTTTGGTTGGAGGTGGTACGGGACCTGCGGATGGGACACGTGCGACTACTTGTACGCCAGCACCATCACACATGAAATTGATGTTGCAGTCTACGGATGAAATACCCTTAAATTTCGGTTTCACAGGAAAAGTATGCTTTACTTGTCACAAACAAGCTTCATTGCTACGATCATCTTGTTTTTTATTATCCGTTATATGTGCTTCTCAATTGCACATTAGTAAACATGCATGAAACAGCACATGGTTCGAGGACTTACCATCCAAACGAATATAGTCAATATTCTGGATCTGTATGCTCTCCCCTTTGCCCCTCTCTCTCTCTAACTATATGTCTGACTGTCTTTTGCACATAAGCATAAAAGTATATACACGTATCTCTATGTTTAAGTTAATAACCTTTTGCCTTTTATAGGGAAACATTCCTTCTTGTGTCTGGATTGTCCAGTTTACCGTTATAATGCACATCCTTGCATTTTCAGGGAAACAGTGCCAAGCCAGATGGTCTACATGAAATAGTCAAGGCTGGAGCAATGGGACTGAAGCTTCACGAGGACTGGGGATCAACACCTGCTGCAATAGACAATTGTTTGTCTGTTGCTGAGCAGTACGATATTCAGGTAATCTCCTTCTTTTCAGAAAACTCGAACCCTCAGCATCCTATTTATTTCAATTACAGTTTATCATTTTGGTGAAATCTTGTAGGTTAATATCCACACTGACACCTTGAATGAATCTGGATTTGTGGAGCAAACAATTGCTGCATTTAAAGATCGAACGATTCACACATATCACAGGTATAAGCTGCACCATACTGTCCCCTTTTCGCCCTGCAGGTTGTCACCCTAGTACGGAGGGAAAGAAAAGAAGAGATAGTAATAAAACATATATGTTATACGTGCATGATATACTTTTACATTCTTTTGCAGTGAAGGTGCAGGTGGTGGTCATGCTCCCGATATTATTAAAGTTTGTGGCGTAAAAAATGTCCTGCCCTCATCAACTAATCCAACCCGCCCTTATACTTCAAATACTGTAGATGAGCACCTTGACATGCTGGTGAGAGAAGATACTAGAAGTAATATACAAATATCTGAATAGTCATTCCTAAAGTGGTTACATAATATGCAGATGGTCGCCCATCACCTTAACAAGGACATTCCAGAGGATGTAGCTTTTGCTGAATCACGAATCCGGGCGGAGACAATAGCTGCAGAAGATATCTTGCATGATATGGGAGCAATTAGCATTATATCTTCTGATTCACAAGCTATGGGTCGCATTGGAGAGGTTCTCAGTATAGTCATAGTTTTTTTGTCTTATTTCCATCAATTGGGCTTTCTCTTCTTCTTTTTTTTTTTTTTTTTGGGTTCAAAATAAGAGCTGTTCCAATGTTGATCAATTCCTTGTAGTGTCTTCGAGCTTATATGAACTATATTGTACTAGCTTTTGTAAATTGCTTCCAATTTGCCATTTTTAAGAATTCAACGAACTTTTCTTGGTGTTCAGACTTTTCTGTATTATGAGACTTAACAATGGCAGATACTTGTTTGTTTACCAGGTTATCTGCAGAACTTGGCAAACTGCCCACAAAATGAAGCTATTGAGAGGATCACTGGAGAGCGACGCATCAGAAAATGACAATCTACGAATTAAAAGATACATTGCAAAGTACACCATAAATCCTGCAGTAGCTAATGGCTTTGCTCAATATATTGGATCAGTCGAGGTATGACACCTGTAGTATCATTTTGACATTTTTGATGATCTAAGAACCATGGTCGTTCCCCGAGGAGGCATCTGGTCACTCTAGCATATATATATGATTAGTAGGTTGTTCAGAGACGGTCATATTGTCCTTTGGAATCTCTGATCTAGAGAAGTATGTAGCTATTTGTATTAGATGCTTGTTAGACGCTTCTCAAGGACATATAGTTGGAACTTGAAACATCTTCTATATGAATTTTTGACAGAAGTGTACATAATTCTCATTGAATATCTTCTAGAAAATTCTCAGTGATTGTCTATCAGTAGTTAGCTTTGGTTCTTAATGATATAGATTGATTTGTATACTGATTTGGTGCAGGTGGGGAAATTGGCTGATCTGGTTGTTTGGAAGCCTGCCTTCTTTGGGGTAAAACCAGAAATGGTGATCAAAGGTGGCACAATTGCACGGTCTAATATGGGCGACCCGAATGCGAGTATCCCAACTCCTGAACCGGTAATTTTTACTGCCTACTTCTTCCATTACCTCTCAGTTGATTTCAGAGATCTGTTGGCGAGGCGTCTGGTCCTTGCCAGACTTTCATATCCTCTAGCTGAAAGGAGATTGAATATGTGTTCTATATTTTAGCTTACGCTGTTACCTGTGAAAAGTATTAACTTTATATATTGTATGGAAGAAATCTGAGTCTTTCACCCGGTTATAGTTCGCAGAGCTTTAATCACAGGTGCTCACTAAATGATCTAATTTTTTAACTCTAGTCGCAAGAAGTTGATAGCCCACAGCTGTTTGGAACATTAAGTGGCAGTCCAGAAGGGAACATTACATTTGACAATCTGAGCCACTTTTTCATGTTCGTAGTCATAAGTTTGAGATATCTTTGTTGCTTTTGTTGTGCCAACATATGACCCTAAGAGCTCAAATAATTTTAAGGTCTTGCTGGAAGAGTTATTCATGGTGTCTCCACATGACTCTAGAGAAGCGAATAATGACATAGCGTAAGTTTTTACAGGTAATAATGAGGCCTATGTTTGGAGCATTTGGAAAGGCTGCGAGTGCAAATTCAATTGCTTTTGTCAGCAAGGTACGAACACCCACCCCCAACCCCAACCCCCGCCTTCTCTCCTTCTCTCCTTCTGTGTGTGCCTGTTTGACAAAAGGTTCATTTGTATATAAACCTACTCCCCTCATCACCCTCACGGCCTCACAAACAGGCAGCTCTGAATCATGGTGTGAAAGAACTTTATGGACTCAACAAGAGGGTGGAAGCTGTAAGTAACGTGAGGAAGCTCACAAAACTCGACATGAAGCTCAATAATGCCCTTCCAAACATTGAGGTAGATCCAGAGACCTACAGGGTGACAGCTGATGGAGTAGTCCTTACCTGTGCGGCAGCTGCTACAGTTCCTCTTTCCCGGAATTACTTCCTCTTTTAGGTGTGTTGGTTAGATCACCTAGCAAACTTACTTTCTCATAAATGTATTAAGGTTGCTGAATATCGATTTGCATAGGCTCGAAAGACGAAGTTGTGGAAGAATATATTTGTTCTTCAGAGTGCAATCTGGTGCACTATGTTACCGCTATACACAGAATTAAGGGAAGGATCGAACATACTTTGCGACCACTTCTTTAATGAGTTCATCTAACTTTAATAAGGGTCCCAGTAATGGTGATTACTCATGAGCGTTCTCTTGGGCTTTGGTACCTGCGTTTACTGGCCAGGTGATCCAGGCATGTATAAAGTATATTACCTTTGTCATTATTCCAAGCCATTTTCATGAGAAACATGTATATGAAGCTTTACCATATCTTGACCGTACAAAAAGCTTAATCATATTGCTCATTTACTTGCAAAAGCAAAAAGTTTGAGCCTTCAAGTATACACACCATTTTCATAAAATCGAAGTGGTCCCTATTTTTAAATCCATGACATCTTGTTCTATACTGTGTTGTATTACATTTGTGTACAGTGATTTGGTCATTATAAACGATATGAGAGCAAGTTGTAGTTACAAGTGTGAATTTATAATCAGTGCGTATTAGGTTGGTGTTTAGTTTACAATTGCTCGTGTTTACTGTTTTTGTACACTATGCTAAGTATTTGGGTCTAGTTAGTTTAATTCAATGTATTGACAAGTTAGTAGTTAAACTCAAAATGTTATAGACTGCGTAATAAGTTTTCTTCTCCCTTTAAAACAAATCAAATCAAACAAGGGAGAAGGGACGAGGAGGGCTTGTTAGATGAGGAAGTATTTGGATGGAGTTAGACAGATATTGAGATTCAAAACTTCTTTTTTTAAAAATAAGATTTTACTTTAAACAAAACTATATAAAAAGAATTAAAAGATATTGCTTACTTTTAAATGAGAATTAAAAAGAGAAAAAGAAATATAAAAACTCAGCTCGATTCCAAATTTAGGATGTAAAGCTTCCGTGATTTTTTGGGTCATGGTAAAGCTTCCATGATTGCTTCCTCTTTCTTTTGTCTTTGTCTTTCACCAATTTATTATATTCCATGTGGTTGTCTCTTGCGTGATTGGGTTTATGCCTGGCATCACCGGAAAGCGAAAAGGGCAAAAGGTAATACCAAACAATATTCAACATTAGACTGGAACAATAATTTATTAAATAAGCCCCCCAATGGGGAAGCATAGATGGTACTAAGAATTCCTGATTTGATTGAATCACTGTATGCCGTTGAAATATGCTACGCTGTACTCTATGAATTTTGGTTAAATATAACTGGTGAGTATGTGATGCGTTCAAGGAAGTAATTGTTGGGATTTTATTATTGACATAATACATGTTTATTGCGAGCTGATTGTGTGTATGTATTTTTCAAGATTGTCAATAATAATAATAATAATTTACTATATAAAATAATAAATCTCCTCGTTTATAGTAATAAAAGATGTGAAGTTAATAAATAAGATTTTTTTGACCAAAATAAATAAATAAGATTTTGCGCGTTATGCATAAAATTAATGAGATACAAAATTTAATATATGGATTTCCTATGTGACCTTTTCAAGGTATAGAAGGTCAAGTATAAGAGAAAATAATAGGGCTCAAGTCTTTGGCATTGGGATCACGTTATGGATCAACCCACTTTTTTATTTTATTTTATTTTATTTTTTAAGTAATAAGAGTACATTACCCAATATGCGTAACGAGCATCTTCTAATTACCCCTTAATGAGAATAAACATAATGATTGCGACATTTCCAGCAAAAAAAAAAATAATGATTGCGACATACTTCAAGATCGTGGAAATTATCCAATTATGTTTTAACATTTCCTCACTTGTGTGTTTCGGAGCAAGTAAAGCACTTGACATTCATAATCATATCAAGAATATAAGCAACTATTAAAATTAAAACTTGAAATTCTAAGATATCCTTTATACATCCTATCAACTAAACTATCAATTAAGGTCGAGAATAAGTAATATTTTTTAGAAAAGATTTCCTCAATAATATGACATTATAAACAGAATTAATCGATAATAAATTAAAAATGATGTAGAATTGATTTGTCTTCACAATCAATAATCATTTTGTCATCATAATTATTATTACAATTAAATTTTCTCACCACTTGATCATGCTTAACAAAAGATCTTTTAAATCTCGAACTTATAAGTCACTCTAACCATATTTAGATTAAAAAAAAAAAAAAAAGGCCATTTGATCACCCCACCAAATGTTTAATATAAAAATCTTTTAACATACTTCAAAATTTCCAATATTTTAGTGTTCTCCCAACCCCAAAGGCAAATGAGTCAAACATAGTAAATCAAGAAGATCATAATGTATGCATCCAACATTTGATCTCCAAACTTCAAGGCAACAAAAAAATAAAACCTTTTTGCTACTTAAAAATATCAAAGAAAGCTTTTGTTTTTCATCATCATCAGCATAAAAAATGGCTGAAACTGAAACACACATACAAGTTGAACAACAAACAGAGCCTCAAATTCAAACCCCTTTACTTAACAAAGACCCAAATGGCCAAGAAAACCAAAACCAAGAAGAAAATGATTCAAAAAACACCACCCATTTAGATAAAGCCCTTCAAAAGCTAGACACATATTTGACCATAATTGGTTTCAACCAATGCAAAGTTTTGAACTTTATGCTATCTTGGTTAGCTTTCTTGTTGATTGGTGTTGTAGTGCCTGTGTTAATGCTTGAGTTGTCTGATAGTTGTTCAGGTTGTGAAAAGGCTCAAATAAAGAGCTTTGAGATTGATATTGTGGCCTCTCAGGCTTGTTTAGCTGCTGCTGCTTTGCTTTGTCTTTCACATAATTTGAGAAAGTATGGTATCAGGAAGTTTCTGTTTGTTGATAGGCACAGTGGCCATATGGAACGTTTCAGTGACCAATATATTGAGAAAATTCGAGTGAGTATTTCATAATCTTTTCATCTCATATGTTTGTTACATGATTTGTGTCTGAGTGGTTTACAAGTTAGTGCGTGCATTTAAGTTGTTTTCAACGACGAGTCTTGCTTGTGAGCTTGGAATTCTGGTCTTGGAGCATGATAATATGTGTTTGTGTCAGATCACTACATATTTGCAAGTTTTCTGATATTATGTGTACATTTCTCTGTGTAATAGAGGATAGATTGATCATGGGTACTTTGTGCATGAGAATTTTGTATCACAAATGTTTATTAGATTTCTAGGAGCTTCAATTATTAAGTCATATGGGATTATTGCCTTATCAGTTATCATGTAACTGATAATTTTCGATATATTGAAGAAATGGGAGTACTTCTTGATGTTTTATGGAACATAACGAATGGATACGGTTGGTATGTATAGATGAACAACTTTGACATTGTAGATGTGAACATTGCTTAGCTGTTGGGATGTTCAAATAGAGTTGAACTTTTAGATTCCAGTGAGTGATTCAATTTTGATTTGATGACCTTAGATAATGCAAGCAAATTCATTGGAAATGCCAGTGCTGTGAATAGGAGAATACATGAAAGTTTCATTGAAAATGACTTGAGTGCTAGATACATAATGCTTATTTGATCAAAATCAGATGTTGTTTGAAGAGCATAAGCAAATAAAAGCTAAGAGTGTTGCCTTCAACGATGGAAGTTATGCCTATTCCATTTCTGAACTGAGAGATTTAAAACAGTCCCGGACCAACTTTTCCAATTTTGAAGAATCACTACTACCTAATCCTTGACTGCTTTGATCTCGAGCGTAAAAGAAACTAGGCAATTTTCTTGTTGTTTACTTTCTTTCATTGAGAATCAATTTGATGATGGTTATCTTGATCAAATTTGTTGATAAAACAACCACTTAAATTGTGAATGTTTTCCCTTCTATGATCTCTTTGTTTGTTGTCATCCACTACTAAGACATACAAATTCCTAACCACTTGATTGTTGCAAAAATTTAAATCTTTCAAGTCTTGAGTTGTCTTAAATATACCAATTCAGGTCTTTTTATGGAAGCTTCAAATATTGTCGCCAATATAGGGAAGCTTTACTTTGATTTATTTCCTTTTTGCAGGAGTCTGTCCGTTTGCTAATGCTGTGGTTACTGCCGTGTCTAATTTTGAAGGCTGTACGTGAAGTCATTCGTATTTTTTATGTGCATCACGAGTCATGGTGGCACTCTGTCGCTATATTATTCGCTTTTCTTGTTTCCTGGATTTACATAACTACAGTCTTCCTATCAGCCTGCATTTTGTTCTATTTGGTCTGCAATTTGCAAATTATACACTTCGATGACTATGTAAAGCTCTTGGAAAGCGAATCTGAAGTTTTAGTGTTAATACAAGAGCATGCCCGACTACGGCATTATCTCTCAAAAATAAGCCACAGATTTCGAATTTTTCTCCTTTTGGAGTTCTTGGTTGTCACTGTGAGCCAGTTTATGACTCTCTTCCAGACTACAGGATATAGTGGCATATTAAGTTTCGTAAATGGTGGTGATTTTGCAGTAAGTTGAACTTCTGAGCTGCATATATCTTGTATGTTTCATGATATGAATCAGATTTTTCTAATATTATTATTTTATATAATATCTAATTATCCAGATAGATGTAATGCAGGTATTACGATTAGATTAATGCACGATGTTCATAAAGTGTTCCAAGTAAAAACTACTTGGTGCAATAAGAGTTTATGTAGATGCTCTAATGGATGAGTCCTTCAGAATTTATCTTCATTTGTTTGATACAACATATTTAGCAATCTTCATTCTTGATATAAAATGTTATGCATTAAGTTTTCAATCTCAAATTTCCCCAAAGCAGATAACCTTTTTTAACTTATCCTACATTTAACAAATTAATGAGTCAAATTTTCGGCTTGATTCATCTAATTCTGAAAGAATGGTTGTGATTCATGCTGCATGCAATCCTTTACTTGATTAGCTGTCCTTTGAAAAATGGGATCCATTATTTTTAAGTTTCTCATTTAATGACCGTTATTTTACTTGTTCAAAGGTTTGATTTCTTTTCTTTTCTCTTACTCCTGGTTTTCCAGGTCTCATCAATTGTTCAAGTGGTGGGAATAACTCTATGTTTAAATGCTGCTGCAAAAATATCACATAGAGCGCAAGGGATTAGCTCATTGGCAAGTAGGTGGCATGCATATTTGGCGTGCAGTTCTAGTGATGCTTCTCAATTGAGAGTTTCAAATAGCAATGCAAACTTTGAGTCTGCTTACTCTATAAACAACTCAGAAAGCGATTTGGAGTCTATGGATTTCACTCCAATACCCACAAATACACAACTGACGGCTTATATGTCTTCCTACCACAGGAGGCAAGCTCTAGGTATGCATTCAATAATTAGTTTTATCATAAGTATTGAGTATATTTTCGCATTTGTACATAAATCTTTTCTCTGTACTTTCTGTTTTGGAGGAAACTTCTTTGGCACACTCACAATCTCCTTCAAATATATGCTTTGGGCTGTATGTTATTTAAGGAGTGGATATTCCGATGGCGTGATCCTTATGTATGACATATGAGATTAGGAAGAAAGATACAACTTGTTAACCAATATAATGAGCATTTAGTGTATCAACCAGTGCAATCAGGTGTGTTTGGCATTAAGCTACTACAATTCACAAAAATTCTTCATTTTTCCTTAATAACTAGTCAAAACTACTAAGTTTATGAGCAATGGCAGGTGAGGTGAGAGTCCTTCACTGCCGATCATAGCATATTAAGGTTAGACTTGGCAATTAACTATCTGATGTGATCCAAATATTTGCTTAAGAGTTTCTTCATGTAACTAATCAAACTGCTATTGACAAATGAGAGTTCCTTTTCAAAACAACATCTTGCACTTTGATGTTTCTTCATGATTCATCACTTGTTATGAGTTATGATCCATTTTTGTGGTATAACATGTAATTTCATTATTCTATATACATGGGCTGATCTAAAATGGGGGCTACCGGGAGCAGCTTCCCTCCCTGATCCGTTGAGTTCCCTAGTAGCCGATTAGAACTTAATTAAACAAGGCTGGAGCACTGATACATTTGCCACCACTAAACTGAGGAAAGAAGTCTTGCTTGCCAAAATCTATATGGAACTAGAAACGAAGCATTAATTGTCGAAGTTTTTTCCCTTAAGCTTTTACAAAGTGGTGTGCCTCTCTTATTCTCTTTGTCACATTTGATGGCAATTTTTCCTTTCCTTTCTTACTTGTTTCTCTCTTCTTCTTAATCTTTTTATTGATTTTTCTAAGTACTCCTAGCTCCATGGTCTTTAGTCATTTTCGACCAAAAACTAAAGGCTATTTGTTGTTTGAAAAAATTCTACTTGCCTGGAAGGAGGGGATAAATGAAGTAACAGACTTAATATATAGAGTGGTAGATAAAGAAGTAATTGAACTATAGGAGGAGCCTTGTCCGACAAAAGACAAAAACGAAAAAGAACAAGTCTTAAACAAAGGAGCAAGATGTTTGGAAGTGGAGACTTTCATATTAGAGTTGAGGAAATACATATTAAAAAGTACACTTGTTTTCTTTCCCTACTTATAGATGTCAATCATTTTTGGAGATCTTGCATTTTTTGCAACTTTTAGAGTAAGCAAATTGAAACGATAATTCATATTCTTGTAAGCATAGCCCGCAATAGGAAAGATTTCTAGATTTGCCCATCTCTACGCTCATAAAGTCATTCCAAAAGACTTGCGGAAGGGAGTTTAGATCATCATAGAACTGCAGAAAGATCCGTCCATGACGAATCTTTACTATATATAGGCTAACAATGCCTAGAAAATGATGTACGGTAAGAGAGTCCACGATCATCTTATGTAAGTTTTTGCCTTCATAGGCTGTTGTGTGCATTAATTTGTAGATAAGTGTGCCCTCTTCGGCATAAACTAGAGGTGTACGGCTTTATCTTTTACCGAAAGTACAATACAAAGAAAGCTACAGAAGAGTGATTTGCTTTTCCTTGAACATGTCAAGCAGCAACCTTCCTTCCCCTTCAATGTATGTTTGTTCTTTTCGTTTCCATTAAGGGAGAGAGTGGGGCAGTGGTAGGTTCTCCATGTCTCATAGTCATTCATCTGCCATACGTGCTGTAGGACTTCATTCTTTAAATTTACAGTTGATTTCGTGTCAAACTCAACAAAATACTATATACTTGAACTCTATGAAAACTATTTACCTTCCCTATGCAGTGATGTATTTGCAGAACAATCCAGGGGGAATCACAATATTCGGATATACTGTTGATCGCGGTCTGATCAACACGATCTTCTTCATCGAACTCTCTTTGGTCCTCTTTGTGCTTGGGAAGACTGTTGTTTTCACCTCAACGTGATAGATTACATCGCGTTTCAGAGTGATAACTGTCACGACACATAATCTACGCTAGATTATCGTTTGTCTATTTCATTTACAAATTGCAGTAGCTGCCTTGTCCGAGACTGGATGGAACTAAAAACCATAGTCTAGCCAGGGGAAAGTCGAGGCTCGCCATGTGTATCAACTCCTGGAAAGTCCAATTCCAGCAACCTCTTGTGCTTTACTATGAGGTTAGTGCCAATAAAGGTCACTGCAATCTGTTTAAGGACGGCTTCTATGAAATGATTTTACGAGATTCAACCGATTGTTTTGATCGTGTAAGTAGTATTATTCACATTTGATCGAAATATCTGGTTCTGCTTTAGGAATAGTTTTCAAGGGAAAAGAAACGCCATGAGTTTGTGCATGCCCCAAAACAGATTCTATTTAGATGGAGTTTGTCTAAAACCAAAAGTGGAAGTTGTAAAACACGTACCACTCACATTGAACATTGAAAATTTTGTCTTGTACAGAATGTAGCATATAGAATGAGAAGGATGTCGAATTTCTTGTTTTTTTCTTTTCTTCTTTTTCCTTCCACAAGAGACACTTTAAAAGAACAAGCGAAGGGTGTGGCAATCACTCCACACGTGATATCCAATTGGCATTTGCAAGACATAATTAGCAAGTTAGTTCATACATTGATTTGCTTCTTGAAAAGCATGAACTAGTTGGAACCCAACGCACGAGGAAAGGGGAAAATCAACCCAGTTGTGCAAATTATACCTCTGGAGCAAAAGTTTCAACTGGTGGACAAGGTGGATCTGGAGCCTTGTACCCGTGTATGAAAGCCCACCAAGCTTTATTGCACCATGTGCACCGGACTATTATCAAATTGAGCCCTAGCGCCCTTCCAGCCTTGATTATGGTGCAAAAACGAGAGAGATCAAGCATTGCTTTCGCTGTGAGTTTGGCACTTGGCGGCCCAGTTGACAACTTGTTTCATAGTTCTTTGCACACATGACTTCAATGGCAATTAGTTTGGTATCATCCACAATTCGCTTTACTTTCATGTTAACTTCAGTACTAGGTATGGTGATTGGTTTAAAAACTGTCCCAGCATCATTATATTAACATTAGCTTAAGTCCCTCCAGAGAACAGACCCTAAGGTCTGATCAGTCGAGCTACCCCTAAGGGTAATACATTGCGCATTCCTTGCCTTTGTTCTTCAATCAATGACACCCTACCCAGAAAAATATCACTATGCCCCATAAAAGTCCACGTAGACGCAAAACATCAACAGCAAAAGCACACAACACTGCTATCACTTGCTATAAAACAAAGAAATGCAACAAGAAGCGACCATAGATTCAAAAAGAACAACGCCTATTCTCAAGAACAAAATGAGAGAACACTAAGCTCTTTTAATGCAAGTAACCTCAAGCTTTTCAGCAACACTCGGTACGGTTATCAACCACATGATACATAACATGCTCGTCCCTAACACCGATTAAGCAGGCCCTTACAGAAAGATAATAAATATAAACCACCAAAAAAGTTATAAGGCTTCGCCAAAGCGGCACGAGAAAAGAGAAGGGGAAAAATAAACAAAAGGAATAGTTTCTTGACAATAATGGTACCATATGGATTGCTCTTAAGAAGCCTCTTGGGAATATACTGACATGTATAGGAGGTTGCACTTTCCCAGTCAGAACCATCCTCTAGCAGTGCATCGGAATTGGATAGTCCATCTACACCGGTAGAGAACTACGTGAAGGTCGGTCAGGTTGGTTGATCTTTGGCTTGCTGATTTCAACCTGAAGTAAGCATCCATACAAGCGGTAGAGGCTAAAATAATCCTACGCCAGATTAGCCACCGTGACCGCATTTTGATTAACACATTATTGCAAACCAACTTAAACTAACTGTAATGGAAAACATGCTTCTTGTACTAAGATAAAAGTCCATTGTCCAGCCTTTCAGCATAGAATCAAGAAGTTGAAGTACTTCACCTATAGCGAATTCATAATGACTGGGTATTAGCAACTGGACCTATCAACGATTCGTGCAACTAATAGATCATCATTCTTGGGAATATATCAATGTGTATGTATACATACACCACACTGCAAAGTATAAGAACCAATGGTTGATGTCATAACTACCTACTGAATAATTAAAAGATAGCCAAGCTGAGCCAGACCACAAAAATCAAAAGTTCAGATATGAGATAGATTCATGTACCAAAGGCAAGGGGGCACAAAAGTTGGATCAAGATTATCAACACTACCACAACCCGAAAGCATCAAAGATAATAAACGGATACAAGAACATACACACCTATCACCTCCACATGCTTGTCAGATCATGTTAATGAGACATGTCAAAAGCATTCCACATCTATTCTTCATTGCCCATGAACGGTATACTTCATTTCTATCAGAATATAGATAATGGTTCAAAGAATCTCTTACAAATTTTTATTTCCAGATGTCTTTAAATGGAAATAGTAATGATCAGGATCAGGAAAGCTGAACACCAACATAAAAGCACAATCATCTTTTAACATTTAAACATTAAGAAAATTTCAAAAGACGAATATATGTCATCTAATTTGCTTTTTACCCAAAACGAAAAATAATAAAAGAAAAGATTAGTATTGACATCATAAAGGAGGTTGGTGGGAATAGATGGAAAATAGTAACAAAGGTCATTACAAGTATACACTCAGATATAGCATCATAGTTGCACCCAAGCAAAACACAAAAGAGTTAGTTGTGCAACACAGACATTTTTATGTTGATATTTCCGCTAAACAAGCATATTGCAGATTCATCACTGTGTTTCTTATGTCATGCAAGAAGTTTTAGGATTTGTCCAAAACAATTACAGAAACCCAAAAGACACATTTAAGAAGTTCAAGACTAAGAATGAACAAGGGGAAAAGAACTGTAGCCTTTGAAAATTAGAAACAGTACCTACGCAACATAGAACTGATAAACACAAAATGAACACAAAACTCAAACAGAGGTGTAAAAGAAGTACTCATGAGCATTGTACAGACAGGAGTGCAAGTATGTGTAGTAAGCTTGAGGAGACAAAATAAATACCTGAAGGGCGGGGAAAAAACATTTGGAAATTCTATATATGCCAGAGTAGGCAGGTAAGCTCCTGAACCTGCTTGCTTTGATACTGCATGACATTGCATATGAATGTCATAAAAGTTCAGGTACATTAAAAGTCAAAAATCTGGTAACATCACCAAAAGAAAGACCAAAAACTGTGATGATTCTCGACAGATAGTTAATAGAGGTAGTGATTCTTCTTGGCACACAGTTAATATAGGAGTGATTGCACTCTTAGATACGACAATAATACATAGTTCTTTCAACTTTGCATTTGGGTCGCGGCAGATGAAAGGAGAAAAGAAACTAAATTACACATCACGCAAACATATGTTCTCTATCAACAAGATGCTGGCAAAATGAATTGAACTCATAAGTGGTTAAGCTTTCAGAGGTATCAAATGATTGTGACTGATAATTGCCGACTGCTGCATGTGCTCAAAGTAGAAGCTTCAAGAACATCCTCATGTACATGTATTTTTATATAATGCTAAAATGCTGGATTTTTATTTATTTCTCTTTCTTTTTCCCCATTTGTTCAGTTTCTCTTTTTCTTTTTTATTGGGGATAAAGATGTGCTCCAAAGAAAAAATTTCACACAATGAATCAGCAACCTTTCTCATAAGATCTCTACCACCACAACCATAAGATAACACCCAGTAGATGCCTCATGTTAGTCAGATGGCTCTAATCAACTCTATCCGTCAAAGTAGATATTAACAGGAAACGCAGCCAGCACAAAAATTGTTAAATCAAGCCATTTCCAAAGATGAACCCAGATTCTATAGAAGTAGTGTCTACTAAGAAGTAGCTCCATTTGGATCAATCATTTGAAACATTAACTATAAGGAAATTTCTACCTTTTGACTTCAGTAACTATATTATCTTGTGATAACAGTGTAATTTCTTTTTTAATGGTCTATGCATGTACGTCTTATAAGAAAAGACAGAAAAAAGAAAAACCAATTTCCAATACACAAGTAATTAACTGAACAACAATCGAGTCTCTCCGCCTCTCCCTCTCTACTAAGAACATACTTAATCATATGAAATTGTAACTGTTTTGGGGCTCCGAATTATAAAGGCAGGTCCATCACTGGAAAATATCTCAAAAACAAAGCAGACAAAACCTAAGGTCTTATTAATGTCTAACATGCCCCCAATATGACTCTGGTAGAAGCAGAATATTCCACACGGATGGAAACATATTCCTGATCCTTTATTCACCCATATATTGAGATTTATTACCTTCAAGGTGCAAACTTCCTGTCAAATTCTTCATCAATGAAAAGCTAAGAATGCCCCCTCCGCTTTACACCGACGTCTCTTGCAAACACAATATAAAAATTAAAACTTACAGAACGAAGGGCACAAACAAATTTAATATTGATCTGCAATTTTAAACCACAAAATGGAAAACTGTTTACAGTGCCAATGGATATGTTACATACACGAGATTCAACTGAAACTGTTCCTTAAAAGGAAGGTCACTCTGCCACACCTTGCTATGCAAGCAGTGTCAGATGCTTTTCTACATAATGACCAGAGCAGAAGGACAACGTTAACCTGCAACATATCTGATCACATGCAAAGGAAAAATATTTTTTCTCCGCCTACTTCAACAAGGGTGCCTGCTAAAAAACAGCACGAATGATCGTCTTACAAACAATTTTGTTTTACTTCCTTCCAATGCACGCTCTCACCTCATCCATGTTAATTTGTAAGTGCTGCAGAATGCACCATGAATAGAAATATCCGGCCATTCACTTTGCTCAGCCAAATACACCCCCGGTCCCTACCCCTTGTTGCAACTCCTTCCGACGTAGCTCTTCCACAGGATCTGGACTCTTCATTATTCTTCGCATGCGCCTACATTAATCAAAGAACTAATAACTTTTCAGAAGCTCAAGAGAAACTGAACAATTTATTCAAAAACAATATGCAACATAAATACCTGTCTTGAGCATGCTGAGCAGGAAAAGTAGGCATGAATTCTTTGGACTTAGGAAGAGGAACTTCACGGAACCACTCATGGTTAAGAGCAGCCTCAGCAGTTATCCGCTGCATCATTTAACAAAGCTTTGTTAAAAAAGAAAAAACTAGGTTTCCTCCTGAGATGAAGTTACAAGTTCAACAAAGCTTTGTTGGGGAGAACTTTTTGTGCAATAGATTTACCTTCTCAGGGTCATAAGTTAGAAGCTTGTTCAGTAAGTCAAATCCAGCATCAGAGAGTACTGGTGCTCCTGTGAAAGATGTTGGGGGGAACTTCTTGCGCAATAGATTATACCTGAAACACATAAATCACTGGTTAATAGGAACAAAAATTGTTTCTTGAGGAACTCAAAACTGTCACCAACGGAGGCCACAAAGCCAGAACAGAATCACCCATAGCTGGAAGCCTGGGAAAACAGTGGCAAATAAAAAACATGAATCTCAAGACCAATTAGGTTAATAACTGAAAATAAAATTACAGATACTTACTGATGCTTTACGAAGTTCACCTTGACTCCTGGAAGTTTGGAGAATCCAGGCCATATTGTTTCATTGGGTGTGCCAAGAATTCTGAATATCTACAGGCACAAAGAAAGAATCAGCATAAGAATCAATTCTCTTCATGATATGAAGTTACCAGAAAAAAAAAATATATAAAATATGTACCTTGTCAAGTTGATCAACCTCTGTTTTCCCGTTAAACAGTGGCTCCTTCGATAAGAGTTCCGCCATAATACAGCCCAAGGACCACATGTCAATTGCGGTTGAGTATTGTTTGGCTCCCAAGAGAAGTTCAGGCGCCCTGTGCAATATGTGATCTTCAATTCAATCAAAGACAGATCATCTAACAGTAAAATTTTCAATCTTCTCTTCAGCCAGAGAGAGTTGAGATATATGATTAGGGGGGTTTGAACAAGTGATTATTGATGTCCACTATCCTTTCCACTTCTACAACAACAAAATGAACTTTTTGTTTTGTAAGACGCAACTCAATGACCAGGGAGGAATTTTAAAAGCACCAGGATACTTTCCCCTTTCACAACAACAAAATGACATCTTTTTGTTTGTAAAACAAAAAACACAATAACGAAGGAGAAATTTTCCATCTCAAAACAGTATTTGCATACATTAGGCTATCCTCAATGGAGGCTCTAAAATGTAAAACTTTCTATTTTTTGGTATTTTTAGAGCCCCATACCCTAAAAAGCAGCACTAATTGAAGCTCTATTTTGACATCTTTTAAGACAAAAGTAGTGGACCCCACGTACTTTTTTCATGAATAGTACTGCTTTTTAGGGTATGGGGCTCTAAAAATACCCAAAAATAAAAAGTTTTACATTTTAGAGCCCCTATTGAGCTTGCCCATACACTGCCAACTGAAGCCAAAAAGGAAGTAAGGAAACTGATCACTATCAAATTCAAGTAATTAGACATAGAGAATCAATATATCCACTATAAACTACACTATTGTCAGGACTGTAACAGGAAAATGTAACTATCCACAAAGGGGAACTACTGAGCATAAAAGATCAAGATTTCACATCAAATACAAATGTGCATGGCGTGAAGCTCACCTGTACCACAGAGTAACCACCAGATGAGTATATGGTTTTAATGGGCTTCCATACTGTCGAGCTAACCCGAAGTCACAGATCTTCAACTCACCACGGTTATTTAAAAGCAGGTTTGACGTCTTCAAATCACGGTGAAGCACCCAGTTATCATGAAGATACTTGATGCCCTCCAAAAGCTGAAGCATAAGACATTTAACTTCACTTTGACTGAAAGGCTGTTTCATGGTCTCCATCAATGCCTTAAGATCATGTTCCATGTACTCCATTACCATGAAAATGCTATCAAGACTGCTGCCTACAACAACTTCTTTCACATCAACAATGGAGGGATGATGAAACGAGAGAAGAATGTTTATTTCCCTCAAAGAAGTCAATGGAAAACCTTCTCTTTCTTTCTCCATCTTGACCTTCTTCAAGGCAACAATCTCACCTGTCTTTTTGTCCCTAGCTCTATACACCACCCCATACGTTCCTTCATCTATCTTGTTAAGTCTCTCGAACTCATCAACACTTCTACAACCTTGAAGCATGTTAACACTCCTCTGAGGGGGGAGTGCAGGTTCTGGTGTACCACGAGAATCACGTTCATCCTCAGATTCAGTGTCTGATTGGCTAGCACTAGCACCATCATAATGGTGACCCTCATCTATCTCCATGTAGTCATTCTTGTCTGTATCATGGGCAGGGTAACTATCTCTACTAGAAGACCTAACACATTCTTCAGATTCAGACGACTTTGACCTAACTCCTCTAGAACCTTCTCCCTTGAACTCCCCTAGCTCCGGAGTCAATGACTTCTGACGTCCCCTTGTTTCCACCGAACCAGATATGGATTTCTTCTTCAACTTGGGTATCTGTTCATCTTCAGAAATTTCACCTTCATCAGCTGGGGAATCCGCATTATTTGCCCATCGAGAGGACCTTATATTCCTTGTGGGCACAAATTCCTCATCTTCTAAGGTTTCTGATCTCTGATCATTACCCCAGCTAACTTCCTCAGGAGAAGGAGAGGTCAAAGCAATGGGCGAGTCAGCTGCATCTGAAACATGTGAGTCAAGTTCCAGATTAGGCTTCACTGGCGAAGGTTCGGAACTCTGAATCTTGCTAACCTTAGTAGGGCTAGGAGAAATATGTACACCCTCGTGTGTCTCAAGGCAAGACTTAGGCAAAGGAGGTGGAGGTGGTAAACTAGTAATTGCTGGGGAATTTCTACTCTTCAAGTTCCTGCTCGCTTCTTTATCATCTCTGTCCCAAATAATCGGCGAGAACTTCCTCTTCTTACTGTGAACAAGCGATTGATTCCCATTTTCTAACTTCTGAACCTCGATATCTTTAACTTGTGATTCCGAATCAATACCTCCATCAGAGCCACTCTCACTTGACAACTCCCCAGGCTCTCTATCAACTGCACTAACAGAAAATCCACGCCTTCTTGGACCTCCACCTCCACTACCCCCACCGCTACTCCCCGAATCACTCCTACTCGAAGTAGTAGACCTATACCCACCACCATTCATCACCTCCCTCTCCTTAACATCCTTCTGCCTAATCCTACTACCCCTATTATCTCCACTACCCTGGCCTCGAATCCGACCCCTCTCATAATCCCTATCGTCATTCCTTATCCGATCATAAACTCCCTTCGAATACCTGATTTCCCTCCTCGACACCTCGATATCCGTTTCTCGGTCCCTGAATTCATTGTCCCTGTAGCCTCCATGCTTTCCAGCCGCCATAAACTCTTTTTCGCGTGTGTATATATACCGATCGAAACCCTATTTGGGTCAAATCGCACCCACAAATTAAGGTACTAAACCAAAACCCTAACCCTAATTTCACCAAATCAGCCCCGAATTCCTAATATCAGAAACCCTACTTTCACACCACAATTTTGACTTTGACGTCGACTTTTGACTTTATTCAGTAAAATAAAAACAAAAAACACAGATCTGGTAACTAATAACGAAATTCAACACGAAAACAACGTGTAAAACTAATCAATATTCGATTTTTTACTTTTTTCGTTAAATTGAAAACAAAAGGGAAAAAAGAAGAAAAATTGATCGGAAAAAATATAAAAATAAGATTATGATGATATTTTTCTTTTTTGATGACTTTTTTTCTGAAAGCTTACCGATGAATCTAGAGAGAGAAATAGAAGGGGTTGCGTGCGGCGACGCTGCTTCTAGAGAGAGAGAATATAATTATATTTGTTTTGCCAACAAAACCAACCGCGTTGAAAGAAAGGGGCCTTTAGATTGGGCTTTGCGTGTGATCAAAATGGAAACCACTGAGGGGCCCCAAACTTTTGATGGAATTGCACTGAGCCCCTTATTTGACTAATATTTCATGTTAGATTCGGTGAAAATGAAATATGTCGGATGAAGACTTGACTATTAAAATCATTTTGTTTTCAAATTTTTAGTAGATTTTTACTCTTTTAAAATGAATAGTAGATTATTATATTTGAAACACCTTTTATGTATATTAACTCATGGTTGGTTAATTAATGTACCAATTATAGAATATTTGATCGAGCATACTCAAAAGACAAATTACTGTTTATGTGAAAATTTTGATATTATATATGCAAATTTATGTGGATATAGCAAATGTATTCAATTATTAGCCAATATTATTTTTGAAGTGATTATTAGAAGTATCCTTTCGAAGCGATCAATTTATTCCTTTTCTTTTCAATTATAAATCCTAACCAACCATTTCTACCACAAATCTGTAATTCACAAATCCTAATCCTAATTCCTAAATTAGAAACCCTCTGTTCTTATCATCTAGTATACAGAACAATATTCATGTGGAAGTTGTTAACTCACAATCAGAAAGAAACCTTGGGAAAATTAAAAAAAATGAAAATAAAAAATTAGGCCAGCCTAGTCTAACTTAGCCCAGTTATGATCAAGGTGTTGGGCTCGTGGGTCGAACTGCGTCTTAAATTTTGAGAAATAATTTCAACCCATTAAATACTTAAACTAAGGTAGATTCGATTTTTTCAACTCACGACTCGTATAAATTGAGTTGGACTTAATTGGATCAGATTGATCCAAATACCAACTCTAGTAATTGATTATAATTTTTATTTTTTCTCATTTAAAAACAAACATTTACATTTAAAAAAAAAGGTTACAGAGGAACGGGCCAAATCAACGCGACCCAAATAGAAAACAATCTATTTGTGGAAAACTACCATAATTAATACAGTTTCTATTATTTGAATAAATCATTGAATCCTTGTTGAATAGGGTTTTCGTTTAGGAATCTTATTAGGAAAAGTTATTTGTTTAGGAATCCAATTCAAAACCATAACCCCTAATTAACGTTTCTTACATAATATGTATTTTTTTTTTAATTCAGGAAGCACAAAATGCAATATAACTAACGATATTGAAACTCGTAATTGTTATCATAGCACTGTGATAAGAGGTGTTTCTCCTGAGAATGGGAAGACGTCACTCTAACCGCAGCAGAAGAAGCTATCAACGTTCACCATTGCGGAGGATATTGAGAGATGATGAAAGACTTGTTTCGCCATGGTTGGGAGCTGGTACGAGACTAAAAATTTGTTGTAATTGTTCTTGTTATTCTGGTTAACAACAGATAATTAAATGCTGTACCTAAACTTAACTGCAAACTTGACGTCCGTCCACAGGTGCTTGTAGCTGGGATAACTGGGATATCGCGGCTCCTCTTCCATCTCCAATACGTCCATCTGGGCCGGTGTCTCCGGAACGAAGTTCAAGTCCACTTGTTTTTGTTCCAAGTAATCGGAATCGGAATCGGAATCAGGAGAAGGGAATTTCCGAAAGAATGAGTATCGAGATGGAGAACGCAAAAAAACTGGTATGTATGTAATACTTACTTAATGATGCTCGTCCCAGCTTTAGTCTGTCACAACTACCCTCTAGATATATACAATTTGTTATCGTAAGAATATTCAAGTTATCTTCATATTGAATTTAATTTAAATTGTTGTGATATGGATATAAATTTGATCTTATGGAAGGACTATAATATTTATTATGTTAGGAAGCCTTGTGACTGGCGGGCGGGTACAGATTGCAGAGCCCAGTATAGTATAATTTTGTTGCTGTGATGGATTTGGATGAACAAATTGACAGTTTTCACTTCATCGAGGCAAAATCCCTTTTCGGGTACGGGTATAACCCTAAGGTGGTTGTATTCTAATTCCACAAAGTTAAATATTGTTTTTATGTTGCATAGATTGTACTGCTGCTCTTGTTTTGTAGGACTATAGATATTTATGTTAGGAACTCTGATCAAATCGGTTAAGTTCTTTCCATTCCAATTATCCCATTCCCTATATCATTCCCGGCCTTCTAACTGGCAGGTACAGATTGCAGGAGATTACTTTTTCTGAAGATGGTTGTATTCTTATTCTATAAGTTCAATATCATAATTTTTTATGTTGCATAGATTGTACTGCTCTTGTTTTGTAGGACTACCTGCTCTTTTTATTAACAGCTTAGTTCCCTGAATCGCAGGTTCGAAGAGATGGAAGCAAGATGACATTTGCTCGAAGCAAAAAGTTGTCACAACTTGCTGCAGATAATGCTCAGTGGGAGGACCGGCAACTTCTTAGGTCTGGGGCTGTTAGAAGCAGTAAATTGCAGATTGACTTCAATGACGAGGAGGAACAGAAAGTTACTCTTCTTTTTCATGAAAAAAAACCACTGTTTTTACTAAGCAAGCTGAGCCAATTATGCCAATAAAAGACCCCACATCAGATATGGCGATCATATCACGCAAAGGTTCAGCCCTGGTTCGGGATATTCGTGAGAAACAAAGCATGAAGAAATCACGTCAACGGTTCTGGGAGCTGGCTGGCTCAAAACTTGGTGATATCCTTGGCGTTGACAAGTCAGCCGAGCAGATTGATGCAGATACAGCGGCGGTGGGTGAACATGGCGAAGTTGATTTCAAGGAAGATGCCAAGTTTGTACAGCATTTAAAGAAGAACGGGGAAGCAGTGAGCGAATTTGCAAAGTCAAAAACATTAGCCCAACAACGACAGTATTTGCCCATTTTTTCAGTTCGAGATGAATTACTGCAGGTGGTTCGCAAGAATCAGGTGGTGGTAGTTGTTGGAGAAACTGGCTCAGGAAAGACCACACAACTAACCCAGTATCTGCACGAAGATGGCTATACGATCAATGGCATTGTTGGGTGCACGCAACCAAGGTGTGTAGCAGCGATGAGTGTTGCCAAAAGAGTCAGTGAAGAGATGGGAACCGAGCTTGGTGATAAAGTTGGATATGCCATCCGTTTTGAGGATGTTACTGGGCAGAACACTGTTATTAAGTACATGACAGACGGCGTGCTTCTCCGTGAGACATTGAAAGATGCTGATCTTGAAAAGTATTGTGTCATTGTAATGGATGAGGCGCATGAGAGATCACTAAACACAGACGTTCTTTTTGGAATTCTAAGAAAAGTTGTAGCCCAGTGTCGTGATTTTAAGCTTATTGTGACATCTGCTACTCTTAATGCTCAGAAATTCTCCTATTTCTTTGGCAGTGCTCCAGTATTTCACATCTCTGGAAGAATATTTCCAGTTCAAATTTTGTACAGTAAGATTCCTTGTGAAGATTATGTCGAAGCTGCTGTTAAGCAGGCAATGACCATCCACATCACGAGTGCACCAGGTGACATACTTATCTTCATGACTGGTCAAGATGAAATTGAGGCGACGTGCTATGCCCTTTCAGAACTCATGGAGCAGCTCATTTCTTCAACTAAGCAAGCAGTCCCCGAGCTTATAATTCTTCCCATCTACTCTCAGCTGCCAGCTGATTTGCAAGCAAAAATATTCCAGAAAGCTGAAGAGGGAGCTCGCAAATGCATTGTTGCTACCAATATTGCTGAGACATCTTTAACAGTAGATGGAATCTTTTATGTTATTGATACCGGTTACGGTAAAATGAAGGTCTACAATCCGCGCATGGGTATGGATGTTCTCCAAGTGTTTCCTGTTAGTTGTGCTGCTGCTGATCAGAGTGCCGGACATGCTGGTAGAACTGGGCCTGGCACTTGTTATCGACTTTATACTGAAAATGCATATCTGAATGAAATGCTTCCCAACCCCGTGCCAGAAATACAAAGGACGAATCTTGGAAACATGATTTTACAACTCGAGTCTCTCAAAATTGATAATCTGTTGGATTTTGATTTTATGGACCCACCGCCTCAAGATAATATCCTCAATTCCTTGTACCAATTGTGGGTCTTGGAGGCACTCAACGATGAGGGAAATCTGACTGATCTTGGTTGGAAGATGGTAGAGTTTCCGCTAGATCCTCCCCTTGCCAAGATGTTGTTGATTGGTGAACAGTCGGGATGTGTTAATGAGGTTCTGACTATTGTGTCAATGCTTTCAGTGCCGTCTGTGTTCTTTAGACCTAAGGATGGGGAAGAGGAGAGTGATGCTGCAAGGGAGAAATTTTTTGTGCCAGAGTCTGATCACCTTACTCTTCTTAATGTCTACCAGCAATGGAAAGCTAATCAATACCGCGGAGATTGGTGTAATGATCATTTCTTGCAAGTCAAGGGTTTGCGCAAAGCTAGAGAGGTGAGATCCCAGTTGCTGGATATTCTAAAGCCATTGAAAATTCCACTTACTTCATGTGGTCCTGATTGGGACATTGTCAAAAAAGCAATCTGCGCTGCATACTCGCATAATGCAACAGAGCTTAAGGGGGTTGGTGAGTATGTCAATTTTAGAAATCGAACGCCATGCCACTTGCATCCCAGCAGTGCTTTATATGGTCTAGGTTACGCTCCAGATTATGTGGCTTATCATGAGTTGCTTCTGACAACGAAGGGATATATGCAGTGCGTGACTGCAGTGGAACCTCAGTGGTTGGCTGAAGTGGCGCCAATGTTTTTCTCGGTGAAGGAATAAGATACATCTATGCTGGAGCACAAAAAGAAACGGAAGGTCATGGTAGAAGGGAAGGAACATTTGAGGAGGGAGTGCATGGAGAAGACGAGTGAAAAGAGGGCAAAGCTGCAGCTACAAGTTTCAATGCCAGAATTGAAGAAAGGTTATTCTACTTCCCTCAAACCTAAGAGGCTTGGTTTGTAAGATGTCATGAGGAATTTGAACATACACATACAAGGAAAAGTCGTCTCACCAGAAATGTCTCATTATTCTTTTCGTTGCATGTTCCGTTATCTGCTAGAAAACACATAAATACATTTGAAAGAACCAAAGAAAAGTGTCTTATAAAGAAAAAGAAACATATACAAAGTCTTATAAAGAAAAAGAAACATATACAAATAACAAGAAATAATCTAACAGACCCTGTTGCACAGACCTCCTTCTTCAATGGTCTTGATTTTCAGTATGTGGAGATGCGTGGATTGGTAATAATGGTGTTCTTCAATGGTGAAAGAATCACACACATATATCACTCATTTATGTTGAAGCTTTTCTACAATTAGCGACAAAATTGTGTTTGTAGTATTGAGTTTCAGATCAATTGAGGTGTGCGACATCTTGCACGATATATGTCGTGGAGTAAAAAGGTAATTAGCACCTTTCGAAGCACTTTCTAGTTAGCGTAACGAAAACGAGTTGGCAATTTTTCACTCTATTGACCATGTTCCCTCATTCTCTGTCTTCACTTACCAGTGTCTCATTGAAGATAAAATGGCATTGCAGCAAAACTTCACTCCTTTTCTGTTTTCGGAACCAGAGTGGTGAGTGCAGAATCTATGGAAAAAGCATTATACGTAATTCTGTGGCGTGAAGAAATAACTGTATACATTATTATCTAAAAGTTCCTTGCTTTGCTTCCATGAATCCATGCCAAAAGTTCAAAACAATAAGGACATAAGATACTGCAGAGGATTTTACCAAATGTTACAATTCTGCAGACATCTTAGCCAAAATTCGAGGATTTTCATGTTCAAGGTCATTAAGGTACCTTATATTAACTTGAAAGGCCCAAGACCTGCATCAGTTATTTAACTGAGACCAATTAATGGTGGTGAATGACGATCCATAATGTAAAAACCAACAGAAAGAGCAACTGCATTCAGTCAGAAGACAACTGCTGAGGAAAAAGATGCTGGAAGGCACTTGTTGCTAGCGCTCCAAATTGTTGCTTGCGCTCCAAATTGTTGCTTGCGCTCCCACATGTTGCTTACTTCTATGTTGGAGAATAGTTGATCTTACAATTGAAGAATGTTTCTTTAATCCACCAACCAGGCCATTGTTGATCTTCCCTAACATATTTGATCTCTCGATCATATTACCAGAAGCAATAGCAAGAGTGATGTACGTACTGCTACACCATCACATTTAAGAGTCAAAGCTTGCTCACTCAATGTCTCAAATTATTTGAACAAGAACTGTGGAAAAGGTGAAAAAGCAAGCTTATGTGGTGATTAAAGTGTACATGAGATGAATTAAACAAGTGAATCGACATAAATCTTTGCCTAAAATTTAGGTGGAGAGAGAGAAGGAAGGAAAAACCGGCATGAGAAGATTTTAAACAAATATTACATATGAAGACAACGTAGGACACTACCAGCAGAAGGAAGGCAACTTAAAGGAGAAGGAAGAGGGAAGATGGCCTGTCCTCTTTATGTAGTCTGCGCTTTCAGAAGTCTTCACGGCCTTCTCATTCAGTTTAGCCTCTGCATTTGCACGCTTCTCCTCTGCTATCCTTCTAGTTGCAGCAAGTTTGTTATTGTATTTCTCTTGTGCTCGAGATTTCAGTCTTTCAGCTTTCACCTAATAGCATGGAGCACAAATATTTAACTTTGCACAAGGATTATATCGGCTATTGCATTCTTTCTATCTAGATTCCGAGTAACGTCATTCATGTATGTCCAGAGAACAAGAAGATACAAATAGATAGTTGAGACCCTCATGGCATTACTCATTCGTTGACTTTTTCTGTAAGGATGGGTAGCTTTGCAGCAAAATGAATGTAAGATGGATTGAGGGAGCGGGAAAGAGGAGGAAGGAGAGAGTGAAAAGAAGCTGAAATCTTGTCTGTTGGCTTAAAGTTTTAATACATATCCATGGTTATCTGAAATTAAATTCAGTAATGATTCAACCTACAAATGTGGCTCATTACGAATATGTCAAGTGCATAAAAAATGAATTGCCAGCAATTGCTTTGAAGGTAGAACAGGAGGCCTTTACATAAATACTACATTTGTTTTCTCTTCAATTTCTCATTCTTTTCATAAATCTGTTCATACATTAATTAGTTCTCTGGTTGGTTCTGGTAAACTTAACAAGGTTCAAAGCAAGCAGATCACATTGGGCTGCCTGCAGTGCATAATTCTTGGTGCTAACTGGGGAAATAATTGTTTTATGTACATAATGTAAGTTCAAAAGTATGGTAATATCAGATAGTACTTGTAGTACCTCAATTCTTCGCATTTCTATTTCAGCTTTCCTCTTCTCGTGATTTTCCCAGGCTTGTATCTTCACCTCTTCGCGCTTATACCTGTGAATATAAGAACTCATCTCATAATGGAATCTGTATGAAGCACAGTCTCATGATGAAATCTGTAAAATTTGAGAACAATTACAATGTGTGTGTGTGTGTGTTGTTGAAACTTCATGAAAATTTGTCTTGGTATATGCTTCTACTCCTTAACGAGGGTGTGACATGTTACCTTGCCATGTACTTGGCACGCTCGGCCTCATCCCAAGCCATTGCTCGGGTTTCCAGAGGACTAAGATCCTTGGATTGTTCAGTACTCTTATTCTCAGGAATATTGTTAGCATTTCTTTCATCTCCATCTTGGGGGAATAGTCTGGTTACTACTACATTGCCCCTGGTGCCCTCGCCTCTAGTCTCGGAGGCAGTCATACATGTTTGAGCGGTCTCCAGGAGCTGCACGCCATTTTGACGACTTACAGGAGTGGAAGCTCCAGAAGATATTGGACTTCTTGCTGCAGGAGTGGTGGCTCTGATAGGTGTGGCAGTTCTTGAGGGCTCTTGACTTGCAATTGGTGTCATTTCTGTCCCCATGTCCCTCACACATATTGATCGAACAGCTGCAATAGAACTCGTTGGCTTATTGATCTTCCATATCGACTCTTCACAATCTACCTTCTTCGTTTCTACCTCGAATTGGATAGTAGTAGCAGAACCAGGATAATCACGTCCTCCTTCATCCTCACCACTGGAGTAGCCTTCCTTCTTTGGAACTGGAGCTATCAATCTCAGGTCATCAGCATTTGAATTGCGCGGTGTAGTCTTCGCTTGGTTTTTCTCTCCTCCCCTTGACAGATTAACCAACCACTTCTGTGCATCATCCCATTTAGACGGAGTTGGTTTTCCTAGAGCTGTTCGATGATGAGGGGTGCGATTTGGTGGTCCATTCGCCTTTTGAAACTCAAAACTTGTACTGCTGCTACCAGATACTTCTTTTGTTGTTCCATAGTTCAAGCACCCCTTATCCTCAATGGATCTCATTTCCACGAACGCTGCAAAGCAAAACAATCTTTCTCTTCTCTTTAACACAACAATTCCCTTCTGACCAATTGATAATTTGATGATCAATCTAATTCAACCTCAACTGCAGAGTTGATACTAATACGTGTACGTGACATTTCAGATAAAAAAAAAAAAAAAAAAATCCGAGTTCACAACAGATCTGGATTTTCGAAGCTGCTCCAACACTTTCCCTACCACAGCAATCCTTTAAAGACAACTAAACCGGGCTTACTATTTCCCAACCTTCAGTGAACTTTTCTTAACGGGTATATTGTCAAAGAGCTGTTTTAGGCCTCTGGGCATGAGGTGAAGTGGTCCTGAAGCAAAAACAAACACTTTAATAAGCATAAAAAGATCAACTTTCAAGATCTTTCCTAAAAAGAAAAAAAAACTAACTTTTGCATATCATGCCATGTAAAGAACAGGGGAAATATTAACTTCAGCTTTTGAGAGAGTCTATATCAGGGTGGCCATTTTAGTTATATCAGGTGAAAAATTGACAAAGCACAGCCTAAAAGCTAAGATATTGCTTCAAGATAAAGAAGCTTAGATAAAAAAACTAACATTTTTTATAACAGATGTTATAATACAGTCACATCAAAGTGAGTCTCATACTTCTATGAAGAAGTATACACGTAACAAAAGTTTCATACACTGATTATCATAAAAACGAATAACCATGAATTTGCACAAGAGATGTACTAACTTTATTGAGAGCAGTGTGCCAAGAATCACTGAGAAAAAAGCTGGTTTGCAGAGAATAACAACCTTGAAACCATGGATTTTTTAGGATGGCAGTGGTGAGGAGATGAAGAATTTCAGATCCAGCAAGCAATAAGACGAAGAAGCCAAAATATTTGGCACTTGTGCTATTTGCATGGTAAAAAAAAACTAGATATGGTCAGCTGTTCAGTACAGTAAAAAAAATACCATACATAGAATATGTGGTATTCACATTGAAATTAGTGCATTCTATTACATTATGTAAACAGTGGGTGGCAACTTGCCTTCACATCTTCACTCACTATGGAATCTAGGGAAGAGTTCTGGGACACTCAGATAATTATTATACTATTCTATTATTGTAATGTACTGGCCCTGCTTTCCATTCAAAGGGTAGTTTTTGGTCTAACTATCAAATCATTTAAACAAACGTTAAAATTATTTTTTTAATATTTAACCATTAATTTAAGTATTTAAAAAATTGTAAAAAAAAAAAACTTAATTAAATGATTCGGTTGTTTAAGTCATTTGATTTTAAAAAAAAAACTTGCAAACGATTTTGTTCTAATAATTTTGTTCTAATGTGAGAACTACGTAAAACTACACACTAATAAAGCATATCAATGCTTTTTAATCAAAAAAATGTGATTGATTACTCAAAAATGCGACCCTTGATCTAAATACTCGAAATTACAACAATGACTCGGATTAAAACTAATTCCTATCTATATGGGAGGTTTGAAATACAGTTGTTAGTATCCCAAACTGACACGTGGACTGTTCAAGATCTAATAGATGTGTCAGATTGTCATTTGGCAATGTTGGGGGCCATGTGGGGTAGCTAGTAATAGGTCTGATATAAATTTCTGATATTTTTCACATGGCCAGGATGGGCAAAGAACTAGACTTTTAAATATAGGACCCCATATGTTGGACCATATGTGATTACCCTTTCTCATGGGCAAAGTCTTTCCGATTAGAATTATTCGATTAACGGATGAAAATGTTATTTTTTTTTTTTGTGGAGAAGGAAGGTCCTTCCTTCACATGTTGAAATAGTGTAAGAAGAAGCCATCATGAGAGGCCCCAATCTGATCGGAGTTGGTCATGTATCTATAATTGGGTATAGGATTTATATGCTGCTGATAATTTGCCATGTTTTGTAACTTGTGAGAATGCAACCAAGAATTGTAGTAAGTTCTTGCTTGGTATGTGTATAATTTAATTAGAATAATAAATAAATTTGTACAAAAATAAATAGTATTTATATCTAAATCGAAATCAAATAATAGGATAAGACCTGATTTGATTTAATTTAATTTGATTTACATAAATCTCGCTGATAATAAAGTTATAATTGATATGAAGATTACGAGACTAAATTCTCAACTAGGTCAAAAAATGAAAAGGAAAACGAAAACATCGGCAAAGATCTTGATGTACATGTTATGAATTTATGATCTATCAAGAGCCACGCTCAAAGAAGTACATACGAAGGATGGCTCCTAGTGAGCCACGGAACTGTCAAATGCAGCCAAGAAATTGCAATAAGTTCTTGCTTGTCTGATATTAGCAAATGGAAAACATTAAATTTCAACGCAATTTTTTTTTTCTTTCTTGGTACGTAGATATTAATGCTTAAATGAAATTTCGTGCTAAAAGAGTAAATAGAGATCTATCATGAATAATGTTCTTAGATCTAGATCGACTTCACCTTATAGGATAAAAAATTGAATTAGATTTAGTTTGGTTTTTATTTGAAGACAAGAAGAAGATACTATGAAAAAATGAGGGGTTCTAAGTGTAGACAAGAAAGAAATTAATGTGCAGATTAATTTACCAATTATGCTTTGCAACTCCAAATTGGTTACCAAGATGTGAAGACATTGTTACATCATTTGTTTGTTTTTCTTAAGAAGGATAAAAAAAAAAAAGGGCGAAACGTCCCATGAAATGAGTGTTTTGTAATTTTACCTCATCCTCCTTTGGAAGAAAAAATACAATTAAAGTAGCAACTCATATGAAGAATGCCAAGCTTAATTCTCCACTTGCTTCAAAAAAAAAAAAACTAGAAAGAGAAAATGTCACTTCCTCTAGACCTCGTTTCTTAATATTGTGACTCTTCTATCGAAATTCTCTTATACCAATTGAAGTTGCACTACAAAGGATCTCCTCATAACAACCTCCACTACCATAGAATCCAACAATGAGTCCCGTTTGGAGAATGACCCCTTATGGCATGACCTTCTTTTTTATGAAACCCTCACCACTGAATGATTTAATGAATAAATAAGAGTTAATATCATTCCAATTGCCATTACAATATTTCGTAGAGATACCACTCATAAGGATAATGAGTACTCTAAAACTCGAGGTACGCAAACAAAATTAGTGTTGTAGGTATAAGAAAATAACTACTTGGATTTCTTTTTTGGCTGACCCAAAATGGTTAACTCAAGTTATATTTTATACTTACAACACTTACTTATAAATTACATATAAACATTATCTCCCACTGAGATGGTATATAACAAAAAGAAAATAAGACAAAAAAAAAAAAAAAAATCTTGACGAAGATGTTAAAGAACTTATGATACGTCAAGAACTCCATGCACAAGGAAGTACATGTGAAAAGGATGGATCCTAATGAACTATCCAAGTCGAAATATACCTTCTCAGGGTCTTATATCTATTTTGGTCATGCCAGCATTGAAGACAGTGACTCACCATGAATGCTAGTAGTCTGCGCTTGTTCATTTTTATTTTCGATCTTTTAATGTATGAGTTCTCATTTTCATCCTTGTTACAAGTCCTTGGATATATACACAAGTTTTCATTATGTTGCAACCGGTTTAAGTTTTCCCTGTTGTGCTATCATTGATTAGTATAAATTAAAGTATTGATGCATAAAACTTTCATTATAAGCGAGGTTCGGTGAATGATCGAAAATTAATTAGAGTTCTATAGTATATAAATATACTTTAAAAAATTATTTTTACAACTCAAACTTGTGACATTCAATTCACATAATGATAACGTTATCATTACACATGTTTTCCTTCACTATGATTGATTTGTGGTGGCAAGAAATATTTCTCGTTACACTTGTATTGGCCAAATGGACAATGTAAACGTACATGGAAACACTAGAGAAGAGTACACTTAATTGAAAAAAAAAAAAATGTACCAGCATTAGATATCAAAGCTTGTGTGATTCATTAGTTGGCCATTAATTGGGTTCGCCATAAATAACTCCATCTGCATACCTGGTATGGCTTCTCACCAACACATTACAAGAAAATGGATAGTGGCTGCTAGGCAACCACGAATACGAGTGCACAAAATTGCACGTACTTAAGTAATAATTAGTAATTTTGTAAACAAAAAATATTAAAAAATTTAAAGTAATTTTTACAGCCATTCATCTAGTCTTACAACTTAATTTTTTTGCCCAAAAAAATATTTGTCGTGAGAATTGTAATCTCTAAAATTACTTTTGTAAATTCACCTAAGATGAATTCTAAAAATTTTAATAATTTTCGTCACCGTTATTTATGTTTTTATAGTGCAGGCCAATGTGCACAAAAAAGAAATACCAGATGGTTTTAAAAGAAAATACACGTATCAAAATCCAAAATTATTAATTAATGATTAGATGGGTTCATCTAACAAAGATCAAATCATTAGTCAACAGGCTAAATAGCCCTCTCCCCTAACATGTAGCTGAACGACGTCGTAACTTTCAGCATTCAGCTCTTCACTGAAAAACTGAAAAAGAAAAAATAAATTTCTCACTCGATAGTGTGTGTTGTGTGTGTGAGATTGATGGGGCTGACGAAGAGGTTCCGTGGCTGGTACAAAACCAGCAGCAGAATCAACATGCTTGATTCTTTCAAGCGTATCCAAATAAGGGACTTATCAAACAAAATAAACGGCGAAGATTCAATCTTGCCTGTGTTGATCATCGGTGCTGGCCCTGTTGGTCTTGTTCTCTCCTTTCTCTTAACCAAACTTGGTAACAAATTTCATACCCATTTTCCCAGTTTTTTCGTTTTTATTTTTATTTTTTTAAAATTGCACATTTTTTAACTATTTTTTAATTTGTGTGTGATGTTTTGCAGGTGTAAAATGTGCTGTTATGGAGAAAAGGAAGGCCTTTTCGAGACACCCACAAGCTCATTTTATCAACAATAGGACCATGGAGGTTGGTTTTATCTTTTTCTTAGTACGAGTTTTGTGCATCGTGTTGTCTTTTACTAATTTGATTTGAACGAAGGTGGTTTTTTTTTATTTTATTTTATTTTATTTTTATTTTTTATGTAGTGTTGGTTATTTAACTCGATTACTTGTTATATATTTGCTATTGTTCTTAAGTTTGAAAAACAGAATAGGGCTTAAGAGCTAAAGGTGTTTACTGTGATGCCCCGTATGGTAGGGGATATAATATGAGAACGATTCATAAGTTAGTATTCTGGGGGTAAGTAATAGTTCGGATTAACTATTCACGGTCTAGTTGATATTTGAATCAAGATAGTTATACTTAATGAGTGAATGCATACTATTTGAGTTGTGGAGACCATTTAGCTCTCATATCCCTACTAATTTCAGTCACCAAAACCATGTAATCTCACTTTGTCTCCGCTAATAAAACATCCTAAATCCACAGTGGCTACTTTCTCGGATCCGGTTAATTGCATAAGACTTGTGGGTGCACTCAGTACGGATAATTTGATTTGAAAATGCCATGTAGAAATGGTAATGATTTATTGGAATAAGATGATGGGTATTATTTAGTTTTTAGTTAAGTTTTTGTTTTGATGTAGAATTTGTTTATAGGTGTTCCGAAAATTGGATGGTTTAGCGGAGGATATTCTCAGGTCGCAGCCGCCTGTAGATCTTTGGAGGAAATTCATATACTGTACTTCATTGACGGGTCCTATTCTTGGCTCAGTTGATCATATGCAGCCTCAAGGTAATACTCAATCCTCTGTATATAACATATGCATTTTGTGCGTTTTGAATGGAAGAATTTCATGAATTTAGAGGTTAAAACTATCAAATGAATCTTATTTTGGTGTGTTGTGAACAAATTCAAGGTCATACTTAATGAGATGATGTGGATCTGCATGAAGAGTTTATTGATTTTGTGTGTGCTAGCTGATGATACTTCCTTACATACTTTATTTGAGTGTTGCTCTTTACGCCGATTGTACCCAATTTATTTTGTTGTTAGGGTCTTGCTGAAAAGGACATAATGTGAATATGCATTTAGCAGTTCTTGATGTGCTCACTAGTGGATGGTATTTTTTGGGGTTCTTTATTTTTGGCTTTGGTCTTTGTTCTGACATTGTAATGTCTGATATCTGCAGATTTTGATCGGATTGTCAGCCCAGTGTCTGTTGCACACTTCTCGCAGTACAAACTTGCTGGATTGCTGCTAAACAAGCTTGAAGGCCTTGGCTTCCATATCAAAAATTCTGTAGGGGTTAAGGAGCCAGTTCATGGTCTGGTTCGAGAGAAGGAGATATTAATGGGGCATGAGTGCATCTCAATCAAGGCTGCTGATCATGGTGTTACTGTGACTGCTTTGTTTGATAGGGAAGGGATGTGTATGGAGAAAGATATCCACTGTAATTTTCTTGTTGGTGCAGATGGTGCAAGAAGTACAGTGAGAGAGTTAGTAGGAATAGACATGAAAGGTGAAAGAGACTTGCAAAAGCTTGTTAGCGTCCACTTTTTGAGCCAAGTTTTGGGACAGTATTTGGTCAATGAGAGACCAGGGATGCTGTTTTTCATCTTCAACACTGAAGCTATAGGTGTTCTTGTTGCTCATGATCTGAAGCAAGGGGAATTTGTTTTGCAGGTGCTTCATTGTATGACATTTCTGGTGTTTGATTTGAAGCATACAATTGCTACTTTCGCCCATGATATATTATTCATCTCTTCAGTTACTTATTTTTCTTATATAGGTACCATATTATCCACCACAACAGAAGCTTGAGGACTTCATCTCTGAGGTATATTTCTTTCTTTGCGGAATACATTTCTGTAAGCAAAACCATTTAAAATTTATATGAGGTTGAATATTTTCATAAGGTTAGATTTCCAGAACGAGGGAGCCTTAAGCACTTGTACAATGTTCCCAGATGTACCTTTTATTTATTTATTTATTTTGGGAGGGAGGGAGGGAGGGAGGGAGGGAGAGGGGGGGGCGGGGGGGGTGTGGCACCGGATCTATAACATATACATACATAACCACAAAAAAAAAATCTGATATCTTTTAAAAAAAATATAAAATCACAGTAAAACCACAAAATATACATTCATATCACTAGATCTATAATATATACACTCATATATATAACCCGAAAAATTTCCCGAATCAAGGAATTTTGGCTTTCGGTTATATGAAAAGAATGTATTAATTCATTTCTCAAAGTGGAATGTAGTTGAAGGACAAAAATCATGTGAATTGTCTAGAACCTTGTCTTCTCTTCATTGTAATTGTTATCTTGAAAGCTTCAACTTGTTGTAGATGTGTGAGAGGTTAATCTCCCAATTGGTTGGTCAAGAGCTTGCAGACGTAAATGTGCTAGACATTAAGCCATGGGTGATGCATGCTGAAGTTGCTGAAAAATTCCTATCCTTCAACAACAGAGTAATACTAGCTGGTGATGCTGCTCATCGGTTTCCTCCTGCTGGTGGCTTTGGTATTCAACTTCATCCATGCATAAATTCTGCTGCATTATACCTTACTAATTCCTCTGCTCATTGGGTATCCTTAATTTATGCATTATGTTAAGTGTTAGGTGACAGTCAGCAAATATGTAAATCCAGAAAAATGAAAGATACAAGTAAATGAAGAGGAATTAACCATAAAGGGAAGAGGAGCCTGTAACTAAACCATTCATCTACTTTTTTCAGTCTTTTCCTTTCCTATTTTAGAGCTATTGCACCTTTCAATATGTGCCATTAATAGTTGGTTGCAGAGTTTATTGGAAACACTGAAATGTAAAATGGTATCACTTAATGCAGTAGATGTTGCTTTCCATATCACATGCTGTTTGGTGGGACACAATCATACTAAAGACGATATCAAAAGAAGTGCACATATGAGCCACTGGACTACTAAGGATAACACTTAAATATATCCTGCGTCATTTGCAGGTATGAATACCGGCATTCAGGATGCTCATAACCTTGCCTGGAAATTGGCCTCTGTATCTCAGGGTATTGCACCAGTGTCATTTCTTTCCACTTATGAAACGGAAAGGAAGCAGGTACTGGTGTTCTTTATTATGGAAAGAAAAAAAATATGTATTTATATTTATTCAATTTAAAAATTGGTTTACATTTATATATCACTCTTGGAATTTGCAGATTGCCAATTTCAACACTGCACTTAGTGTCCAAAACTTCAAAGCAGCCATGGCAGTTCCTGCCGCACTTGGTCTTGATCCGACCATAGCAAATGCAGGTTCAGTTTTCCAAAGGCCTAATTTTGAGTCATTGTATTGCATACTAATTTTTATTAGATGAGTCTCAATGTATCCATCGTTGATATTCTGGGTTTTCCAGTACATCGAGCTATTAATGATACTATGGGTTCCATTTTGCCATCCGGACTACAAAGGACACTTTTAGATGGAATTTTCAGCATTGGCCGTGCACAGCTTTCAGATTTTGTCTTGAATGAGAAAAATCCTCTTGGATCTTCAAGACTTGCTAAACTAAAACAGATATTTGAAGGTGGGAAGAGCCTTCAACTTCAGTTCCCTGCTGAGGATTTAGGTTTCAGGTAATTGTTGTTGTCAAATAAATCTTAGTTCTGTCTATTTTTATTTTTATTTTTTGTATATATATATATATATATTTTAAATGCAAAGTTAGTTTGCAATCAAGTCATCCAGGGATCTTCATAAAAAATCGAAGGAAAAACCTTCTGTCGCTGCTAGCCCTTAACATAGGATTGGATTGCTAATGGTTCTTTATGAAGACCTTTTTAAGCTTCGATAAACTATTTCTCACTTTGTGCTACGAGTGTTCATTGCAGCAAATACAATCTTCTTCAGTTTCTCTCTTGTGGTTTATGGTTACCTAAGTTTAAGGCATTCATATTAGGTACCTCAAAGGAGCATTGGTGTCTGAGGGTGATAATATGATGGATGCATCAGAAGCACCTACTGGACGTAGGAGGGACTATGTTCCCTCCACAGATCCTGGGTCAAGGCTGCCCCACATGAACGTTAGACCGTTATCAAATCTGTCAAGCAAGGTATTTCCAAGTTGGACACCTCTCTCTCTATCATTTGTTTTTCTCTTGCTTGGATTTGGATTGGCAGAGTTTGATGAGAGTTCTGAGACTCGAGTTATGTCTGGGATAATGATATTGCTATGTAATGATGCCCTGAATTCTCAATATGCCAAACTATGTGCAGAAATTCTGTAATCAAACAGGAACCTGGAATCTTAGCTCGGGAGCTCAGTTGAATTATGTCATATTTTCTTTCCTTCTTTATGTATCTTCTTTTACAAGTTACATCTTTGCATTTAAAGTGAATAACTGTAGTAAGATAATTTTTGCAGGAGACAATTTCTACATTGGACCTCATCTCAATTGAAAAAGTTGAGTTTCTTCTCATTATAGCACCACTGGAAGAGTCTTATAATCTAGCTCAAGTTGCATTCATAGTAGCAGAGGGTATTAAAGTTCCTTTAAAGGTATGTGTGATGTGGCCGGAGAACACAACCAATGGAAACGGCAGAAGTGAGGCAGCATTACGACTATGGAAAAACTTTATAGATGTTGTAGAAATCAAGAGATCTCCAACTTCGCCTTCATGGTGGAATCTATGCCAGATGACAGATAGAGGAGCCATATTGGTGAGGCCTGATGAGCATGTTGCTTGGCGTTCAAAATCAAGAAATGTAAATGATCCAACTTTAGAGATGAAACGAGTTTTTAACACAATATTTGGATTAGATACCACTTGCCCATAGTACAATACACTTGTAGATATAACATGAGTAGGTTAGGAGTTTGAAGGAGTTATATTGTTAGTCAATTCGTTGTATTTTTAGTCAGACACTACACGCGCACACATTCGCAGAGACAGAGAGAGAGAGAGCAAGCTACCTGCATGCAATTGGAAGAAGAGGATGACAGGGATAGAATGGCATTGGCTGTTGAGGTCTTCTGCAAGATTGGAAATTCCTCAGATACGGAGTTCTTGGGAGTGGGGTACGACTCTACCGAGATTATGGATCGTCAAGAGAAGAGAAGAAGAACCAAAAGAGAAGGGTATGAGAGCAAAGGGATAGAACAACCAAAGCCAACCATGTGTTTCGACTCTTCAATATCCTTTTCAGGTCCTGTTATCTCATCAATACGGTTTTGTTGGAAGATTAAGAGAGAATATCGAGTCGAAGAAGTAAGATTTTGGTGAGAAACTAATATGTATTCTTTTATTCAAACTAATAAAATGACAAGCATTATTATATATCACTCTTATTTACATTTCTTCATGGGTAGCAAATGGCATGTTAGAATCTATCATGTTTCTTCATTCCAATCAACTAATATAAGGAAAATTAGTTTGTTTTTATTTTTTTTATTTTTTTGAGGAAAATAGACTCACTCCAATCAACTTTACACTATGGATTTATATCAAGTAGTACATAAATAACCCGAAAGAAATGATTACGGGTATGCTTGGATTAGCAAGGGAAAGGAATTATGAAGGAAAAGAAAAGAAAGGAGGTTCTCTCGTTTAGATAGCCAAAACTGAAAAATAGAATGAAAAGTTGACAAATCTCACGCGTTACCGAAATATTCAAATTCATTCCAATTATGACTTTCTTTGTATATATTTACAATGTTTATAAGAATTTAAATCAATTAATGCATTTTAACATAACCTCTGTCCATAATGAAATGAATCAATATGGGAATTGAATTGCTGAAAACACTATCTGGATCTGCAAGTTGAGACCCTGAACTATATAATTGCAGCTATTCAGTTGTCACAAGTGCTATGGATAGCATTTGCTTGAGCATCAAGCTTGAGCGCCCGAGCTGAAGAACAAACTCATAACCGTTGCAGTTGCGAGTCCTAGCAATCCACCAGCAACAACCTGTGTATAAAGCGTGGTTTAGTAAGGAGACAAATGTCTTCTACTAAGAAAATAAAGCTAGATATATTTCAGGATATATAATGCCGCAAGACAAACTTACGAGTAAAAAGGCTTAAAAGTGTTCAAGCGAGTTATCTTCCAAGAAATTTCTCTTTTGTGCCAGCCAAATGGAGGTAGAAAGTCATCACAGAGGGTATGTAAAAAGAAAAGGAAAACTCAAGAAGTAGCGCCTGGTATGAGGTCTAAGATGATCTCGACATCTAATGTCGAGCACCTAAACGTTCTCCACTTGGTATTAATAGGTCACCAACAAGATGATCCACATAACATTTACTTCTCTATTTCTTCTAAATATTTCTCCTTCAGATGGTCAGGGAGGAAGAACTAGGAATTGATATCTTTTACCTACCATCCTCGGCCCTTGCCCCCATCCTCCAAAGAGAAAAGAAAGGAAAAACAAGAAAAGCAACGAGAGAAAGTCCCAAAGACTGCATGGTGCAGGCATCACATAGTCTGAACAGAGTTTCTTTTCAGTTTCTTTTAGTGTTAAACTGTTTCTGGATCGACGAGAAGAAAGGTAACGGGAATAAGAGAGAGTACATACAGATGGCTAGGGATCTCAGTTTATCTTCAAGCTTACTTGGAAAATCATATAAAAGATCAATTGTGCAGGGAGCTGACTTTCAAGAAAAAGAGAGAGTGAAAATTAAAGAAGCACAAACTTAATACAAAAGTTATCCAAAGCTTAAAATCAACCTGTGGAGGAGTGTGGCCAAGAAGTTCACGTAGCGGCCTGCTATCAGCAAGAGGATGTTCAGCAGGAAGTTCACATAAAATTTGATTCAACACCTGAAAAGTTTGGATTTTTAATGATTAAGAAAATTAATAAAACATATGAAGAATATCTTTTGAATAGATGTTGAACCAAAATTAAATCCACACACAAGAGACTGTACAAGATAGTATCACCATCAAGTATCAGTTGCAAAAACTAGTCCATCTACATGCACTAGTGCACGTTTTAGCAGACGCATATTGACCATACACACAGGAGCAAAAGTAACAAACCTCTGCTTGACGTCCAGCATGTAATCTCACTCCAGTTGCGTCATACATCACCTGCCAAAAAATATGTTTACATTAGAGAGCTGTGCCTTACCATAAAACATTATGGGTGGTTGTAATCAAGTAAGACATCTTAACAAATGAAGTGCTCCATAAAATCTATTCCAGTCCACGCATGTACAAACAAGAAATGAAAGAATGCAAATGACTAAGACCATAGTGCAGAAAGACAAATTGATTTAGCCAAAGAATGGTGTGATCTGAAGAATGAAGTATTTTCTAAGGACCCAATGTAGTTCATGAGACAGAGAAAACCATCAGTACACAAACTCAATCAACATAGTATTAATTAATTGATTAGGACTGCTTTGATCTTCTAGTTAACATCCGTTTTGCACTGATTCAAGTGTCCTTACATCAGAAGTTAATCTATCAAAACGACTTCTTTTTCAGATGCTTTTGTGAAACCAGAGGAGCAAAGTTTAAATACAAAAAAATCCATTTTTCATAATTCCTGCACAGAAGGAAAATGAAGAAATCACTAGAAGCCCTTCATATACTTTTTAATTTTTCTCATTTCTTCCTTTTCTGGAACTGAATAGTGAACTTCACGAGCAGGACAACACGTGACAAAGTACAATGTCTCTGGATGAATAAGCAGATAGAAAGGAAGCATGATTACCAAACAACATAGTACAAATCTGATGACTGAATTCAGTAGTAACTCAAAGCAAATTAGCATCAATAAAAATGTCAAGTTCTACAAAGATTGCAAGGACGAACAAAGATTTGGCATGAGCATACAAGTAATATTTCAAAGGAACTTTAAAGCAAGGATATAACTTAATCTACAGAGACACAGACCACGCAGGCCAAAATCAATGCAGTTGCAAAGAGACACCCTCCAAAACCTTCATGAAGACCAACAGCCACAGCAAGAGAAGTCACAGTTGCTGAATGGGACGATGGCATGCCGCCAGATCCAACAAGTTGCTTGAGATCCCATCGTCTTTCCTTATACCTGCAAAACTATTAAGACATTAAGCCTCTTAGGATTAACAGTAGGATAGTTCTCCTTTTCACAAGGGAACAACATGTATTCATGCATGTCAATCATATTAAGTAGCGGATGAGCTACATTTAGCTATATATACACTTTACACTTTACACTTCACATGTTATGAAGAAGGATATCAAAATTACTCGCGCGCTACAAGGAAATCAAACATGCCTAAATCACTATTAGTAGTTCTAACAACGCTTAAGGTGATCCAAATGCAACCATAAGTAATTAAGATTCAGTGGCTGCTGATATGGCAAGGGAAACCGATCCTAGAATCATACAAGAGCTGACCCACCTGTAAACTCAGACCAAAGCAGACTCGAATATCATCTCCCGACCAGCCAAGGTCCCCGAGATCTCTATTCACTCCCACATGATGCGGGTGGTTTCCAAGAGTAAGGACAGCAAAATTCGGGGATCCTGTCAGGGAAAGATTCCCTCTTTCATGAGGAAAATGACCTCGGGCAGGCCACCTTGTGCCCGGGCCAGATATGTCATCCTAGCTAGTCGTCTCATATTGCAATTGAGGATTAGATTTGATCTCATTACTATAACTTCCATTTTATACCAAGCACCAGGTCAACTAGAACCTGGAGACACCTATTTTGACCTTAAACAACCCAAAAATAACAAATCTGCTAAAATTTCAGCAAATTCATCAATAGAGGTAAGTAATTAATACTTCAATAATGTTACTGTAACTACACAAACTGCAAAGCCTGATGCAAATTTAACAAATTGTCACAAAATTAACCAAGAAACCCAATTGATCTTGCAGTAGATAGCATGTGATATATCCAAATCTAGAGAATAGAAAAAGTCAACCATCATTTTCAGCAAATCCAAACACCATATATTTATTTACATCAGAAATGACAGTTTAAAGATACCAGTATATGAAATCATGTGACAACCAGCTCAATATTATCTTCCAACACATCAAGCCTAATTATAAGCCCAAAATACTTAAACCCGTGTTGATACTAATATAAAAGCTAAGTCTTTACAGAACCAACGGGACACGGGATGTTAAATAAGATCCAAAATTTCAAAGAACAAACAAACAGAACAAGAATCCACGAAAAAGGGGTTACATTTGTTTACCAGGTGGTGAAAACTTTGATGGACTGTGCAAGTGCGAAGGCTATGAGGGCAGACATTAACGGGTAGTTAGAGAACACTGAGGATGATGATCCAGACGACGTCGTTCCAACGGTAGTCGTTGTTGCTGCTGCTGCTGTTGTTGTTGTTGTTGGCACACTGTTTTGGATCAACCTCACTGTTGCACCCATCATTCCATCCATGCCAATACACCTCCTCACCTCCCTAGATATCATATATATATATATATATATATATATTTAATATACTATTTTTTTATTTAGTTTTGAGAGCTTATTGTATGTGTTAAAGGCAAGATCGTATGTGTTTTTTTGCATGTAAATGTGTAGAGAGAGAAATGAAGAGAGAGAGAGAGAGAGAGAAGAGGGTTGGTTGGTTTGCTTTATATGTGTGTGTGTTTGAACAAACAGTCTTTAGGTGGTTGTGTTTTGTTTTTGCTATGTTTATGTTTGCGTTTGTGTTTGGATTTGGATTTTGTGTCAGCAAAAAGCTGTTTTTATGTGTTCAAAGTGAAGAATATGCCATTTATTTGTGTTATATCATAGTTTAGAATATTTCCTATTTGGAACACTTCTAAATCAATCTTATTCTTCTCTTGGCTTCTTTGTTAAAGTTTTGGATTTTTTTTTTTGACGTCGTAAATCAATTTTAATTTGAGATCGCTGTGATATTTGATTTCATTATTATTTTTTTCTCACTATACAAAATTATATGCTTGATTTTGCGTATTGTGTTTAGATATTAAATTATGTAATTGTAATTTACGAACGGTTTGAATTGTAAGGTGTTGTATGAAATTATATGCAGACTTTACATGCCGTGTTTAGATGTTGACCTATGCAATTGTAATGCAGATACGACTTGAATTATGAGTCATAACACCTTGTGCTATTCTTTAAAAAGTAATGTGAACTTTGACAAAGAAATTCCTATAAAAAGTTTTCTATCCAAAAACTTAAAAAGAAAACTTTCTTATTGTTATTTATTTATTTTAATCTGGAAGCTTCATTTAGAAAAAGAAAAAAAAAAGATTATACCAATAATCCAATTCTCTAAATATCTGCTCTAATATGACATAAAATAATATATTTAAATCCTAAAGGCTTACTCATCTCCAATTTGCAGTTTATGTACACAGATCAGAAGACTCAGAAAACTTGTTTTGGTCAATCTAACTAACTCATTAATTTGGATTGATTGAAGAATTTTTCAAAAGCTTAGCAATGATAGGCCTAACAATCGACATTTTTTGGTCCATGTCTTCTCTCAGGACAAGTTTAAAATGTGTTAAGCAAAATGAAAAGCATTTACCAATTGAGAATCAAAGAACAAAAGGGCAAAAGTGAAATTAGATGCATGCTTGGCCTAGGATGGTAGTAGTGTAATATGGCTTAGCCTCTCTATGATTTGAAAAAATAGATGCACGCTCGTGAAGCCGTATTTTCTTATACATATACAAAAACAATTCTTCTTCGTGGAGGGTTGTTGGCCCGGGTGAGTGATCCTACCATAATGCACTCCTACCTATACAAGATTCAAACCTACCATCTTCAAGTCATGAGCTTAGAATTACATAACATAATCCAATTCTATAGATTGTACAATTGACACTAAGTACCACATTGTGCAATGGCAAACCATGGTCCAGGATTCTGGTATGTTGAGTTTGCTGCTCCAACTAAGTTAAATCTGGATTTCTCAAGCTAGCGAAAACTCAGAGCGTCTAGAGGTTTAAGATGTACAGGGCATTCCTTAGCCATGTCTGCTGGCAATCTGGAGTCAAATTTGACCGATTTAGTGTTTCTGCCTGCATCTCCAGAGAGGTCATCAATTGCGAAAGTAGAGCAGCACCTGTCAGGACATCGTCAATATCTTCATATACTGGCAGAAAACTGCTTTGTGAAACTTCCAGCATTCATCTGCTTTCCACGGGATGGCGAGATGGTCGCTGGAAATGGAGGGGGCATCATGCTGAAACCATCTGTCGATCTGTACAAGGCCATCTGGTTAATTTGTCGAGGTAACCTGAGACAAAATATTGCACCCTTTATTAATTTGTCAAGGTAGTTAAAAAGAGTAAATTTGCACTTGAAGCATTTGCTTGTTGGAAATAAAACCTGAACTGATTGATACGAAAAAATCAACTTGGGAGAGAAACTACAAAAAATAAATTTCAACATCCATCTGCTATCTCACCAGTTTGCCGGTCCATGGCACTGTAGTTTAGATGCCATAGACGATTTTTTCTTCTGCAAGCTAAACTACGTCCTTTCCGACAAAATTCATGAGTTCAGCCTTTGCTGCTTCCATGATCACTTTGAAGTCTGTCTGCATGTACCTTCCCCTGAAACCGAGTAAGAATAGGCAGCTCAGTTAAGAAGAACTCCTCATCATTAGATCTAGAGACTTGGGTGACTATCAAAGAGACCACTTAATGCCAAAAATAAACGATAATTCTAGCTCATCATTCACTTATTTTGATAGTGAAGATATTCTTGAAGTACGGAAATGCAATTCCAGAGCAATAGATCAATTAGTGATGAAAAACCATATCATCAAATTAGCATATTGGAGAAAAAGAAAGAATAACTTGTAAACAGTCAACACTATCCAATTTTAATTCTAACTGCTTAGTGCTTATCACAAACACAAATAATTAATGTTAAATCCTTCAGGGACACAAAATATTAGGCATCTAATTATTCAGTAGTCTTAATCACATGAGCACATATATACCAGAAATGAGTTCTTGACCAAGTTGCAGATGGGAAGGCTGGGCTGCCAAGGCCATGCATTATCCTGGCAATAGCCCTGGGAGTAAATTTGGCCTGAGCATTACTCTGCAGAAAGACCTATTACACCAAAAGGCACGAACAAGTTACAAATATGCCAAGATGCATATTTCTCCTTCCAACAAGAACTACCTACTCGCAGTTCTTACCTTTATATCGGCTCTCAAGAAGGGGCTGCAAATATAACAAATGTTATTTTAGAACAAGTACATGATGTATTTTGTCAGAAAAGGATTATCGTTGTCAAATATTACAAAAATGTACGAAAGAGAGAAGCTGATCATCTTTAATCTGGATTTAAGCAAACCCCAATGAGCATAATCTTGCTCTATCCTTGAAAATTTCATTTGATTCATACAGGGACTAAATGGACAATCTATGGTATCACAGTTTTCACTATAATGAAGTCCACTTTGTGCAAGAGTAATAGATCATGTCCTGGAAATGATGTGATGAATAATGGAAATTATCTCTGGAGCTAGTTAAACTATTTTTGAAGCTGCAAGCAGGGTGTTGATAACACACTGAAGTAAGAGTACATGAACCATGGACAAACCAGTCTCTTTTATGAATTATATGAACTGTAACATATATACCAAACCTGATCTGACTCATCTTATTTGGGATATCACAATCATCATTTCCGTTGAAGTACTCAACAATCTTCCTTTGCAGGCAATGTGTATGTTGACAGTCATGGCAACCATGCAACTTATCACACTCTTTTACTGCTGCTACTGCCGCATGATACATTGTGTCAATCTTTTGCACCTACGTTGAAAAACAGAATGCATTTACAGGTCAGTAAAATAAATAGCAAAAAATCAAGTGTCCCTTGGGATCACTATGGTTCATCATAATCATCCCTTATGTGTAACCTTTTGGAGAGACTTAATGATCACAGTGTCATCTTTCAACACTATTAGATAAGATAGACGAGAGTACTTCAGTATCAAACAAGTAGGAAAAGGCCCTCAAGATTTAATTAGATTGCATGTGATACACAGCTTTCAAGGATGTGGCCTATGTTTTATTTACACAAGAACAGTGAAGGGATGCATTTCCCCCCTTCAGTTGCTGAGTATTGTGCATACAGGGCGGAGAAATATTAGCCACTTCGTCCTCTCGCTCCAGCATCCCGAAAATAAAGATGAACAAAATTCAGTAATGGACTAGTTAAGGCAATCACCTTACAGCTCTCGACCTCTGATAGCCACTTTGTGAGTTGTGCAGCCAAAGAACAAATATCCTTTGGAACATCAATAACCATGTAACAATAAGCCTGATCCTTCAACTCATATGTGATTTCCCCCTTCAACTATGATGAAGATGAAAAAGGAAAGGAAATTCTGTAAATGTCATTTCAGTAGTAAGCCACAGCAGAACATAATAAGTAGACCAAATAGCACAATCGCATTTAAGACTATCTAACATGATTTAGCACAATTGTCCTCGTTTCTTTAGTGCTCAACTTGGTAGATGGAAACGGATATAGGCAGCACTTTAAGATTTCAAACAGTTTCCATTTCTTTCAAATATAAATGTCAAATGTCATTTACAGATTTTAATCATCTACTAACCAAAATGTACGTAGTGCTTCAACCTGCTATGATACCATAAATTGGGGAAATTGATATTATGCAACTTGCAGGTATTTGACTCAACCAACATGTTAAACCTAAATGAACAATGCGAACAGAAATCAAAACAGCGTGGAGCCTAAGTCATCAAAATCTTGGTGATTTGAGATCATTGTTCCACAAACCCTTCATGTTATTACTGAATAGTACTTGTAATTCCATGCTGGTTCATTGTAGAACCTCTCAGAAGATAGATGTACATTTATAAAATGGATATCCAGTTACATTTTTTTAATGAAGCATGCAAGATAAACAGAGAACAATAACTTGCTTGGAATATTAATAGAGTTAGAGTACAGCTTAAATAGTTTATATTTAAACATCAGTAGCAACAGTTGCTGATATTAAAGCAAAACTTAACCGAAAGGAATATGTAAGTGTTATCTAACTGAACACAAAGAGATCAACTGGACGAGCTCATAAAGAAACTCATTAAGCTGCTATGGAAGTAGCACATTAGCTCTGGAAATCCTATTGAAGACATTTATGTGACTATAGAGCTTAGGAATTATTATCTAAACAAAGATGCAAAGTATAAGCTCCCTCGTAAACTAGCTCAGCATCAAGTTAGGATCAATACCTTTAGATTCTGCAAGTGATTTGACAAGTCCAGGGCTTGCACTCTAATACTATTTGCTACACTTGGTATGTCAAACACATACTGCCCATCTTTCACTTCAGCCCTGAGAATTTCATTCAGCATGTCACAATGGCTAAAGTTCCATGAATATATAAGAGCAAATGGACAATTTAGTAATCAAATAAAGAACTATACTTCTTTAGAATTGCTGCGACTACCATATCTTTAGAGGCGAGCACTGTCGGTGAGGTCTGCAGTCATATATAAATGAACATTATACACTTAATGTAAGGAAAGAAAACTAAAACACAAAAGGTGCACATAAATTCCATCTACTTCGAATAATAGTTCTCTGTGGTTTCAAACTAATTTGGAGCTCATTATTTGAGAAGTCAGCACTCAAGAGCAATTCATTATCTTTAAGCCTTGTGCATTGGCACATGAAATTGCCTAGTAAAAGCAACTGCAAAGTGTCATTTACAAGACAGCCTAAAAAAAAGGCCCTAAGAAAAGTATGCAGAACTGTAAGCTTCTCAAGGAACCTAAACAAACTGCAACTTACCTGATGAAAATTCAAAGTACAAGTGACATTCATCTGCGGAAGCAAATGCAAGTATTGCACCTCACCAAGCTCCAACTGTGTTAAAATCGTGAGCATCACCTGCAGAGTGCAAAAGACGAGCATCACCTACATCGTCAAAAAATTTCTAGAAATACGAACAACAAATATTTCCAACTTGAAACCTCGTGAGAAGCAGACAACAGTCTAGAAGAGACAGAAGAGCTGAAAAAGATTATATTTATGAATAGAAGCAAAGTACCTCTTCTTTTATATCATATTTGCGTGACGCAGATTCTTTTACTAGTGAACAAATGTTCCCAGCTGACTTCAAGCCATTGGAGAAAACTTGGCAGAGGAATTTATTGACCGCATATTTATCCACGCCATCACTGAGCAACAAATTGTTGTCAGTAAACTTTTTACCCTTAACCTGTAATAAAGAGCTGACCACAATATGAGAAATGCATTTGATCACCTGTGCATAAGACTTCGAAGTCTTAAATAGGAGGCATCATCATAGAACAGATGGCAATAAGATAATCTTCCATCACGGCCAGCACGTCCTATTTCCTGCACACAACAATTTCATAGTTATAGCAATCAGGTAGACTCGCAGGGAATGTTATGAAAACACTAGGGATGGTGAACAACTATCAACCTGAACATATTCTTCCAAGCTTTCTGGTAAGCTATAATGAATTACCTGAAAAAGAATAACATGGAAAGTTTCAATGCAGAATTCTAGGAAAGGTGCCACAAGTTACTTTTGTATAAGTTTATGCATGAAATTTAAATGAAAAAATAGTATCATATGTAAATGTACTCCAAGTTGATGTGGTAGTTTTAGTATGTGGTTCATATGACACGGTAACAACAAGCATGTCTTTGCATACAAGTTTGATAAATGCCTCTCAAACTTGCACCAAGATACTAAGTCGCTGAAGAAGAGAGAAAACTTCCATTGAACTTCCAAATAGTTTATTCTGTTGCCATTGTAAGTTAACAAATTGAACCCAGTTTATGCTATTATGGGCATTTCTACCCTGACCGTATACTATTAGAGAAATACTTTCCTCATTGTATTGCATTACATGGAAAATAAATAAAATAATAAACAAGAAAGTTTCCAGTCTTACAGCTCCAACATCGCTCTTATCAAGGCCCATTCCGAATGCCACAGTTGCAACCACCTTAAAAGATCAGAAGAAGCAATTAATTAACCTAATTGAGGTATCAAACTTCTTTTTCCTGTAATTAGCATAGAATTAAATCTATCAAATAATATTGATAAAAGGATAACCAGCATAATCTTCATACCACTCTTATTTTGTTTGAACAGAATAGATCCTGTATTCGGCTTCTATCTTTTGCAGGAATAGCACTGTGGTAACTCTGAAAAGCATAGTTCCATGAGGAAAGATATATGCATAAGGGAACCCCTTCACCCTATTTAAATTTTGCACCATAGAGTACTTCATGGCGCATTCTTATAATGGCAGCAAAGGGATCACCGAAGTTTCATATCATGAGAATATCTAAGAACCAGATGAAGGAATAGCTTATTCCAAAACTAAAACTGACCTTCGCTGGAATATTGTTATCACAAATATATTTGCTTATCATATCAGTTTCAGACTGTGAATCAGAAGGGCAGAGAAAGTCAGATGCCAGTTATAGCAAGTAATCCAGTTATCAGACATATGTTACACAAACAAATCTTCATCCTAAAGGAAAACCACAGAGTTCAACGTCAATATAGGAATAACTAATAGGCAAGTAAACCTGGAATTTGCAGTAAATGATCATGCTTTTAGCCTCAGTAAAAGGAGAAGACTTGATCAACATTAGCAGATCTTTCATCCTGAAACCATCATCACATCCAGAAAAAATCTGTAGGTTCAGCTTACATTAACTGAAAGTTAGAGCCATTGAGTCATGAAGGGAACTTGTTCTTATACTCACCTATTTCCACTTACAGATACTGACAATTGTAAATTATCCCTCAGTTGAGCTGATTGGATGAGACCTGTAGGAGGGATTTCTAAAGCATGCATCACCTCATGCAATGTTTTGGTTGTAGCAGTTGCAGTCATTGCAAGAATGCATTTAGCGTTAAGCCTAGCACGCAGCAAGGATGCCCTAAGCCTCATATATGAAGGCCGAAAATTGTGTGACCTGCCAAAATGCGCAAAGAGTTTCTGTAACTTGCACAGAAGTACATGATAGAAGCGACTCCGAAAAACCTCAATGTTGCATCAAGTATAGAATGTCAGGAGAACAACACCTGCAAGCACTCACCATTCAGAAACACAGTGGGCCTCGTCAACCACCACAAGAGATACAAGGGTGTCAGATAATGCTGATGTAAATTCCGTATTAAGAAACCTTTCTGGTGAAACAAAAAGAACCTGAAATACGAAAGATCAGTCCTAAGCTTTAGCCACATACACAAATAGATTAGCTTTTGATCAAATGACTTCAAAAGAATGTAGCTTTTTCTTTTCTCTTTTACATAGTCATCTTCCTTCAATAAGGCAAGAGAAATATATTGTGCTTAAAGGTGCGACTAGCTGATATAGACAAGTACACCATAATATGAAGCTTCAACAACTTCATAATACAGTACCTTAAGTTCTCCTTCTTGTAGCATTCTGAGAATTTCTGAAGCCTCCTCGGGTGTCTAAAACAATGGGAGATACGATAAGCAACAATTTACAAACAAAGCACACAGAAATACATGAAAACTAAGTCAAAGATAAAAGCAACCTGACTGCTACAAAGAAGACCACCAGAAATCGCAGGAGGTAGCTGCTTCAGCTGATCAATCATCAAAGCCACTAATGGACTAACAACCAAAGTGACCCCCAGCAAAACCATCGCAGGCAACTGATAACACAACGATTTCCCAGCTCCTGTTGGCAATACCAACATTGTCGATTTCCCAGAAAGCACCATCTTCACAGCTTCCAACTGCCCTTCCCTAAATGAATCATACCCATACATCACCTTTAACAACCTCACCAAATTGTCATCCGACACCTCCTTTCTAACCTCCATCACAGCCTCTTCGATCAACTCTATATCAAAATCCACTTTCCCTTTCTCCCCTTTCAAATCCACAAACAAACCCTCTTCACCAAACAACCCCTTCTCCTCACCTTCACCTCCATTTCCCAATTTTCTCTTACTTTTCCTATAAAATCTTCGACCCGGATTCGACATACTACTACTAAAGCTCTTCCTTTTACCCTTATACTTAAACCTTTTGTTACCATAACCATTAATATTTAACCTCACAAAATTACCTTCATTTACACATTTAGGCTTTTTCACATAAGAACAAGCATTACCATTGACATTAACATTACTAGCTCCAATTAAATTAGGATGTCTTCTAACTTTTTTCACTACATTTACACCAGAGGACAAAGATTCATTACCAAGCTCATGTGGGCCCACGCTGAGGTCACCACCAGCATGTGTGACGTCAGCATCAATAATAGGCTCAAAGTTGAGATTTTTATTCTTGATTTTCGAAAAAGATGCAAACTTTGATAAGCAGAGCCTGTTTGGAAGAAGGGTTTGTGTGGAAGTGTTGTTTAGCGTTGAAGACGAAGGGTTTTGATGGTGGATTTGGAAGGGTAGGTTGGTGAAGTTCGGCGGGGGTGTTGGGCTTTCCGGTGGGTTTTGTTGGTGGGCTTCTTTCGGGTTGGGCTTTTGGGATGGTATTGTGAGCTTGGGCCGTAAAATGGGCCGAGAATAAGTGGCGGCAGTGGCCTTGGCGGTGGCAATTTTGGTTCTTGATTTGGTGGAAGAGTGGAGAGTGGGTGGCTGCGGTGGCAACTGTGGCGGCGGAGGTGGTGGTGGCGAATTGCGGGGCGGCGTGACGGAAATGTGGGATCCGTCAGAATCCGAGTCAGATTCCATGAGATAAAGTCTGACGGCGGCGGCGGTGGCGGCGGCGGTGGCGGTGGCGGTGGCGGTGTTGATGGTATTTATAACTCTAAGATTGTATGCTATTTTTTCCCGCCTCTTTCCTTGTATGGGGGAAATTTTGTAACGAGGGTCTCTTTGTTATTTTCAAGTGAAGTCAAGGGTATCATTTAATGATTTAATGGCATATTTCTCTCATTGTTGGTTTGAACAAATTCTCAAATTAATTCTCTTTGTTAAAGAAAATTATATTTTCATATTGGTCATTTCTATTGTATATGTGATACGGGTAAGACCCTTAAGGTATGTAGAAATTGTAGAATGACTCCTGAGAGGGGTCAATGAGGGGAAGAGGGATACATTGGGGACCTCGGATGATTCGACTCCTCAGAGATTGCACCCAGGGCTCGGACGTAGTAAGGTAGGAGCCCCTAGGGGGTCGGACGTGGCATCAGAGCATCCTAGGGTCCCGTTTTGGGACCTCGAGCGGAGTAGAGATTGCAGACAGCATTGGCCGGCAATAGTAGGGCACGTTCAGCAGTTGAAATCAGTTGAAGCCCGTTATTAAACATAGTTAGTGGTTACATGCAGTTATCTCACCACTAACTCTCCACTACTCCACTATTTCTCATCTGGTTCAGTTGGCCTCCACCTATAAGTATCAGAAGATTCAACAGGAAGAGGGTAATTGCATTTTTATTACTCACACTATATTCTTTGCCTACCATTTCCTCCATTAAAGCACCAAGCTAACTTTAGCATTGGAGTGCTAACGCGGGCACGACCCGCCAAGCCTTCTCTGTTTTTGCAGACGTCCGACAGCGCGTGAAGACCATTCGCAGTTCAGTATTTTTTTACCTTAACAGGTTGGCGCCCACCGTGGGGCCGATTCTTGGTTCCCACTGAGTTTCACAAGATTTCATCATGGTTACAACAAGGAGTCAAAGCGTAGCAAGTATACATGAAGAAGAGGCTGTAGAACAGCCCAACACGCAGTTTTGTCTAGGGGAGACCTCAAACCCTAGGCAAGCCAATCCACCGCCACCAGGGGTAGAAATACCAACGGGAAACCGACCGCCATACACCAACCCATACACGAATCCGTACCCAAATTATCTGCCAACTTACTCTTAAAGTTATCCACAAGGGCCTGCGTGGTATGCAGGGTGGCAATATCCAAATGCCCCAACACCAGTCCCACAAACTAACCCACCAACAGATTTAGGATATATTATGCGAACCCTGGAGGAATTAAAAGAAGCCATCCACAACCCAGCACCTCAACCCGCACCACACCACTCATAAAATCAGCCACAGCAACCACCTCCACAAAATCCCTCATATCAGAAAACCCAATCAGCTAGAAACATAACCAACCAGAGGGAGTCTGGGCGACAGATTCACATTGGGGGCAGCACGTAGATGCAGAGAACTCCACAGGATCATCTCAGGGCTCGGACACAGCGGCGCGGGGCCCGTCATAAAGCGTCCGAAGAAGAGGTACAACTTGTACTGCCTCAGTTGCAGGAACTTTCAGAGGCCCAAATCCATTTAACCGGGCCATCAATGAAGTCCCGAAGCCCGCGCAGTACAAATTGCCCTATTTGCCTACCTATGATGGGCATGGTGACCCTAAGGATCATCTGGCGGTTTTTAGGCATAAAATGGAGTTCACGGAGTTTCCAAAGGCTTGGGTGTATAAAGCTTTTGCAGGGACTTTGGTGGAAGCGGCCAGAGTGTGCTATGATGAGTTGAAGGAGGGGTCGGTCGGCTCTTATGTGCAGTTGGCAGAATTGTTTGTTGGAAGATTTTCCTCAGCCATCAGGCCAACCCGACACACTACTTCTTTGCTTGGACTAAAGCAAATAAATGGGGAAACTCTTCGCCAGTATATAACTCGTTTTAATGAGGCTACCCTCCAATGTACGCAATTTGACCAGAGGTTTGCAATACAGGCATTCACAAAGGGAGTAATAAACGAATTACTCCATGCTTCTTTAGCCAAGAAGACCCCCTTGAACATGACAGAGCTGATGACCAGGGCAGAGAAGTACATCAAAGTAGAAGAGGTAGCAATGGCAGAGAGGGAGGAAAACCCGAATAAGAGAAGGCAAAATAACCAAACTCGTGTGGCATAGAGAGAGAGAAGGGCAGAAGAGGGTAGACATGAGCAGAGAGGAAGGGAAATGAGAGAACTACCCAAACTGCAGAGGTTCTATAATTATACTCCTTTGGTGAAGCCCAGATCTGATATCCTGGCAGAAATTCGGACGCGGATAAACCTCCCAAATCCACCAAAAATGAAAACAGAGAAAGAGCGCCGCAAAGGAAAATGGCAGTATTGCAGGTATCACAGAGACTTCGGGCATGATACTGAAGCCTGCAGGAACTTAAAAGATGAAATTGAAGCCCTGATCAAGCGTGGGCATTTACAAGCCTACGTTAGGAGAGACAACCAAAAGGGAAGGCAGAGAAAGAGGAGCCCGAGGCATGCTCAGATGTCGCGCTCTCAGGTGAAGATAGACATGATAACAGGGGGTATGGCCTTAGAGGGGGAAAACATACAGGCTAGGAGAGGTTACCACAGAGCAGGTCACGGGGACCCCTTGACGAAAAGATCGAGGGTGGAAGAAAATATCACTTTTGGTGATAAAGATTTGGATGGTCTAATGTTACCTCATGATGACCCATTGGTGATTGCAGCAGATATCAGTGAGGTTGTGGTACGCAAGATCATGGTTGATACGGGGAGCTCAGCAGAGGTCCTGTTCTTGAGTACATTTGAGAAGATGGGTTTGAGAAGGGAGCATCTGAGGGCGATGAAAGGAACCTTGTCAGGGTTCAACGGCAGAGAGGTAAGACCTGAGGGTATGATAACACTGAAGGTAATCCTCGGGCGTGACAAACTGAGCCGTGGTGAGATACTGGATTTCATTGTAGTAGATTGCGAGTCACCCTACAATGGGATATTGGGAAGGGTGGCCCTGGAAAAGTTCAGTGTAGTGATGTCTACCTATCATCTAGCAATGAAGTTCCCTTAAGAGGCTGGTATAGTGACAATAAGAGGGGACCAGAGGAGAGCCCAAGAATGCTATGCCGCTTGCCCGAGGTTGCAGAAAGAAGAGAATGAACTAATTGAGATTCCTGAGAAGAAGGCCAAGAAGGGGCGGTAGCTGAAAAAAACTGAGCCAGCAGAGAAGTTACAGAAAGTTGAGTTAGCAGCAGGGAAGGAGGTTCAGATCAGAACAGAGCTTCCTCAAAACCTAGCTGAAGGTATAACTAATTTCTTATCTTGTAATAGAGATGTATTTACTTGGTCTATGCATGATATGACAAGAATAGATCCGCGGATAGCTATGCATCGATTGAATGTAGATCCAGCATTCAGGCTGGTGAAGCAGAAAAAGGCGGGTCTTCCACGCAGAAAAGAACCGAGCAATCAGAGAAGAAGTAAGCAAATTGTTGAGGGCTGGGCATATTCGGGAGGTAGAGTACCCTACCTAGTTGGCGAATGTGGTGATGGTCCCTAAACCTTCTGGGGCTTGGCGGATGTGTGTAGACTTTACAAATTTGAACAGGGGTTGCCCGAAAGACTGCTACCCATTGCCTAGAATAGATCAAATGGAGGATGCCACTTCAGGTTTTGAAATGTTATCATTTATGGATGCCTTCAAACGGTACAACCAAATTAAGATAGCACCGGAAGATAAGGAGAAGACAACGTTCATAACAGACCAAGGGGTGTTTTGTTATATGGTGATGCCATTTGGTTTGAAGACGCAGGGGCTTGTTACCAGCACATGATGGATAAGGTATTTAAGGGGCAGTTAGGGCGGAATATGGAAGTTTATGTTGATGATATGTTGGTAAAGAGTAAGAGGGCAGAGCCATTCTCGATAATGAGGAAGGTCGATATCAAGTTAAATCCTGAAAAATGTGCTTTCGGGGTTCAAGCAGGAAAGTTCCTGGGTTTCATAGTTACTCGGAGGGGGATTGAGGATAATCCAGAGAAAGTTCAAGCCATCCTAGATCTGGAGCCGCCCAAGAGTGTAAAAGATGTTCAGAAACTGGTGTGCTGTCGCAAGCAACCAAAAATAAAACTTGTACTTCGAAAAATATATGTAGTAGTGTGAATAAGGATCGTTCCCACAGAGAGTATCTAGCCTAATTTTATGTTACATCAACAAGGTTGGGGGGGGGGGGGGTTGAGTATAAACAAAACTTAAGAAAAATTACTGAAATTAAAAATATCGAATTTAATCAAGAAAACGAACATTGGTCTAAGTCAACATCCACCATCGAAATCTTGTAACTGATCATTAATGCAAGTATATATCAATTCAAACTTTAAATATTCATTGTTGGAATTATTTTCCTATATCTCCTTAGTCGTAGTTAATTAGAATACACGCAACCTAATTAACCCTAACCACTAAACAACCTTAGACACGCGCTAAAGGTTTAATCTAATAGCAGCCTTAAGAATTAGAGTGATCGATGAAGCTAAACAACACAAGCACACGCGGTTGCATTTAATTTAGTTGAACGTTCTTCCTAAAATCTAATAATTTCTGACGCAGCAAATTACTAAATCTTAGTTGCTTTACAAATTAAAGGGATCAAACAATTACGGATTTGATATCTAACTTAGCAATAGATTATAACGAATAATAAACTAGTAGGCCTCCCTAGCAATCAAACGAAAGAATCATGAAATTAACACAGAAGAACATTCAATACTTAAAGCATAAATTGAACAATAAAAACTAATTAAATCTCATAGTTTTCTTGATTATGAGGCTTCAATTTCCTTCGACCAAGAATATGAGTTTAGCCACGCAGAGCCAAGAAGAAAACTTGAAAACTAAGATGAGAGACAGAGATGAGGTCCAAATCTTATGATTTATCCCCTTATTTATAGTTTGTGAAGTCTACAAAATTCCCTAGGATAATGGAATCCTAATCTAAATAGAATAAGAAAATATTAAAGGTAAAGTAAACTCTTAATATAACTAGGGAATCTTAAAACAACTAGAAAAGTCCTAATACAATTAGGATAGCTAAAATAGCTGGAATTTTCGTGCACCACCTCTTCTATTATCAACTAGAAGCTTCTAGATAAGGAACATTCTAGAACATTAAATAACACAAGTGCAGCAAATTCACATCCAATTTCGAATTTGATGAATCCTTTATTTCTCAAAAATCAAAACATAAAAGTTGTAGATCTTCTTCTTGGATTTCCAGAACATCATGAATCGGCTCAATCGGAGTTCGGATGAGAGAGTTATGCCCAAAAAACGTAATAGTGTTGGAGCTATCTAGAATTACGCGATTTAACTTCGTTTTGCTCCTTACGCCTCCATTTGTATCCTAAATCAAAATATAAAAATAATGAATGTATTAGGCATCAAATATGTGTGAAAGATTAATATTAAGGGAGAAAAACATGACATTTTGCATTCTTATCAAATTCCCCCATACTTAACCTTTGCTCGTCCTCGGGCAAAACTCAAATTTTCAAAAATACCAAAGTTGCAACACCATCAACAAAGAACAACCAAGCCCTTCAAAACTCAAAACATATCATGAACAAACATTCGTAACCAACTTATAATTACTTAGTAAGCATTCTCACTCGAAGATGGAGTAACGGAATACGTAGACCCTCACAGAGATAAACGCTCGACTCTCATGTGTTTGAAGGGTATGTGTTTTGCTCAAATTCATTCCAATGAAAATGATCTACCATAGGCTTGCATATCGTCTCATTCTCCATCACTAAGATCACATGCATAACACAAATCATAAGGACTTTTCAAGGGTTGTAACGGGGCTTAGGACAAAGGTGAGAAATATTTGGGAATCTAGCTCAAAAGCCATCGAAATTAGCGAAGCAAAAATAAATCAACTCAAGCTCGAATATATAAGACGTGTAAGAATCAATCGCTCCATTCAATAGTTTCCACATTCGTATATAACATGTATAAACAGAACTCCTTCTTGGAATTTTTAGGAGGAATTATGAACATGAATAATTTAAAAGAAATTTTCTCCATCACTCCCTTTCTTCTTTGTCTTTTTTCTCTTTTTTTTTCTTTTTATTTTTTTCACCAAAATTATATCACAATGGAACTCACAAATTGAGAATGAAAATATGTTTCATTTCACCAGTCATAGCCATACCACAAATTCAGACACCCCTACACTTATTCAGTCTAAAGGCTCAAAATCTCAAAAGTTTTTGCCTACGTAATTCAGTCACTACCATGGTCAAGGAAAATAACTAAACTAATTAATTCTAAGTGGAAATAGTACTTATTCAATCATGTTCTGAATCTCTCAAGCTTAATTGCACATTGCTCATGTCATGCATAAAGTTGAAAACTGTAATTTTTTTTATTTAAAAAAAACACAAATTAAAACACAACCTAAATCCCCTCCCCCACACTTAAAACTTTCATTGTCCTCAATGAGTAAAAATAAACTTTCAAATTTATGCAAAGATAAGTAGAAACATGAAAGCAAGTGAAGTAAGAGAAATAGAGTCTGTAGGAGGACATACCTGAAGCACTTGTTAGAGAGAAGAAAAGTAATGCTTTAAATCTGCAACTATTCAGTGAAGCCCAAGAAAACAAGAAAAAAACAAAATAACAGGGAACAACAATAATAAAATACTTTGTTTTTTTCTTTTTCTTTTTTATATTTTTTTGTTGGCCGACCCTATTTACATCCCCACAAAGGCTCCGAACTTTAGGAGGCACTGAAGCCGACTCTGTGAAATAATAAAAATGTCAAACTAACTAATACCTACAAAATTAAAATACCTGGATCCATTTAACGTCAGCCAATAAGACAAACTACCATTGGGTTGCCTCTTAAACAACTCATTTGTTTACTGTCGTTGGCTCGACTCAAAGCTTCCTTTTTCAATCAGGATTATCAATGTCCAATTCTTCCACATTCTTCTCTTGGAGAGGCTTCAAATATGGAATAGGTTCCTGTGGAAAAACATTCAATGCTGCAACAGTGTCCTGCAAATCAGTACTAAAGGCTAACTCCTCATACCCTTTCTCAAGTTGCTTACTAATGGCAACTTTCAATCCACTTTTTTCGTCAAGTGCGTTTTTCTTTCATGTGCTAAAGAATCAACCACATCAATAGAATAAACATGATTATCATCACTAGGATATTTCATGGCATCATAAATATTAAACTTAATAATTTCACCATCAAATTCCATGGTAAGTGTGCCATTATAAACATCTATCTTAGTCTTGGACGTTTTTAAAAATGGTATTCCTAACAAAATATGCATATTTTGATCACCACCCTCCATATCAAGCACATAGAAATCAGCAAGAAAAACCAAATTATTAACTTGCACAAGAACATCCTCAACTATCCCCTTAGGATAGGCATTAGATCTATCAGCCAATTGAATCACCATACTAGTTTCATTCAAAGGTCCAAGTTTCAAAGAAACATATTTAGAATATGACATGACATTAATAGAAGCTCCTAAATCTATCATGGCTTTCTCAACTTTAGTGTTACCTATCGTACAAGGGATAGTAAACATACCTGGATCCTGGCACTTCGTAGGGAATTTTCTTTGAATAACTGCAGAAACATTCTCCCCTACTCTCACCTTCTCACAACTTTTAAGTTTATGTTTCCTCTTAATTGTACACAGCTCTTTCAAGAATTTAGCATAACGAGGTACTTGTTTAATAGCATCTAAAAGTGGAATATTTACCTTGCATCTACGAAAAGTCTCATATAAATCTATATTTTGCTCATCTTTTCTAGATTTGGTTAAAGCCTGAGGAAAATGGGGTACTGGTTTATAATCAGAAAGAGGTGAAAACTTACGCGTAGGTACCTCATCGTTAACGATATTTTTCTCATTTTCTTGCTTCGACGATGGAGGGGCCGCTTTTACTGGAATCTCAAGCTCTTTACCACTTCTCAAAATGATTGCACTTACATTTTCTCTTGGATTTGCTACCGTTTGAGAGGGCAATTTTCCCGAACTTTGCTCCTCTAGTCGACTAATTGCAGTTGCCATCTGGTTCACCTGATTATTCAAACTTTGAATACTAGCCCTCGCCTCTTGTTAAAATTGTTGTCTCCTGTTGAAATTGCAAAGTACTAGTGGCAAGAGACTTAACAATATCTTCTAAAGACATACCTGAATTAGAAGTTTGGCCCGATTGTTGATAAGGCTGTTTATACTGCTAAAAACTTGGGCAATTATGAGTCACGGGCTGATTTGCTTGTGGATTCCCATAGCTAAGGTTGGGGTGATCCCTCCATCCTGGATTATACGTATTTGAAAAGGGATCATACTTCCTTTGTTGTTGTCCAGGAAAACCACCCGCCGCATTCACTTGCTCTACGGGCTCTTCTTGAAAAGTTGAACACATATCGATTGGATGCCCCACTACCGAACAAATCTGACAAGCCTTTGCCGATTGCATATTACCTACAGCCATTTGACGAACAAGAGAAGTCAGACTCGCAATCTGTTCTTCAAGGGAATAAACATTTACCTCATTAACACGCTTAGACGGAACTTCGAGCCTTGTGCCAAACTGTTGAGAATTGGCCGCCATGTTTGCAATCAAATTCTTCGCGGCCTCTGGAGTTTTATCCACCAAAGCTCCTCCACTCGCGGCATCAATCATGCTCATATCAGTGGGTAAAAGGCCCTCATAGAAATAGTGGATAAATAGCTGCTCACTAATCTGATGATGGGAACAACTCGCACATAGTCTTTTGAAACGTTCCCAATATTCGTGCAGGGACTCCCCACTATGCTGTCTTATACCACAAATTTCTTTCCGAATGTTTGCTGCCCTTGAAGTTGGGAAATATTTCTCCAAAAAAAACCTCTTCATCTCGTTCCATGTGGTAATACTTCCGGAGGGTAGATAGTAGAGTCAATCCTTAGCCAAATCCTTCAAAGAAAACGGAAAGACCCTTAATTTAATATGCTCATCTGTAACGCCCCGATCCCTTACGAGACTGGAGGCTTTAATAGCCTTGCTAATCACAACCCAGTTTCAACCCGGTCACAAAATTAGGGAAAGCGGACGGAGTTTCCCCTATTTATAGGACTATTTGGAAACCTGTAAACTATAACATACAACCACAAGACCATAATCCATAACTTCAATTTGTTTCATCCCTATCAGCATGCAAGTCAACTAAACAGAAGAGTAAACAATTGAAGTTATTACAAACCATTAGCACCTAACTATCACCCAAGACTAAATCTTTAATATTACATTTCTTAAGATAACACAAATACATACATGACCATAATGTCTCAAATAGTATACAAGCATATAATGTACACATTTTTCCTTGTTCTACACATTGATAGAGCAGGCATGCCACACAGGAGACAATCCTATTTCCAACTTATAGCACTGATCCTGAAAGGTGTTAGAAACAAGGGTGAGTATACAACATGTATACTCAGTGAGGGAGGTGATGCAACAAACTGAGGAATGCTTTCATGAGATGCAACAAGAATAATAACATATACAACACAAAATAACAAAGTTAATTAGAGAAGTATTTAACCATGTAAAAAAAGGATACGGTTCCATGTTTGTCTTCAATCATGAGCCACGAGCCAAGATCTTCAAGCAAGTGCCGGCAAACCCTTACTCCTCCAAATTGGGGTACTCCGGATGTACCTCGATCCTACGACCCTTTCTCTTGAAGTAGGTCCATATGCCCAGCAGGTGAACCACGCCTCTGGGGTAGTGGAGTATACTCAGCGAGAAAGGGAATAGGCACCATGGTAGTCGAGGGAGCATGGCAAGTTCGATGTCGTCCGTGTTTCTCGATGCTACCATGTCCGAAAAGGTTATGCAACCCCGAGTCAAGATCACGAGATCCAAGAATATCAAATATCACATAAGAGGGACGATAAAGTAGGCCGCCATCCCAGTTAATCACAAATAACATGAAAAGACACAAGATAACAAGTAAATAATACATATAGGCTTTATCAATTACTAAATAATACAATCTAGAAACAATAGAATAAGTTAAGATGCATAGAAGAAATGAAGACTCCCTTACCTCCAGAAGCCACGAACTCTCCCAATCTTTTCCCCTGTGCCCAAAACTAATAATTCACACAGGATTCATAATTTAGTTCAACACAATACAACTATACACTTTATAACAAATAACAACATAACATTTGATAATCATGCAAAGTCACATACAAGCAACCCGATAATCAATAAAACAACATGAAAAGTAGCATTCCAAGATATTTTAAACATTAGGCTTAATTTTGACACTTATTCCCTTTATCCTTTGGCACAATTTGTCACGCCCCAACCCGACCTAAGGAGGCTAGACTAGGGTATGACCTAATTCATTTATACTATTTCACATTCTTAGTCTTTTTTTTTTTGATTTAATGCTTAACGTTGGCCTAGAGCTCCAAAAGTTTTTCCGAAAAACCGACAGCATAACTGCTGTATTTAAGACCTTTGGTTTGACCTATTTTCTAAAACGCCTCAAAACCTTTAATCATTGATTCAATTCCAATTAAAATTTCCTATTTTGTTATCAATAGATATGCCTACTAATTTATCTCAATAGTCTCGTTTGATTGACAAGCCTAGCATGATAACTATGTCCCGTTTATTTGCCAGTTCCTATTATGCAAGTACATATTATCCTTTAGCTTACAATGAGTACCTAAGTGAAATTCGATAAAGTTAACTTGTTTGATTCTTCACCTAGTGGTTTAAACGCCTACGATAACTACTAACCAACATAATGAAAGCAAACAACCAATAAAGAGTTCGTCCGGTTATAATCAGTACAAGCCAAAAATTAGACCCAAATTACAACGGGGTCATTTATATCAACAAAATGAATAGTTGCAATCAAACACAACATCCAAATAGCAATTACTTTCAGGCAAAGCACAAAAGCACGTAGTCACTCCAAGGAATCATCAACAAGCACATTCTCCTCAGGTACCTATTCCAAATCTGCTTCACCTGTGACAAAAAGAGGGTGAGTCCTTATGAACTCAGCGAGGGGGAACAAGAGATAACGTTTTAAAAACTATTTTCCAATTAATCTTATGAAAACTCATTTGAAGACATGTCAAATAAAATAAGTAAGTTCATAACAATACATAAATATAAAGGAACACATTTACCCGTCTTTCCTCCCCGAGGTCCTCTAGGAACCAAGCGAGAGTACTTAAACACGTAGTGAAAAGGATACGGTGAGTTTTCGCTCTCAAGATCAATCGGTGAGCATTTGTTCTCAAGATCATTTTCGATAACAATTGTTGCGGCCGACCTCAATCATCCACTTATCACTCCCAATTGGGTGTACTCCGGATGTACCCCGAAATCCTATGACCCAACTCTCCGAGGGTGGAATGCCAAGCGAGAGAGGGAATTGGACCATGGTAGTCACGGGAGCACCGGCAAGCCCTATGCCGCCCGGCGTTCGTGAAACGCTACCATGCCACAATGAAAGGTTGCAACCTTGTATACAATGCACATGTATGCCATTTAACATTTCACATTGGGAGGTCAACAAAGTAGGTTGCCTCCGAGCAAGTATATGATCACATTTTGACATATTGACATATAAGGCATTGTAAGAACATATAATTATTTCATATATCAATTTGAGAGCAATGAAACTTTCACGGGCAGCCAAGTAATCATGTTCAAATAAGTCATAGAATGTCTTTTAACAATTCACATTAGGAGGACAACAAAGTAGGTTGCCTTCGAGCAAGTATAAGATCACATATTGACAAGTAAACGAACGAGGCATGCTTAACACGAATTTTCACTTTGTAAAACACATAGAGTTATATGAACATTAAACAGGCAGCCATGTAACACATGTAAATCAAGTCATATAACTCATTTCGGGGTTCACGTATCAAGTATTAAGATTATACAAGCATGCAATGACGTTTACATGAGACCGGGTGCAAGAAGAGTTTACTTATCAACATGTAGTCATCGGGAATCATATTTAGAGTTATAAAAATAATTCCGGGCAGCCCATTAACATTCCTTAACATCAATTTATAATTCACACAAGAGTGGTCTATGACTTGGGAGTCTACGGGGTCATTAGGGTTTATAAGGCCGTGTTCGGGGTTGGTTTTGTTTGCTAAGTACTACAAGTAACACTTAAACCATTTCAAGCATACTTAACATTTATTAGGCAGCCTACTAACCACACAATTGAACGCATTTAGCCATAGGATCATCACTTAACAAGTTTTCATAAGCAATAAGGCCTTAATTCCGTGCTTACACATGCGGTTAAGCAAACTATTCATCAATTAGTGATCCCAAGTCATACATCAATCAAATTAAACAACCTCAACCAGCCACAACAGTCCACACAACATCTAAGTGCCACAATTCCAAGCATTCAATACCACAAGAGAAGTTACAACATGTTTCAAAGCATATCACTAAACAAAACCTCACTGCAATGGTCTGTTTTCCCACATTTGATTAGACAAGCAAACAATCTCCAATTTTAGTGAACAAAATGTTAAATTAAATCTTAATGAGTGATTTAAGTCTAGGAACAAACGTCGCATCATTTGGAGTTCATATTTAGGAGTTATGGCCAAAACCGTGAGACTACTCAAAACTGTCCAGTTTTAGACACATTACGATTTTTTCTATTTTTGAGGGTCTTAGAGTCAGAATTGTATTTGGTCTATTTCTGACAAAAATATCCAGAACTGCAAAATCTAGAAACCTACTAATTTTCATGAATTTTCACCAACATATACTAGGTCAAAAATGCTTCGTTCTACAAAGTAAGTAGTCTACCAGAAACCTATTTCATTTTCCAATTTTTCCAGATTTAGACACCTCACGATGTTTGACCATTTTGGAGGCCTTAGAGTCAAAATTTTCCTTGGCCTATTTCTACGAAAAATTCTCAGAACCGGAAAAACTAGTAAGCTACCAATTTTCACGCATTTTTATCAAGTTTTACTAAGCCAAAAGCACCTCGTACTACAAGATCAGAAAACTACCAGCAACACATTTTTACCTATCTTCAAGTTCTAGCCAAAAATCTAGCCATGCATGGTCATATAAGCTAATATACACACATATACAACAACTAAAGAGGTAAATATAGTCATATGAAGGCATGCATGTGAATTTTGAAAGTTTTTAAAAGAGTTTAACCCTCACCTCTTTGAAGATTTAGTAAATGAGCACAAAATCCTTGTTTTTGAGCTTTGTGTGTGACTTTGAGCTATCCTTGCTTGATTACCTTGCTATGACCGATGCTTGGAGTGTCCTAGAGAGTGAGCTTGAGGTCTTGGAAGCTCAAGAGAAGCCATGGTCGAAAATGAGAGAGAAGGAGAGAGAATGAGAGAGTTTTGAGAGGAAATGGATGAAGTTGAGTGTTTGTTTGAGTAGGTGCTTGTATGTGTCGGCCTTGGGCTTGCAAAAATCTAATTTTGTGTCATCTCTTGAGCATTTTGAATTGTGAGGCATGCTTTGATAAGATAAAAGGGTAAGTCTTGTGTTTGGAGAAAGTGGAAAGCATAGAATAATGTAATGAATATTTTAATGCATGTATTGTCTTGGAATATCTTCAATTTTTGAGTGTTTGGTCGTGTAATACAATGAAGAATCTGAAAATTCAGATTCATGTTAGTCTATTTTGGATTATAATAAGTGTAGGTTTATAATAGTTTATTGGTTAGTTGAGTGTGTTAGGAAGAATATAATATTTTAGTAGTTAGTGGGTTTTGTAGAGAATTTGAATTAGGATTAGAATATTGTTAGTGGAATATGTAGGATTAGTATAATATTATTTTAATAGTTAGTGGATTGTGTAAGATTATTTTATTGTCTTGTGCTTTGTGCAGGAATCTTTATTGATTAGCGTGCAGGCACGCATTCCTAGGTCTAGGGCACGCACTAGGAGATAAGGTACGCACTTCAAGGCAAATGCACGGATTACAAAATAAATGCACGTAACCCTAGGTGAATGCACGTAAACCAATGCAAGGCACGTAATTTAATACAATACACGTAAATCGAGGTACGACTCTTAAACCTAGGTTAGGGCACGCAGTTCAAGGTCAGTGCACACAAATTAAGGTATTTGACGTAAATCGAAGTCAGGGCACACAATCCTAGGTCAAGGCACGTATAACGAGGCATGCACAAAAATAAAGACAGGACACGTAATCCAAGGTCAGTCATATAATTTTAGGTCCGAGGCATGCAAATCGAGGTAGGACACGTTATTCGGGGTCGGGCCTCACATAATTCAAAGCATATCCAACATATAACTTTAATCCATTTAAACTCGACATGCAAATAACTAACTAGTTTTACACATAGACTTAAAGACAAGCTTGAAAATATTCATTAACATCATGAGGGGCAACTAGACTTGATTCGATGTTCATTAGTATGCAAAATACTTCAATTACTTTAACTACAACAAACATTAACTTTTATCTACTTAAGCTAACTCCACAATTTATTACAATCCTATTCGATTATGGCACAACACTTACTGCAACATTTAGAGTTCAATCTAATTCAATGAATCAACTCAATTAACCACGGAGATGCTCATATACCAATTCAAACAAGGTTCTTATAAGACTAACACTATAAGCTCGTGGCAATTAAATCTCACAAATACTAATCAACTCATTTATTTAACACATAATATAACTCGATAGACACCTCATAACCATCAATTAGTTCAAATGACCTCATACTCCAAACAAATCAAGGTAGAACTTCACAAAAACATATACTTTTTCCATTCCTCTAACAGAACCCTAACTTAATCAGTTCGGTTACCCATGCTAATTATCTTCAAAGTTTATGATTTTTATATATAAACGTAGATCTTCGAGTTTAGATAACTTTATCCTCAAACGAATCCTAATTCGGAGCTATATTTCTCAAGTTATAGCTATTTTCGTGTAACTGCGCATTACTATCCAGTTCTAGCGAGATTCAGGCTACAATTCAGAAATTATATGATCAGAGGGCTAAAATGTTAGAATTAGCCTTAGCCCTAGAATACAATATTTGCTTTAAACTGCCTAATCTAGCTTCTATATAAATTTTGTTAATTTTTGAGCACGTTTAATAGGTCAAATGAGCTTCGAAAGACAAGGGCAGTGGACTGACGGAATATGCACTTCTTGTTGTACTTGATGTTTCCATGCACTAAACTAACTACAAGCAATATACTAGTATGCAAAGCATTTCTATTCCTCTCTTAAAACTTTGAGCAAACATGTAGCCTACACACAATTGAACAAATTACCTAGCATCCACTACCACATAATACATTAAATAATTCCACATGATAGCCAAACACGCAAGTAAAGTAATCCATTTGAACAATTTAAGGCAAGTCATTTATTTAGCACCTAAACTACTCATATAACTCAAGAAACCATATAAACACCCCTTATACACAAGAACACTACTCGGCCCCTTAGGTTCACCACACACAAACACACCTATTTTGAGCAACTAATAAGTGATCCTAGTCTCTACAACACATATAACTCAATAACCAAGCTAAAACTAAGCATTAAGGCTCTAACTTCATTTTTTCCCCCTTTTTAATTCAATAAGGCAATACTAGTAATGAACCAAGTTATCCAATCACATAGACATATTTTATACCCATATTTGAGAGTAAAATAAGCATAGATAAACATATATAGTACATTATTTAACCTCAAGAAGCCAAAGAGCACAAAACAAATAAGTTTAACAGTTTCAACATCACAGCAGTACCTCGACTTTGGCTGCACAATTACCTAATCAAATGACCTCATATGAAACTGATTTTTATATGTATGAAAAGCTCTTCGAAAGTAGATAACTCTAGAATCAAACGACACCCAATTCTGAGCTAAATTCATCAAGATATGACTAAAACAACTCAAGTGCGCAAAGCTGTCCAGATTGGTCACGAATTCTGTCAGGTTTCAGTTTTTATTTTCTTAGAGGTACTAGATGGAGGAATTGGCCAACTAGACCTAAATAGAACTTGTTCTAAACTAGCTTATCTAGGTCCTGTAAAATTTTCATAATTTTCCAAGTTATCTAACTAGGTCAAAAACTCCACGAAATTCAGGCAAGTAAAACTGTCCAGTTCCAATCAACTACAAAACTTCACTGATTTCAGCAATTACGAGCAAACAAAAGATTTTTCTTCACAATTCTTCCAACATGAAAGTTGTACCTATAAAAGTCTATATTAATATGTGATTTTTCCAGATTTTTTCCAAAATAATTAATTGCTCAAACTATACATAAACTACAACAACTACAACAAAATCCTGCAAACATATACATGTATAAACTTGTCTAATACAACAATTTCTTACTCAAAAACACATATATATGCAATGTAAGTTCTGAAATCAGTTTTTAAAAGATTCTCCTCACCTTATACACGCTAGGAACGCGAGCTAATGCACGAAAATGCGAGAAAATTGGCTCGGGGTTGTTTATTTCTTATTCTTCTCCTCTTTCTTCTTTTGATCGATTGGTATGTATTGTGTGTGATCTGATGTGTGTGTGTGTGGGGGGTGTGTTGTGTGTGTTTTATGTTAGGTAGAAATATCTAGGTGGCTCCAAATACCAAATTGCCCCCTTAACTAAGTGTATATTTCTAGTTTGTCACCTTATAGTATTTTGACTAATCTACTTAGTTAGTGTAGTGTAGTGTAATTGTTTTATTGCCTACGATATGCCTATGATACTTAGAATATAATAAAAAAAATGCACGTGAATGTACACTAAATGAAACGAATGCAAATTTTTCAAGAACTATAAAAAGTAATGCTAATAATTATATGCAAACAATTAAGGTAACATGTAAATATACGCAAATGATTAAAATAAGCATATTAATATACGCAAGTGAACAAAATAACTATATGCTCAGGGTCGGGGTATTACATCATTAGTCACCCCCGTGGGTTTCTGATAAATCCATATTTTTAGTAATTTTAACCCATTGAATCATGTATTGCATTATTATTTCAAGCTTAATTGTATATTTTACACAAATTTAGTGCAATATAGGTTCTGAAGAAGAAATAACAAAAATGGCCACAAAAGCCAACACTTGAATGAGAAGTTCAGCACAATACTAAAGGAGGAAGGTCGAGCGACTTTGACATGAGCAAATCGAGATTGAATTTGGCCAAACGGAGTGCGAAAACGAATTCAGGACGCTGAAAAACTTTGAAGAAGCTTTGGTCAACTTTCGGTCAACGCATAAATAGTAAAAGTCAACGGTCAATGCATAAATAGTAAAAGTCAACGTGTGAGCAGAGACCGATTGAGCATGAATAGTAAAAGTCAATGCATGAATAGTAAAGTCAACGGTCAACATATGAATAGTAAAATCAGCGCGTGAATAGTAAATTTTGATGACGTCATGCTGACACAATGATGACCTAGGCGCTGACGTCATGCTGACACAATGATGACTTAGGCGCTGACGTCATGCTGACATAATGATGACATCACTGCGTGAATAGTACCCGTGAATAGTGCCGAAATTGTCCTATAAATACACCTTCCTCATTTCATTTTTCTTGTACCATTTTCTCTTATTAGCATATATTGTGCTATTCTAGTATTTGTGAAGTGAGTTTTGAGTGTTTTAATTATTATTCTTAGTTTTGTGCAAAGTTTTAATCCCGAGGGGAGGGTCTAGTGAGCTATCAACATACCGACATCATAACGGTCTACCGAAATCCATACAACACGATAAGTATTCTTTTATTTCGGTTTACGTTATGATTTCTTGTACTTTAATGTTTATCATGACACACTAGACCCGAGATTCGGGGTGGTATGTGTGAGGTTATTCTTGTACATATGTTTTGATTCAGATTTATTAAAGTCTCGTATTTTTGTTTTTAAGTATTCTTTGATTAATTATACGTATACTTGTAGTTATGTTATATTTAATTGAAAGTACATATACGCCCGGTTTTGTAAACCAGTGGCAATACGAGACTATCTCTGATGGATTATAGTCTGGTTGTACCGACACCTCTAAATTACATAAGTGAAAAGATTAATTGAGAGATTGGATATCGTTAGGTTGTACCAACACCTCCAGTCTTGCTAATTAATTAATCTTCTCACTTATGTAATTAAATGCTCATTTCAGTAGTGGGAGCTTGTAGCCCTATTTCTGAAGGACTTAACTTTAAATCTGAATCAATAACTTTGTACTTGCATATACCGAGCTATAACCACCCTGAATCATTAACCCTTTGGATTTTTAGTGTTGAGTGTTGTGATTCTTTAATTTAGTACTTTTGATTAATTCACTTTTGGACCTTGTTACTACTGTATCTTTGGACATTTTGTGGACATTTCTTGGACTTAATTTTCCGTACTTCCGTACTTCCGTACTTTTGGACTTTTGGACTTTTGGACTTAATCAAACTTATCCGTGACGGGAGATAGTCAAACAATTCTAAATTAAGGACTTAACTTAACTTGATAACCCAATCTCCGTGGATCGACCTTCTACTCGCCACAGCTAGAGGTAATTCAAGGTAAGCAATATTTTCAATCAGTTAACCTTACTATTTTTGAGCGCAAAACGACGCGATCAGTTTCATACTCGTGCATACCACATGAAGCTCCATTAGATGCTTATGAGGATCTTCACCTGCAAGGCCATGAAAAGTGGGCAAAAGATGTATTAGGCCAGACTTTAATTCAAAAGTAACATTAGCATCTAAAGTAGGAAACATTATGCATAAGGGTCGTTGATCTAAATTAGGGGCGACAAGCTCCTTCAAAGTTTGATTTCCAGCCATGACTTCCTCTTTTTCTGAATCAGAATCGCTAGCAAATAAGGAATCAACAACTAGTTCGTTCTCTTCAGAATTCCTCCGAGCTTCTCTTTCTTAACCTGCCCAAGAGTATAAGGTCGATATCAAGTTAAATCCAAGGAGAATTCACCAAGCGAGAGTGGGTTTCAATGTAAAAACAAGCTTGGAGGCAATAAAGTAGGTTGCTACCGGTTAGTGATAACAATTAAACACATACCAATATAATCATAATCCAATTAGAGTTCATGTAACATATAAACATGCATGAGAAGATCAACCAAGTAGGATTCCTCCGATAGCCAAGCATGATCACGCATGCAATAAGAAGTTCAATCTAATTCGGTGCTCATAGCTAGGTTCAAGGCAATGTATTTACATGTGTAAGGTGAAGGCTAACTTTTATGTTCAACTCTTACCAAATAATTTACCAAAAAGGATCATGGAACAAGTTAGAAACAACGGGACAAAGTGTGCAAAGTAAGCAAAGTAAAATAAGGGAGTCGCGCAAAACCTAACTTAAATAGCTAATTTATCTATGTTACCAATCTCCAAAGAATCTGATTTTGGTCTAAAATCGAAGCTTATCGAATGTAGATAACTTTAGAATCAAACGGAATGCAATTCGGAGTTGAAACGAATGAGATATGGCCTCCGGAAAATCACTGCCTAGAGCTGTCAAACATCCGGGCGTTGTATCCTTCATCCGGTCGACCGGATGAAGCAGGTAACGCCGGGATCGAAGCTTTCTGCCGGGCGTTGTGGCCTCTATCCGGGCGACCAGATAAAGGCTGTAACGCCCAGATAGCTGCACGGGAAAGACACAATTTTCTCCAAAATCAACCTAACAATCCACACAACCTCCTACCATCAATCAAGCATGTTCAATGTAGATTCTAGGCATCATATAAGGGTTCACACTCTACCCAAATCACCTCTCCTCAATAAACCACAACACCTAATATACGTTTTCAATTCCTAGATCTACAACACATATACATACCCAACTTCACAATGTAGACATATATGAACTTCACAAACTATATTACTTAACAACATACACATACAACCTTGGATGAGCTTTATCAACAAGTTTTGAAAGAATCCCTCACCTCAATAAATGTTTGAATGCAAGCTTGGTGGTGATGATGCAAAGATGAAGCTTGAAAATGGTGAAAATGGCTTGAGCAAGCTTCCCCTCTTCCCCCTTCTCTCTCTTTCTTCCTCTTTATTTCTTCTTCTCTCCCTCTCTTGGTCGAGTAAATGAGTGTGTTTTTGTGTATGTTTGTGTGTTGTCTGATGTGTGTGTGTGTGTTGTGTAGTGTTTTTAGTTAAGTATGATATTTTAGTTTAGACTTAAAGACCAAAATACCCTCCAACTAATTGTGCATCTTCTAGTTTGCCACCTTGTTTTATTTCAACTAATTTAGTTAGCTATGTCAATTGAATAGTAATTAATTAATGCCTACGATATCTAAAACACTCAAATGCACATAATTGAATTTAAATGCACGTTAAACGAGGCCAACGAGCGTATTTAAAAGCAAATGCATATAAATCAAGGTAAATGAACTTTAATTGCTATAAATGCATGTTAAATGATGTAAAAATATATAAAATGCTATAAAATACATATGGGGTCTTGTGCGGGGCTTCACAGATGCAGCCTTTATTTCTCAAAACTCAAAACATAAAAGTTATAGATCTTCTTCTTGTCTTTCCAGAACATCTTGAATCGCCTCAATCGAAGTTCGGATGAGAGAGTTATACCCAAAAAATGTAACAATGTTGGAGTTGTCCAGAATTGCGCGATTTAACTTCGTTTTGCTTCTTACGCCTCCATTTGCATCCTAAATCAAAATATAAAAATGATGAGTGTATTTAGGCATCAAATAGGTGTGAAAGATTAAACGTTAAGGGAATAAAACATGACATTTTGCATTCTTATCAGAAGCTGACAGGGAAGATAGCAGCCTTGAGCAAGTTCATGACAAGGTCAGTAGACAAATGTGCCCCTCTGTTCAAGGTCCTGCGGAAACCAAAAGACTTTCAGTGGACGGAAGAGTGCCATGAGGCTTTTGAGAAGTTGAATGAGTACTTGAGCTCAGCACCTTTGATGTCTAGGCTAGAGCCCGGTGAGACTTTGTACTTATATTTAGCAGTGTCCCCAGTGGCTGTGGTAGTGACACTGGTACGACAGGATGGGAAGCAGCAGAGGTCGGTCTACTATATCAACCAAATACTTAAAGGGGTGGAGCTGAGGCATCCGCTCGTAGAGCGGATGGAATTCCCCTTACTTGTGGCCTCAAGGAAGCTCATACATTACTTTGAGGCACATCCCATATGTGTTATGACACATATGCCGTTCAGGCAGGTGTTGCAAAAACCAGAGGCATCGGGAAGGCTTCTGAAGTGGTCTGTAGAGTTGAGCCAATTTGACATCACATTCAGACCAAGGACTGCAATAAAAGCTCAGGCTATAGCAGATTTCATTGTGGAGTTCACAGGGGAGTCGTCAGTGGGTGGTCCGAGGCCGTGTGTGAAACCCCACTTTTCTATCTTATCTCGTTTTGCGTGCTTTATCTCGTTTTGCATGAATTAACCTGTCTATGTGCTATGTGACTTAGAATGTGGTAATTTTAGTATCAATACTCCTAGAACATGCTAAATGTGCATTCATGAAATTTTCATAAAAAACGGAGTCAGAAATTTTATCGTCAATTTTTAGTGAATAGTATTTTCAAAACACGTCCGCTAAAATTTTGAAACTGGTCTTTTTAACCCTTCTAGACCTAGTCCACGGACTTTAATAGACATGTGTTTGATTAAAACGGTTTTAAAATCGGCTTAAGAATTTATTAGGGTTTTTACATCGACTTTTGCAAAAATCGAGTTTTAAGCCGACTCGGGTGAAATTGTTCGATTGTAAAACTTATTGTCACCTAAAAATAACCTACTTGAGTTATCTTGGGCATTGAATAATTGTTTTGAACTTTGGTGATCAATAAAATGCATTTAAAATCAAGAAAATACTAAAAATACTAAAGTTTCAACTTCGACTTTCATTTAACTTGTTGACTTCCAAGCTTATATCACCAACACACACTCAAAAAGCACAAAAACACCCACAATTTCACACACATTGCCGAGAGGAAGAAGAGAGAAAAGAGAAAAGAGTTTTCAAGGTTTTCAAAGCAAATTTTCAAAGAAAAACCTAGTTTTTGTCCGTAGAACTTCGTGCCGAGTTGGATTCCGCTTGTTGGGCATGCATTGTACGCATTCCTAGGCTTTTATCGCATCAAAGGTGAGAGAAAAACTCATTTTTTTTGTTTTTGCTCATAACTGCATTTTGAACCGTTAGAATGTTAATCTGATGTTAGATTATTGTTCCATGCATGCTAGGGATCGTTTATGTGTATTACTACGAGATTTGAGCCATTGTAGCCAAATTATTTATTTTCGGGTATTTAAAGTTGATAGAATGGCTTTTTGAGGATTATTTTGAGTTGTTGTGGTTGGAATCGATTGCCGTCGATTTCTAAAAGTTTGTTAATTACGTGGTAACGCCGTTATAATGCCGAATTTTCCATTACGATGTTTGGGTGAAAATTCAAAAATTTCAGCCTAGGTGCCTTGAGGTTTTAGGGTTGTTGGGTTTGATTTTGAGGTATCTTGGTTGGTTTCCGAGATGGCTAATGTAGTTGATCGAATGGGTGAGTGTTTGAAACTGATTTGGAGTTGTTTGGATTAGTAGAATGTAAGATATAATTATTTGAAGTTTAGGTTATTTTTCTTTAAATTATTGAATTGAGCCTTAATTGATCGGGTGTGGTTTGAGTGATTGAATTGTGAGTTGTTGATGGGTAAACTAGGGTTTGATTGTGTGTTTAATGCATGTTCGGTTGGATGGCCTACTTTGTCATCTAACTTAGTTATTTGTTGTTAAATTGATTATTGATGTTATTATGATGATAATATGATTATTGATGATGATTGATGATTATTGATGATGATTGATGATTATTAATTGATGATTGATGCCGGGAGGTAGGCAATTCTGCTAGACTGTCCTCCTGTGAATGATTGATGTTTATTATTATTGTTGAGTCTTTGGTATGTGTGTGCCACCTCTCGGACAACATTGGGCTGTCGGGTTGATAACGGCATGACTACTAGAGACTGCCTCCAGCTCGCATGACGAAGGTGTCATGGAGGGAGAGGTTATTGGGGTACCTCGGGTGCGTGAGTTTATAGGAGTCACAAGAAGGCTGTTATGATCGTGATGGTGATTGGAGCTACACCAACTAGTGTATCCTTTATTGAATGGTCATTATAGATTATGTGATGATAGTATTATTGATGTTATTGTGTGTTTACTTGCTCAAAGGATTAAATCCAAGGAGCATAGTGAATACTGTAGAGATCTATCGGATCCTCACTGGGCTTATTTTATATAAGCTCACTCTCTATTATTGCATGCCTACAGGTGTACTTTCGCAGGATTACGGGTACGTGCCTCCTGAAGAGGAGAATGTGGAAAATGTGCCTTACGTGGATGAGTCTTATGTTCCGGAGTCTTATCCTTGATGTTGTATTGTTTTACTATCCTGTAATTAACTTAGTAGACTTTTATATGCTTTGTAGTTCATAATGTAAAAGATGTTGAAAAGATAATGAATTAATTGATGCTGTCTTAGTAGCCTTTCTTTAGTTTATGATTAGGTTGCTAGATTGGATCAATATGTTTTTGTAATGTATATTAAGGGTTCATGTATTATGTTGGAACGGAAGCATATAACGAGGAATGTTTATTGTATAATATGGTTATGATGTATGTTGTTATGTTATTAAGAAGTTGTTTGTTGTAAGGTTTGTGGAGTTGATGTACAATGTCTATTGAGGTTGGTTTAGAGCCTCGGTATCCTATTTACTGTCGTTATACTGTCAAAATTCCGTTGCGTCCTGACTGATCGTAGGTGGGGTCGAGTTGGGGTGTGACACCGTGGAAGATTTGGGTAGATGGAGCCTCGGGCAAGAATGGCAGCGGAGTTGGGGTCATACTACAGGGTCCAGAGGGTGATGAGTTGCAGTTCGCTCTGAAGTTCCGTTTCTCAGCCTCGAATAATGAGGCCGAGTATGAAGCCCTCATTGCAGGAATTAAAATAGCTCAGGCAATGGGAGCAGATTTGATAGAGGCTCACACAGACTCACAGTTGGTGGCAAGTCAGATAGGCGAAGAGTATGAAGCCAAAGATGAAACCATGGCCGCATACTTGGCCAATGTAAATGACACAGTGGTTGGTTTAAGTGGTTTCATAATCAACCGAATTCCACGGGCGGAGAACGAGAGAGCTGATGTCCTCTCAAAGCTTATAGTGGGAATGACAGGGCCAGTGACGATAGAGGTGGAAGAGGTGTCCGAGCCGAGTATAGCTCGGGAGCGCAAAGAGATAGCCCAAGTGGAGCACAGTGAGTCTTGGATGCAACCTATGGTTGATTTCCTGAAAAAATGAATCTTACCAGAGAACAATGAAGAAGCGAGGAAGGTGAAAATCCGAACCCCGAAGTATGTGATGCTTGGAAAGCAGTTGTATCGAAAGGCGTATACCTGGCCAATGTTGAGGTGTGTAGACAAGGGCGAGGGCGATTATATACTCAGGGAGATGCATGAGGAGATCTGTGGTAATCATATAGGCCATAGAGCATTAGCTCGGAAGATACTGAGGTATGGGTATTTCTGGCCGACCCTAAGTGAAGACGCTCGACGCTTGGTACAGAAGTGTGACACATGTCAGAGGTTCTCAAGAATCCCGAAAGAACCGGCAGTAGACCTAACTGTGATGATGAGCCCCTATCCTTTTGCTTAGTGGGGCCTAGATATATTGGGTCATTTCCTAATGAGCACAGGTCAGAGGGTCAAATTCTTCGTAGTAGTGGATTATTTTACTAAGTGGGTAGAGGCCGAGCCTGTAGCCAAGACTCCAAATAGAAATGCTTGGAGTTTCGTATGGAAGTCTATTGTGTGCAGATTTGGGACCCCAAGGGTGATAGTGACAGACCACGGGACCCAGTTTGATTGCCACTATTTCAGGAAACAATGCTCGGAGCTGGGCATCTCTCTTAGATTTGCTTCTGTGGCGCATCCACATACTAATGGCCAAGTGGAAAATGCTAAGATATCTATTTTGTAGGGTCTGAGAAAGAAGCTGACAGCATCCAAAGGCCTATGGGCCGAGGTATTGCCCAAGGTGCTGTGGGGATGCAGAACAACGCCAAATGAGTCAACGAGCGAAACCCCCTTCAGCCTGAGGTTCGGGGTAGATGCTGTCCTACTTGTAGAAATTGGCTCGACGAGCCAAAGAGTTGCTGAGTATGAAGAAGAAGTTAATAACCAGGCCCTACGGGAAGACCTGGATCTAGTAGAAGAATTCAGAGAGAATGCCAAAATAAAGATGCTCGAGGGTAAGAGTACCATGGCACGACAATTCAAAAAGAAGGTGAGAAGCAGAGAAATCCTAGAGGGAGATCTGGTCATCAGAAAGGCAGTGTTCAGACTTGACCCAAGTCAGGGAAAGACAGGGTAGTCAAGGAGGTCAAGGCAGGAACCTACAAGCTCGAAGACCTCAGTGGCAAAGAACTGAGGAATGCTTGGCATGTAGAACACTTAAGGAAATATTACATGTAATATTATCTTTGAATTTTCTAGTTCTTGTTTATGTTTTCGTTTGAATGTCTAGTTGTTGTTGGAATTTTTCTTTGAATGTTAAAATGTTGTACATATCGGGAGAAATTATGTCTCTAGGCTGTGTTTGTATCAAGGCAGATGATGCCTTCAGATGTTGTTAGTGACAAGGCAGATTATGTCTTTGTGATAAAATTGATGTCTTCATCTGAAGGTCTGTTGATGATTGAAATGGAAGAAAACCAAATCCCAGTAAGGGAAGTCAACTTCCAAAAGTAACAAAAACGGGACATCCCTCCTGTGGAAACGAGATCTTCCTGGGATGGCATGAAACTGGGGGCATGATCCCCAAGACATAAAGGCTGAGGGCACGATCCCCTAGGTCCTAGACTGGGGGCACGACCCCCGAGGTCCGAGACTGAGGCACGACCCCCGAGGTCCGGGACTGGAGCACGACCCTCGAGGCCCACGAGTGTCGGATTAAGGAAAAGGGCAAGAACATGGCCTACCGGATGAACCAAACGCAACGAGAAAAGCAACAAATTGAAAGAAGAAAGCGATAAAATAAGTTATTTTCATTAAAGACAAAAGTTTTCATTACAAATAGGAAAGTAAAAAGTAAATACAATGTTTATCCCTCGGTCTTGCTATCCTTGGTCTCGTCCTCAGAGCTCGAAGAGTCGCCGATAAGCATGTTTTCCCTAATAACTAAGTTATGCCTCTGAGCATAGCGGTCGAGCTTCGCTTGAAGTGCAGCGGTGACGTTGGCAGTCGTATTAGCGGCAGATCGGGCATATAACTTCTTCAAATCATCCTTGTAGCCCTGCCCGCTGCGGAAGTCCTCCACTGTCTGGGCTTCCATATCCTCCAGGGAGGCCTTCAAATCCCTAAGTTGAGTTTCCAGGGAACCTCGAGCTGTCTGGGATGCCTCTAACTCAGATTGAAGTTTCTCGTGCTCAGCCTTGGCCTCCCTTTGAGCCCTCAAAGAAGCCTCCCAATCAGTCCGGAGTTGGCGACGCTTAGAGTTTGTAGCAGCGGCCTCTTCCCGAGCTATCCTGGTTGCCTCACGAGTGGCAGTGAGCTCGGCTTGGATCGCAGCTTCAGAACTTCTGGTGCGCTCCTCAAACTCCCTAAGAGCAGCCTCTATCTCAGCGAGCCGCTGCTCATATTCTCTCACGAAACAGTAGGCCACGCTGAGACCTACGGACATCTGCAGCAGTCAAGCAAGGTCAGAAAAACACAACCCAAAAAAAAAAAGTAAATGAGCAGTTAAGGAAAGAAAGAAAATACCTTGGAGCGAGCCCTTTCGAAGGCCTCTTGTGCGATGGGGTATAGTTGCTCCCTTGAAAGCTCGTGCAAAGAACTCGCCGTGTAAGTGGAACCCTCGGGAGCCAGAGGGGACCTCATATGAGACTAAGCAGAGGCACCCTTGGGAGCCGGAGAAAAGCTCGGACAAGGCTGAGCGGAAGCCCCAGCGACAAAGAGCGATGCATCTTTCGCCAAACCGCTATCCTCGGGAAAAACGCCGACTATCTCTTCATAAGGAGGAGCTTCATGATAGGCAGCAACCTCCTTGAAGGCTTCCAATGTGAGAGCGATTCACTCAGGGGTAGGCAAAGGGATATCCTACAGGATAGGAGGTTCGGACCAGGTAGGCTCGGACGAGGTCTCTGACAGGACGGCCCTTCTACACCTCTTCCTGGGACCCTCTTTGACTTTCTTCTTCCCAGCTCGTTTAGCAGCCCAAGCACGTCGAGTCTTGGCTTGAGCTTGGCGTGCCTCGGCCCGAGCCTCCTCAGCAGCAGCAGCAATAGGATCAATTTCTCGGGCCTCAGTAGGAGGAATAGGTGAAGAATGAGCATTATCAGCGCTAACGGCACGGACCTCGATATTCTCGGAATTACCGGGGGGCATCGAAGGCTCGGCAACACCTGTAGCAGGAAAGTAAAAAAAAATTCAGCTAGACAGAAATAAAGGTTTAAAATGACAAAATACGTATAAAGAAATTTTCGTTACCTTCATCGTCGTCATGGAACGGAACATCAACATGAGTTCGCCTATTGGAGAAGATGATACGTCGACAACATAGGCTTGTCTTGGTGAAGGGCGGGTAGTATCCGAAGGCCCTGCTACGGCGTCAGTAGCCCTAGGCCGATCGTAGAGGCTTGAGGCTAGTATAGCTTCATGGGTCAAGAAGGAATCTCCAGGTATGGGACAAGCTCGACGGAGAAGGAAATAGGTCATGAGACTCTCGGTTGAGGTTAGGAGGGGAAGCTCGCGGTAGGCATCAAGCTCGACACTAGGCAGAAGCCTGTAAAGCCTCCTAACAGGCCATCTGAAGGGGTGGACCACGAATAGGAATTTGTTGTGCCACCCGCGATTGCTTGAGGGCCAATTGGTAAACGGACGGTGACGGGATCTAGGGGAAAAGTAGTACACACCGGAGTTTTTAGAGTCGTGGACCAACTGATAGAACTGGCAGAAGAGGTTAACTGTCGGGGAAAGCCCGAGGGATTTGACCCACACATAAAAAGACATTATTTTTCTCCAGCCATTTGGCGCGAGCTGACAAGGGGCGATGTCGAGGAAATTGAGGACACAGGTAACAAAGGTTAGGAGGAGAAGGTGGAGAAACTGAAGAACGATGTAGGGAAAAGCCAATTCCCCTACCTCGGGTCGGCAAGCCACTTCATGACATCCGGGAACTCGACACTCGTAACCCTCGGGAATGGCGCCCCTGCTACGAACGTCGAGCATATCACGATCATCAAAGGTGCACTTATAGCGTAAATGTAAGAAGTCTGTCCGAGCCTTAGGGTCGGGATCTGGAGTCGCGGCTCTAGGAGGAGGGAGTGGAGATTCATGCATCCCTGGAATTATCTCTAGAGTAATATGTAAGAGCTCGGGATGAGGATCGCATCGAGGAATAGTCTGGGAGGCTTCGGAGTCAGTGGGATTCGAAGGGGTTGATCTCGAAGGTCCAGCTTTGTCATACCTAATGGACCTAAGCGGTTGAGCCGGGATAGGAATCCCGAAGGGAGGAAGTGTTGAGGACGTCGGAGCAGCGGTGACTGAGGGCTCGGCGCGCGCATCGTCCCTAGGTCTGAGGCCTTCAGTCGTAGCAGGGAGGGCTACAGTGACCTCAATGAGTTTTAAAGATGAAGTAGAGGAAGAAAACACCATAATAATGGGTGTAAGAGGCCAAATGAAGGGTTTGGATAAAGAGCCCGAGGTGTTGGAGGGTGGTCCGAGATGTTTTAGTGGTGGTTCAAGGTATTGAAGTATGGCCTAAGGTGTTTTAGTGGTGGTCCGAGGTGTTGGGGTGTGTCCCGAGGTATTTAGCAGGGTACCGAGGTGTTGAGCCGTCGGCAAGAGAAGGAAGTGAAGAGAGAGAAGTGTTTTTGAAAAGAAAGGTGAAAAGTGAATTTTTGAAAGGTAAAAGGGGTATTTATAGGAGTGAAAAAAGGAAGGAAAACCAAGAGTTTTCAATCCTCACCATTAATTCAAAAGTCACTCCACCAGATCGTGACAAATGATAAGGCAGCATTAAATGATAGTTGGTAGTGGGTTGCACGGAAGACGAGGCGGCACTAAGACGAACTCGAGCCCAATTATGGTGAAGCCGAGGTGACAAACTAGTTCCCGGACCCATTATATAGCTCCGAGAATTGGGAGGGTATCATGATACGGGTAAGACCCCTAAGGTATGTAGAAATTGTAGAATGACCCCTGAGAGGGGTCAATGAGGGGAAGATGGATATATTGGGGACCTCGGATGAGGGGTCGGGCAAATCCGACCCCTCGGAGATTGCACCCAGGGCTCGGACGTAGTAAAGTAGGAGCCCCTAGGGGGTCGGACGTGGCATCAGAGCATCTTAGGGTCCCATTTTGGGACCTCGAGCGGAGTAGATATTGCAGACAGCATTGGCCCGCGATAGCAGGGCACGTTCAGCAGTTGAAATCAATTGAAGCCCGTTATTAAACATAGTTAGTGGTTACATGCAGTTATCTCACCACTAACTCCCCACTACTCCACTATTCCTCATCTGGTTCAGTTGGCCTCCACCTATAAGTATTAGAAGATTCAACAAGAAGAGGGTAATTGCATTTTTATTACTCACACTATATTCTCTGCCTACCATTTCCTCCATTAAAGCACCAAGCTAACTTTAGCACCGGAGTGCTAACGCAGGCACTACCCGCCAAGCCCTGTCTGTTTTTACAAACGTCCGGCAGCGCGTGAAAACCATTCGCAGTTCAACATTTTTCTACCTTAACAATATGTGTCAAACATAGGCAAAAAATGCATCATATGATCATCATGTGATATTAGTTTCTTTTATTATTTGACAATTTTTTATTACTAAGTTTAATTTGATGGACTTTTTGACCATCATATGATGTTTAGTCTCTTGCTTAATTTTATTTTGAGATAAAATGAAAAGATTTACTTGCTTTTGATCAAATGACTTCAAAAGAATGTAGCTTTTTCTTTTCTCTTTTACATAGTCATCTTCCTTCAATAAGGCAAGAGAAATATATTGTGCTTAAAGGTGCGACTAGCTGATATAGACAAGTACAACATAATATGAAGCTTCAACAACTTCATAATACAGTACCTTAAGTTCTCCTTCTTGTAGCATTCTGAGAATTTCTGAAGCCTCCTCGGGTGTCTAAAACAATGGGAGATACGATAAGCAACAATTTACAAACAAAGCACACAGAAATACATGAAAACTAAGTCAAAGATAAAAGCAACCTGACTGCTACAAAGAAGACCACCAGAAATCGCAGGAGGTAGTTGCTTCAGCTGATCAATCATCAAAGCCACTAATGGACTAACAACCAAAGTGACCCCCGGCAAAACCATCGCAGGCAACTGATAACACAACGATTTCCCAGCTCCTGTTGGCAATACCAACATTGTCGATTTCCCAGAAAGTACCATCTTCACAGCCTCCAACTGCCCGTCCCTAAATGAATCATACCCATACATCACCTTTAACAACCTCACCAAATTGTCATCCGACGCCTCCTTTCTAACCTCCATCACAGCCTCTTCGATCAACTCTATATCAAAATCCACTTTCCCTTTCTCCCCTTTCAAATCCACAAACAAACCCTCTTCACCAAACAACCCCTTCTCCTCACCTTCACCTCCATTTCCCAATTTTCTCTTACTTCTCCTATAAAATCTTCGACCCGGATTCGACATACTACTACTAAAGCTCTTCCTTTTACCCTTATACTTAAACCTTTTGTTACCATAACCATTAATATTTAACCTCACAAAATTACCTTCATTTACACATTTAGGCTTTTTCACATAAGAACAAGCATTACCATTGACATTAACATTACTAGCTCCAATTAAATTAGGATGTCTTCTAACTTTTTTCACTACATTTCCACCAGACGACAAAGATTCATTACCAAGCTCATGTGGGCCCACGCTGAGGTCACCAGGAGGATGTGTGACGTCAGCATCAATAATAGGCTCAAAGTTGAGATTTTTATTCTTGATTTTCGAAAAAGATGCAAACTTTGATAAGCAGAGCCTGTTTGGGAGAAGGGTTTGTGTGGAAGTGTTGTTTAGCGTTGAAGACGAAGGGTTTTGATGGTGGATTTGGAAGGGTAAGTTGGTGAAGTTCGGCGGGGGTGTTGGGCTTTCCGGTGGGTTTTGTTGGTGGGCTTCTTTCGGGTTGGGCTTTTGGGATGGTTTTGTGAGCTTGGGCAGTAAAATGGGCCGAGAATAAGTGGCGGCAGTGGCCTTGGCGGTGGCAATTTTGATTCTTGATTTGGTGGAAGAGTGGAGAGTGGGTGGCTGCGGTGGCAACTGTGGCGGCGGAGGTGGTGGTGAATTGCGGGGCGGCGTGACGGAAATGTGGGATCCGTCAGAATCCGAGTCAGATTCCATGAGATAAAGTCTGACGGCGGCGGCGGTGGCGGTGGCGGTGGCGGTGGTGATGGTATTTATAGCTCTAAGATTGTATGCTCTTTTTTCCCGCCTCTTTCCTTGTATGGGGGGGAATTTTGTAACGAGGGTGTCTTTGTTATTTTCAAGTGAAGTCAAGGGTATTATAGACATTTAATGATATTTCTCTCACTGTTGGTTTGAACAAAATCTCAAATTAATTCTCATTGTTAAAGAAAACTAAATTTTCATATTGGTCATTTCTATTCTATATGTGTCAAACATAGACGAAAAATGCATCATATGATCATCGCGTGATATTAGTTTCTTTTATTATTCGACAATTTTTTATTACTAAGTTTAATTTGATGGACTTTTTGACCATCATATGATGTTTAGTCTCTTGCTTAATTATATTTTGAGATAGAATGAAAAGATTTACTTGCTTAATAAAAAAATTCGTCACTTTAATTTTAAGACTTAACGGATAGATTAGGAATTCATAAAATAATTTTTGTAAGAATAAGCACTACGTTCTAATTTCGATAGATAATGAAGTGCATTATTGGAATTTCAATGCTACCATATTTTCTATAACGTCATACTGTGAGTTTTTTGATTAGGAAAATATAAATTTTTCGTTTGACTCAAAGATAGAATCTCAAGTATTGTTATATCTCACCCAACTAATGTTTCACCCAAATTCTTACTATATTAAAAGAAATTTGTCATTCAATACATAAATTCTTTTTGAAAATTGTAATCAAGGTTTTCCATAATCTTTTTAGAAGAACAACCCATTTATTAATCCTTGGCACCATTGTTTTGGATTGATCCTTGGCACCCTTAGGGCTGCCTCTCTGATTTTGTTGTTGATGAAGACTGTTATTCCACGATTAACAGATATGGAAGAGTTGCGGTGGTGATTGATAATGGTAAATGGGTATGACCTGATACGCCGATGTTCAAGGATATAGGTGAAAATGTAGACTTCTTACCCATCACTTATCATAGCGACTCATGGAGATGGACCCTTAACTCTAATGGTTGTTTATCTACTGCTTCGGCATGGGAGGCTGTTAGATCAAAATTTGAAGTTTGGTGGCACTTCCTCGTGTGGAATAAAGTTAGGATCCCAAAAATTAGTTCCCATACTTGGTTGGCTATCTTAAATAGATTACCAACGAAGGATAAGTTGATGGTTGGGGGTATTATTGGTGACAACAGATGCGCTATTTGTGGGATAAGCATTGAAGACATAGACCATTTGTTTTTCGCCTGTAATATGAGTAAGAAAATTTGGTCTTGGGGATTGGATATGGCTATGGTGAATGAAATAATGTCTTCCTGGGTCGATGTTGAAAATTGGTGTGTGAAAAATTGCAAAAGAAAGGATCTCCAAAATACTCTTGCAAGATTTCTCTTTTGCGGTATTATTTATGCTTTATGGAAAGAGAGAAATAGCAGAATCTACCAGAACGTGTTTGCCTTGTAAGAAAAATTGTTGCTAGAGATTTCAGTCGATTAGACTTAAAATTTTTACATGTAAGAAATTTACAGAAAGTGTAAAGAATAGGATATTGTGTAAGAAATGGAACATTGAAGATATGCTTAGTTGAGTTTTTGGTTGTTGAGGAACATTGAAGATATGCTTAGTTAAAAAAAAAAAAAAAAAAAAAAAAAAACCCATATTAATCTTGAAGGGACCTATAACTAGACAATAATAAATTCTCAATTAAAATTTGACGTCTGTAAATTGATTCATACAGAAATAAACTATTAAATACATCTTTCTTATATATTATCAATCAATCGTTTGCCGAAGAGTTCCCATTCAATTTTGTAGTTGATTTTTCACAATTTTCGTTGAAGAAAATGTCCCTTCCACCGTAGCTCTAGCAATTGGTGAAATCAAAGCCAAGGGATGCACACTTTTGTGTTTAGGATATCAAGACGTTTTAAAGCTTTTCTTTTCAAGTGTAGACAAGTCATATTGATCATAATTTGGCTTTAATATTGTTCTTTTTCATTTGTTTTTTAATATATCATGAGAATACGGATCCATGATCTTACGTATCAGAAATTAGACCTACAGAATTCATTTTGTTCATTTCTCTTTGCTTCGTCATACATCCTGAGAACATAGCTTTTAAAAAAAAATAAAATTTATCAATGTCCCATGATACTTTTTATCGATTTTTTAACAAAACATTAGGAAAGGAGTGTAACACTTGTATATTGAATCATGCAATCAGTTTATCGCACTAAGTTGAGTCGACTTTTTCTTCTGTTGGTATATACATATATACAAATTCCTCATCGCATTTACAAACCAAGCCGCTTAGGTTTGAGGCGAGTGGAATAACCTTTCTTCAATCCTGACATTGACAATTGTTGCTGCAGCTTCACCCTCTTTTCACTAGTCTTCTCCATACACTCCCTCCTCAAATGTTCCTTCCCTTCTAACGTAACCTTCTGTTTCTTTCTGCGCTCCACCGTAAACGTATCTGATTCCTTCAGGGAGAAAATTTTTGGCCCCATTTCTGCCAACCACTGAGGTTCAACTGTGGTCACACACTGTATATTCCCCTTTGTTGTCAAGAGGTACTCGTGATAAATCACGTAATCCGGAGTGTAACCTAGACCGTATAAAGCACTACTAGGATGCAAGAGGCATGGCATTCTATTTATATAATTGACATACTCGCCAACCCCCTTAAGCCGTGCTGCATTATGGATGTATGCAGCGCAGATTGCTTTTCTGACAATGTCCCAATCAGGACCACATGAAGTAAGTGAAATTTTCAAAGGCTTTAGAATATCCAGCAATTGGGATCTCACCTCTCTAGCTTTGCGCAAAGCCTTGACTTGCAAGAAATGGTCATTACACCAATCTCCACGGTACTGATTAGCTTTCCATTGCTCATAGACATTAAGAAGAGTAAGGTGATCAGACTCCGGCACGAAAAATTTATCCCTTGCAGCATCACTCTCCTCTTCCCTATCCTTAGGTCTAAAGAACACGGATGGCGCAGAAAGCATTGACACAATGGTCAGAACCTCATTAACACATCCCAGCTGTTCACCAATCAACAACATCTTGGCAAGGGGAGGATCTAGCGGAAACTCTACCATCTTCCAACCAAGATCAGTCAAATTTCCCTCATCGTTGAGTGCCTCCAAGACCCACAATTGGTACAAGGAATTGAGGATATTATCTTGAGGTGGTGGGTCCATAAAATCAAAATCCAACAAATTATCAATTTTGAGAGACTTGAGTTGTAAAATCACGTTTCCAAGATTCGTCCTTTGTATTTCTGGCACAGGGCTGGGAAGCATTTCATTCAGATATGCATTTTCAGTATAAAGTCGATAACAAGTACCAGGCCCAGTTCTACCAGCACGTCCAGCACGCTGATCAGCAGCAGCACGACTAACAGGAAACACTTGGAGAGCATCCATACCCATACGTGCATTGTACACCTTCATTTTACTGTAACCGGTATCAATAACATAAAAGATTCCATCTACTGTTAAAGATGTCTCAGCAATATTGGTAGCAACAATGCACTTGCGAGCTCCCTCTTCAGCTTTCTGGAATATTTTTGCTTGCAAATCAGCTGGCAGCTGAGAGTAGATGGGAAGAATTATAAGCTTAGGGACTGCTTGCTTAGTTGAAGATATGAGCTGCTCCATGCGTTCTGAAAGGGCATAGCACGTCGCCTCAATTTCATCTTGACCAGTCATGAAGATAAGTATGTCACCTGGTGCACTAGTGATGTGGATGGTCATTGCCTGCTTAACAGCAGCTTCGACATAATCTTCACAAGGAAACTTACTGTACAAAATTTGAACTGGAAATGTTCTCCCAGGGATGTGAAATACCGGAGCACTGCCAAAGAAATGGGAGAATTTCTGAGCATTAAGAGTAGCAGATGTCACAATAAGCTTAAAATCACGACGCTGGGCTACAACTTTTCTTAGAATTCCAAAGAGAACATCTGTGTTTAGTGATCTCTCATGCGCCTCATCCATTACAATGACACGATACTTTTCAAGATCAGCATCTTTCAATGTCTCACGGAGAAGCACGCCGTCTGTCATGTACTTAATAACAGTGTTCTGCCCAGTAACATCCTCAAAACGGATGGCATATCCAACTTTATCACCAAGCTCAGTTTCCATCTCTTCACTGACTCTTTTGGCAACACTCATCGCTGCTACACGCCTTGGTTGTGTGCACCCAACGATGCCATTGATCGTATAGCCATCTTCGTGCAGATACTGGATTAGTTGTGTGGTCTTTCCTGAGCCAGTTTCTCCAACAACTACCACCACCTGATTCTCGCGAACCACCTGCAGTAATTCATCTCGAACTGAAAAAATGGGCAAATACTGTCGTTGTTGTGCTAATGTTTTTGACTTTGCAAATTCGCTCACTGCTTCCCCCTTCTTTAAATGCTGTACAAACTTGGCATCTTCCTTGAAATCAACTTCGCCATGTTCACCCACCGCGGTTGTATCTGCATCAATCTGCTCGACTGACTTCTCAACGCCAATGATATCACCAAGTTTTGAGCCTCCCAGAACCTTTGATGTGATTTCTTCATGCTTTGTTTCTCATGAATATCCCGAACCAAGGCTGAACCTTTGCGTGATATTGATGTGGGGTCTTTTATTGGCATAATTGGCTCAGCTAATTGCTTGCTAAAAACAGTGCTCCCATCAATAAAAGGGGGTTTTGTATCATGAACAAGAAGAGTAACTTTTCGTTCCTCCTCGCCCTTGAAGTCAAGCTGCACTTTAGTGAGTCTAACTGCCCCAGACCTAAGAAGTTGACTGCGCTCCCACCGAGCATTATCTGCAGTTAGTTGTGACAATATTTTGCTTGGAACGAATGTCTTCTTGCTTCCATCACTTGGAACCTGCAATTCAGGGAACTAAGCTGTTAATAAAAACAGTAGGTAGTCCTAGTACAATCTATGCAACATAAAAATGATATTGAACTTGTAGAATAAGAATACAACCACCTTTAGAAAAAGCTATGTCCTGCAATATGTACCTGCCTGTTAGAAGGCTTCCTGCAACCACCTATAACTTGTAGAATAAGAATACAACCACCTTAGGACTATACCCGAAAAGGGATTTTGCCTCAATGAAGTGAAAACTGTCAAGAAAATCACTTTTTCCTCCAAATCCATCGCAGCAACAAAACTATGCTATACTGGGCTCTGCAATCTGTACCCGCCCGCAGGTCACAAGGCTTCCTAACATAAATATTATAATCCTTCCATAAGGTTAAATTTATCCCCATAGAATCCTCAATGGGAGAATGTGTTTGAATGAGTAATACTGTGTCACTTGATTTTATTTTATTTTTTTCAATTTTATGGTGAGAATTTTCATATTAAATGTTAAATCTCTTGTTTCAATGATCAAAAGTCTAAAGAAGAATGAAGTACATAAAAATATACTTTTCGGATGACGGTTTGGAGTATAATCAGAGTTTAATTTGCAGTATAATCAATCTTCAGAATGACTAGATTATTCATATGCACACATAAAAACATGCATAACAAGATATATAGCAAATTCAATATGAAGGTTACGATAACAAATTATATCTATAGGATCATTGCCAATGAAAAAAAAAACAAAAAGTAATAAAATTTCCAAAACTGCAATTTAAGTTGGGATAAAAGGGAGCATTAACTATTACATACCAAGTCTGGTTCGTTGTTGTACTGAAGAGATGAGAAGAAATATTCGTCTCGGTCGTACCATTCACGCTCTAAAGAATTGTCATCCTGATTGTTTGCAGGAAAAGCAGCAACGCCAAATCGAGAAGTCGAAGATCTAACCGACGCAGACAACGACGACCCAGATGATGCCCGTATTGGAGTTGGAGAAGGAGCCACGCCATCCCAGGGAGAAGCAACTGTGGACGTCATAGAAGAACTCAGAACAAACAAGGGTTTAGGGTTTTGAATTGAAAACAAAAGAAAAAGGAGGATTGATCTTTTGAGCGGATAGGGTTAAAATATATAGAGGAGTTTCCTAAACAAAAAAGACACTTTTCCGAACCAAAACCCTTTTCAACAAGGATTCATATATATATATATATATATTGATAATTTGAGAAAATATCCCACTTAATTAGTTCATAATACTTAAACTAAATTAGACCAGAAGAGTCACCACTAACATCAAATAGGACACGTCGGTATTTCTCCGTTAACTTAACAGTTAAATATGAATTAGAGTTGGCATTTGAGATAACTCAACCCAATCTAATTCAATTTATACGAGTCGTAAATTAAGACAATTGAATTTAAGTTAGCTAAAATTTTTAGTAGATTAGATATTATGGACATTTAGTGATATAATGACATATTTCAATGTATTCGTCGTTGTTTGAACTAATTCTTAAATTAATTCTCAATGTTAAAAAAATTAAATGAGTGTTTAATTGATTTTTTAAACTTTTTATATTAGTCATTTCCATTGTATATGTGTCAAATATTGATGAAAAATGCATCATATGATCATCACGTGATAGTGAACTTCTTTTTATTATTAGACATTTTTTCATTACTAAGTTTATTTTGACTAACTTTTTGACCATCATATGATATTTAGTCTCTTGAGTAATTTTATTTTGAAATAGAATGAAAAGATTTACTTGCTTAATAAAAATCACTTTTTAAGACTTAGCGGATATGTTAGGAATTCATAATATAATTTTTGTAAGAATAAGCGCTGCCTTCTGATTCCAATAAATACTGAGGAGTATTATTTGAATTTGCCCAAAAAAGAAAAAAGAAAATCTCAAGTGGTAGCAAGGCTACTTGATTGAGGAGTTCCACTTGTTTGAGAGATCTCAAAAAGAAAAACAAGAAAAAAAAAACATATATATATATATATATATATAAAAGAGTTCAATGTTACACATAAAAGAAAAACAAGAAAAAAATATATATATATGTATATATATATTTATACACATAAAAGGGAGCCTTTATCCTTTATTTATCAGCATAAAAGAGTTCAATGTTACCATATCTTCTATAACGTCATACGATAAATTTTCTAATTAAAAAAATATAAATTTTTTGTTTGACTCAAAGATAAAATCTCAAACACTGCTATATATCACATAGGTGCTGCTTCACCCTAATTCTTATTATATAAAGAAAAATTTGATCTTCAATACATAATTTTTTACCATATAAAACATTAATAAAGCATTACTCGGGTAACATAAAACTTTACCTAAAAAACTTATGATGGAGCATTTGGTTGGAATATTGGCATGGAAAGGAAATCAAAAGGGTAACAGAATAAGCAAAGAGAGTCTAACCTAGATCCCCGTACCAAAAGAATCAATGTACATCCTCAGAAATTACAATGGACAAGTATGGTTGGTTTGAAATTCACACTTATTTGCACCACAAAAAGAATCAACACTTGCATTTTGATAGAGAATCAATACCAAATACAAATGACTAATAAGAATATGGTTAATGAAGCACCAACACCCTTGCTATTATAAAGCCTAATAAGAAACAAAAACTTTACATTGATTATGTGACAGAAAGGATGTGATCCTACAAATTAATTGGAAACCAACAAAAAATGTATAGAATTTATTCAAACAGCCCGGATATTAATTACACGACTTGGTCTTCTCCTGCGAATAAGCTAAAAGAATATGCATTGCAATTATTGCAACATCCTGTTGAACGACACGTCACATTATCGTGCAGTTGCACTTCGATTCCAGCTTTGGAGGCTCCAAACTGTCAACTTTATTAGGAGCCCCAACCATTTGAGTAGTAGATACCTCGATGTTATCTTCTTCACTTTCGGTCTTGCTTGGAGGAGGTTTTCCATCTCTTTCCACCTTCTTCCTGGCTTTTTGGGACTTTTGAGTACGTTTAGATATGGATTTGGCACGTAGATCCTTTCTATCAGCATTAGGTTTCCCCACTATAGTTACTGTTGGCCGGGAACCTTCAAATGGGACTGAATTTTCTTTCTCCATAGCTATATCTGCAGCCTCATACGCTAGCTTATGCACTATTGAGCTGCAGAAGAGAATAGTGTCTGTTGCTTCTTCTAGCGTCAGGCTTCTAGCATGCATACCTGCCTGGCCCTCGAGCATAACAGTTGATTCTTCTGCAATGACAGAGAAAGACTCAGAACCCAGATGACTATTCAGTTAGAAATTCGAGGCCAAACAGTGATTGCATGTCCATAAATATAGAAGGGAGAGGGTAGGTAAAGTTTTCGAAGACCATAGCTCCAAGCTCATCAAACTGACTTCTGCACATAAATGTCAAAGACTAAAGACTAGATTCTAAGAGTGAATCAAATTACCAATTTACCATGTATGTGAATGTATAATGGTGTAGTGCCAGAATATTAACACGTCAGACCCTTGCTAGTGCATATTTGATCAATCAAAAAATCTTTGATTGATTTAGAAACCACCATGTTTGTCAAGGTATTATCATGAGCTCTTCATTTCTTTCCTTCTTTTCCTTCTCTTTTTCCCCTCAATTTTGAGTAGGGAAAAAGAGAGAGAGAAAGAGAGAAGAGAGAGAGGGAGAGAGAAAAAGGTTCCAAGCATGCATATACATATATACGCAGCAATACATAACAAAATGTATATCATGCAAACAAACACACAAAGCAAGATATTCGGATAAAGAAACATGCACCCACACACAGACACACACACAAAGAACAAAAACACAGACCAAAAACATTCACAACAACTAGTATAAGTATGTTTATGGTTGAAATCAGAACACTAAAACACCCTAACTGTGAAGTAGAAGGATAGATAGGATACTGGAAGAGTTCAAAAACAAAGCAGGGTGGGGGAAAATTATATTTATGAATAGCCAACTTGTACATACGAAGAATACCATGGACATGATTTGAAGTGTCTGAGTCTTCAACAGAAGTTCTTCCATCATTATTCAGTGCCACAAGAACAGAGCGTTCCTGCATCTCATCTACACTGCTCCTTGAATTTGGGGAACCAACATCAGATTCTGAATTAGGAGCATCCAAGTGACCATTTCCAATTTCCATTTCAGAAATCATGGGCAAAGAGCTCTCATTTTGAACTTCAGTGACATCTATACTGTCCGCACAAGGATTTGACATGGGATTGTCCTTAGCAGTGCAAGTCTCTGAATGTGCAGATGAAACTTTTATATCCATGGGATTGCTTGGATTGTTACCCATGTTTTCACCATCCCCATATGAAGCAGACTCTTCAAACTTTGAAACTGATGCATTCACATTATCATCAGAATTATTATTTGTTATATTGCTCGAATATTCTGAGGCCATTCTACTTCGACTATCAGTGTCAGCGTTGCAAGTAACGTCCCCTTCTCTGTTTTCTGAAGTCAATGATTGGTCTTGTGGTTCTACACGTGTTTCCTCCACAATGTCCTTTTCCACATGGACTGCAGATACCTCAGAAGTTTCCTCATGAAAACTTGTAGTCAGACTTAAAGCTTGTAAAGCAAGGCTTGAAGCACCAGATAAAGATGAAATAGAGCGTTGATGTTTTGTGTGCTTATCATATCTAAAATTTTCTCTGTCAGATTTCTTGCTGCTTGGTTGACGCTGAAGACGGGTTTCTATATGTCTTGCAGAACTCAAGTCAGTGGAAGATGACGTTGACATACTTCCATGACTGATCGAGCTTCTCAAAGTGCTTGCGCTGTCTCTTACATATGACAAATCGTCAGAAATTAAGTTACTGGATGCTAAAGTCCTGCCTTGAACAACATGCCCCTTGTCGCTGAATGATCTCTTCAGTAGTAAAGATATACCTGCACCTTCAGGAATTTCAACCTTTGAATTTGGATTGTCACCGACATGTTTTGCTTGCTGAGAGCTCATGTCACCATAAGCGGTTTCATGGTTAATACATGACCCCCCCACCTTTGGATGGTTGACAACACTGTCTTTCCCTTTCTCCACCAGAGGCTCTGCAAGAGAATTCTCCAACAAGACATTCATGTTTGACTCGGTGTCAAAATGCTGGCCATCCTTAATAATTACTTCAAGGTGATCCTCCCCTGGTTCACTTGTACTTACTTCTAAAGATTCAGGTAATGCCAGTGAGGGCCTAGGTGTTTCACGAGACTCATGTTCTAAAATCTTTGCAGATGCTTCTGGAGGATTCTCACCTACTATTGTTGTTGTCAGCAGAGTGGTCATAGCTGAAAGAACTTCCAAACTTTTGCAATCAGGACAAAGTTTCAGGTTGCCTTCTGTTAAATCCATGGTATCAAAACTGCAACCACATCTTGAACAAAGTACTGAATCTTTATCAGCATCTGCAATATCAACTTTCCCAACTAACACTTCAGAAGCTACAGTAATTGCAACAGCGGAGTCCTGTTGACTGCAACTCTCAGTGTCGACTGCTTGGGAGTCAACTGTGAGGCATCCATCAAGTTCATCATAGTGACTGTCAGATGACGCATCATGCATTTTGTACCTAACATCTTCATTTAAGGCATCCTTGTCATAGTCAAAGACCTGATCCTGTACATCAGAAATTGGTGCCACCATACAAGAGCTAGTTACCTCGTCTGGGTTTTGCCCACTTTCTTCAGCATCATGAACACCACTTGTAACTAGATCAGTAGTTCCAATACTACTGGGTGTGACTGAAGAGTTTCTAGTTATCATGGAACGATTTGTCGTAGCACCTTTACCACTGAAGAAGGTTGAAGTGGGGACACTGGACAAGAGAGGCCTGAACATGTTTTGAGGAGCCTTCCGGTGATCCTACTCACAAAGGGTAAATAAAAGATCAACAGCAGTTGGTTCATGAAAGTTATCTATAAAAAGATTCTCCACATTAATCCATCAAATAAGCATACTAGCCCATACATGTAACACAGGCAAAAATGTATCCTACTAATTCAGCTTTTTATTTTTTGCTAAGTTACTAATTCAGTTAAAAAGTCTCAATTTTTTTAAACCAATGAAGCAAAATTGAGCTCATCAAGCAATGGAAAGTTCCTATACATTAATGTCTAAGTAGGAGTCTCACTAAAATTGAAATATCATACAGCCATTACATAGTATTTATTAATTTTTTCTTGGTACTTTCTTTTTTGGTAGTAGGGTTCAAACCTGACACCAAACTCTCCTACGTCCGAATCTATGATAATGCCAAATCCATTAGAAAAATTGATATCGAAATATATGGGTTTAATCGCCTTCAATATCCATTTAAACCACTAAAGCTAAAATGGAATCAAACGAAGTAGTAACCTGTTTAATGTTCTATCTAACTGATACCTTAAAAAAGTGACACAGTCTCTTGTGGACTAATTAGCTGCTTGCATTTTTTAACAATAAAAGCAAAAGGTTCAAGGCAACAAATAAATAATGAAAGTCCTGGAGATAAAATCAAATACTTCAGCTTTACCGCTTTTGCTAAGTTGAAGCAATTTAATTAATACTTGGAACTTTTAAGTATTTTATGCACTTGCATGAGACTTGACATGCATGGAAAGTGAATGGGGGTTGGGGTGGACAGATGAGTAGCTGAATGATAGGAAGATGTTATAGAAATGGAAGTTTTTCTTCATATTTATACATTAAATATAGATATAACAAAGTAGTCAATGTCTGTTCAGCAACTGCAATAGCATATCTCGAAAAATACGGAATAAACAACTCAAATAACGAGCCAAAGTTGGCCTCAACACTCAATACAGAGTCCCAAGATCAGAAAACCAACGCCAAACTAATTTGATCAGTGAGAGAAACATGCTCTTAATTCTTTTAGAGTTAATAGAATGTGTAAAGACATTATAGATAACAGAAAAAATATGAGATAATTAGCCATTCCAGTACTCATAATGTCTTGTTATTAAACGAAGAGTGAAGCGATGACCATATATGGAATCACAAATGTTTCATTTTTTGTTTCTGCATGACTGCATGTGAGCTGAAAGCAAACAAATTAAGAAAGAAAACATATATTATCACAAATATATAAACAGCTCAAAATCATTTACAAAATAACTGTTTCAATACTTAATAAATTGATGTGCGGGACAAGCAACATTAAAGAAGGCATTGCTTTGTACTTGACATGTGATCATTTGAATAAGAGATATCTGAACATCAAGAAAGCATCACGATAGCCTAATCAAAACAAGAAAATAAGATACCATTTGCCGAAGTGCCAAGTCAAAGGATCTTTTTGGAGCTGAACTTTGGGAAACTATTCTATTTGGCTTCTTGGAGAAGCCCATAGCTCTACTGTTTTGGGATGTGCCAGTACTCCTTGGAGCTGGAGAGGTACTGATAGGAATAGATTGGAGAGAGTCCACATCATCATCACCAGAAGATGCAATTGAACCTTTACTGTGGGAACTGAAGTGATCCCTTTCATGACTATGAGATGAACTCACGCTCCTAGAAGCAGTGGGAGACATTGACTGCCTGCCAGATTTGGAGTCATTTCTGGATGCTGGTGAAGACCCTCTCACATATGATGCTGGCCGATCAGCTAGAGAAGTACGAAGATTAGGAGGTGCCTCTGAAGAAAAGCCAGGGATATTAGATTGCCATCCCTTTATTTTTGGTGATGAAGAGTTTCCTCTACTTGTCTTCACTGGTGAGGTACCCCTCACTCTGGATGATGCCACAGTACCACTTGAACCTGTGCTCATTCTCCTCGGAGTTGGTGTAGAAGACCTTGGAACAGATGTCGAGGGTTTACTCGGTGGTGGAGACGGTCTCCTTGATGGAGTTGCATTTCGTAACTTAGGAGGTGGACTCGAATGAGGTGCTGAGGATGATCTGCCTCTTGATTGATAAGTACTTTGCACAGAACGAGGAGATGGGCTCAAACGATTTGGACTAGGACTTCCTCTACTACTTCGATAACTCTTCTCCATCTGCAATTGATACGTAATTCAGAAAACAAAAACAAAGACAAACATATGGAAACGGATTGTAACCACATGAACAAAGGTACTATGTAATTTTTCAAGAAGTAAAGCAAAATATATTCACAGTCAACACTGTATTGGATGAACACTTACTGTGGATGACCTTGAAATTGATATGGGTTGACTTCGAGGTCTGCCCCTTGGGGCTAGATTAACTGGTGGCATCTCATCATCCAGAGAAGGGAAAAGAGGAGTGTCAGGAGGAGTTAATAACCTTCAACAATGAACATCGAACACCACATGTTAACCAAGAAAGAAGTGAGTAGTGTAAGCACAGTGTAAAACAAAGAGAGATGTGTATCCCTTGGCAAAACAGAAAATGAAAAATCGCCCTTTTTCTCTCTACAACATATGTTACAGTACTCAAAAATGACTAGCTTTCACATACTGGGCTCAAATTTTGAACAATGAGAAAAAACATTAGGCGCTACCTTGAGGGAATGCAAAGGTGGATAATACATGGCAAACAACAAATTTACCAACAGCAATTGCCCCTTACCCTTACTGATGTTTTATTTTTTCTCCTTTATTCAAAGATCTACGATACTAGAATATGAAAAGAAGTGTTTCAAAAGCGGAGAAAAACAACTAACCAGTCATAATCATTTTTGTCTCCATCTGCATTAAGAAGGTTGCTACTCTCCCCACGAGCAGGAATTGAAATCCCAAGCTTATAATCCGAAAAGTGTCGCAGCCTTGTTGCTGTTACAAGCAATATATAATGCACACCAAAAAGTCTAGGTCAGAACTATACAAAGAAACAAATAGATTCTATGCTATGCTGCATTAAATACTCCAAAAATAGAAGTTACGGGCGGGTAATTACAAAACACGTCTTCAAAGTCATCGTTTGACTGAAGCAAGAAGTTGTCTCTTTCTTTGCTCTGCACCTCGTTGAATAGCGCAAGATCATCATCCTTCTCTCTGATTAGAATTCCACTTTCTAGACTCAGTCTTCTCTTGTGATTTTCTGCCTTGAGCTCCCTCCCTGGGGAGCACCTCATTGCTGGTGAAGGAGGCATCTTTACTCCCCAAGTCAATTCGCCCAATAATTATCAGTCAAATTCCTCAAATAATCCAATAAACAGATAGCATATCATCAAAACCACGAACTGCAACCTCCAAATTAACTTCCTACTAAAATAACTCAATCCAACTTCTCTCCCACTCACGAAACCAAAAACCAGTCTATTATTCTGATCAATGCCAATAACCAAGTTCTCAGACTAAAATAAAATCCCACCTCCAACTTCCTTTTCCACATTCCATTTAATAACACCCCCGCATTTCAACCAGCAACATCTCACCTTTCCATAAACGGCTTTTGAGCACACAAATAACTTAATTCCACACACAATGCAAAAAATTGACTTTGTAATCACACCTTCTAGTGTTAACAACTGCTTCAATGAACATAAAACCCAGAATTAGTTAATGAAACACTTAACACTTTCCATATATCACGAATACTCAAAATGCCACTTCCACTTCACATCAATTTACTTGTGCTCTGTGTGTGCACGCGCTCTCTCTCTCTCTCTTAAAGCAAAACATAAACATCAACTAAAACAAATAAGCCTTCAACAGTAAAACACAAACACACACACACAACTTCATCAAAAACCCTAATTTAACTGATTTTCCACTTGATAATTGCATCAAAACCCCTAATTTAACTCAAATTCAAACTCGTTTAAGCAACATTACCACGCATAGAAGCTCAAAGTTACTCGTAATAAAGCACCATTTTTTCAACAAATTCAACTTTACCTTCAATTCAACTCAACACACAGCTCACTCAGCTTCAAATTTTCGCAATTCATTCAACAATTCAACCCCAAAATCAACGGCTCCGATCAGCAGATCGCCAGATCGAACCAAAAACAAAACCCTAAAAAAAGCAGCAATTTTATATCACATATATAAACAGTTTATATGTATGTATAACCAAGTATATATATGTATGTAATGGTGTGCATTTGATAATGTTTTAATGTGATAATAGCTTTGCTTTTTGTGTTTGTGTTGTTTTGCTTTCGTTTTCTGAGTTTGCTGCGTTGTCTGATGTTCTTTTCGCTTTTTTCTTTTTTTCTTTTTTTCTTTTTTTCTTTTTTTGTTCGTGTCTTAAGTGTTGTTTACAGAGTGTTTATTAGTTGGCTAAAAACTTATCTGAATTTATTATTCTTACATAGAGTACAACTCATGTTTTTTTTTTTCTTTTGCTCATCATTGATTGATGATACTATGATTAGGAATATATATACATTTCACATGATTGTATATTATTTATATAAATATAGATATGTTTTATTCTGTTATGGTCTTGTATAGTTAACATGTAACTAGACTGTTGGAATATTAGACAATTAGAAACATATATAGTTTACGTGATTATATTATATTTATATGAATGTAGATATATTTTATTTTTATTATGGTGTTATATAGTAGATTATGGACTCTAACTATGCAATTAATTAGACAGTTGAAATAGTGGACAATTGATAGTAGTATACAATCTTAAACAGCTAGTCACATAATCGATGATTTTGATTACAAAAATGATGTTTTTTTGTGGAGAGGGATGGGGGAGATTTCTTCTATAAAAAGAATCTATTTTTTTATTTTTTATTCTATTTTGTTGCTATCATGGACAATAGAGTCTAAACATGCAATTACATGGTTGGAATGTTGGATCATTGAAAATGGTAGAATAACTTTACAATAATGATCATATAATTAACAAGCCACCTTTATGCTCGAAGATCTTAAGATAAAAAATTGACATTTTTTTTGCATTTTTTATTAAAAAAAAAAAAGAATCTCCTCCTTTTTTTTTTTTTCAGTTTTCTTGAGAGGCACATAAGGATAAAGTATCCATGTATAGATTTTAAATAAGTGAAATTAGTAATGTGGTCTCTTTTTGCAAAGTATACTAAGTAGTGCTAGAAAATGTCCAAGGGAAGTTGAGAATGGTAAAGGTTATTGAAGTTTGTCAACTTTGCCCAAAAAAAAAAAATGTTTGTCAACTCAAAATACACAACTCAACTTAGATCAATACTCAATAGGGTGAGCATATCGTGTATTACTGGCTTAAATTTTAAGGCCAAACATAGCTTGATTAGGGTTGAAAAAGGAATTAGAAATGCTTATGAAAAATTCAATTTTGACTTCTTTTGGCTTGTTGAGACTAGTTTATTCAATCAAGTCAAGCTTAAAAAAAAAAAAAAGAATCGTATAGTTATTTAGTCAAATTTGAACAAATATATTCTTGCTCTTGAGGGTTTTTTTATTATTATATAGAATAAAACGTGAATATAGAGATAGAATTATTGTGTATTATCTCGTATCTATTACATTTGAGATATCTTATTATGCAATATGTACATGTAATGTATACATGTATATTACATATATATATATATATTATATATATGTGTGTGTGTGTGTGTTATAGTATAATTTGTATATAATGGCTTTTAAAGTGCATTCACAAGTATTTGAAAAGAATACATCCTAGTAATTTTTAAGGGTTATGTTATATAAAAGAATTTTATGTCAAGCTTCAAGACTTGGTTCGTACTCGAATTTAAACTTCGTTCAACTCATTGCATGACCGTGGACCGAACTTAACCAAATCCAGTTTGAGCATGCATGTGAACAAACATCAAGAAGCTGGTTGAAAGGACTGGAATTATCTTGCATTCCAGTCCAACGTATGAAGTGTTGGAATGGCTTGTAAGCTTCTCTAAATCAGCTTCTCTGTAATTCCAAGTGCTTTATCTATTTTTTTCTGCTGTAATTTATCACATCTGCAGTGAGAGAAACAGACGGGTGCATGGTCAGATGAGAAATTCTGAAGATGCTATTATGCGGAATATCAATTTTGTAATTGGACACAAAATTAAAATAAAAGGTAAACATAAGAAATTTTGTATTAATCTTGATATTTGTAAATCTTGGAACCTTGACAGTATACCCAACTCTCTAGTTAAAGGGCTTGGAAGGCTTGTTTTTTTTGTATGAATTTGTTGAATTTAATGATACACTTTGCTAATTTAGCAACAAAAAAAAAGCAGCTTGCAAGAAACTTCTAACAGCAATAAGGGCAATTGAATTTGAATTCAAAATTAAGGTTTAAGAGCACCTTCAATTCAGCAAAGAAATTGTGAACTATTTTGATCAGGTCGTCTTAAAAAATCTTCCAACAGTGATAATAAAAAAGACTCGATAATCTATTAATTTAAAAGATAATAACGGCACACCCCAACCAAGGGAGTGATTATGTTCCGAGAATATGCAATAATATTTGATCCCATTGAATATGGATACATTATGCTCTTCATCAATTTTAGAACTTCCTCATTATCCCAACTCTTATTTGATCAATTTCACTCTCTACTAAAGCGCTAACGAGCGGATGCGCGTTAGCGCAACGGCTTAAATTTAGGCATTCCTTCATCCTTCTCTCCTTTGACCCCCAAAAAAAAAATTCCTTCTCTCCAACCAACAATTCTCCCTTGATTTTACTACGTTGAATTTTCCTACATTTAATGTGCCACGGCGCCGAAACATGCCATGCAATGGAGGATGCACGTATTCGTGGCATGGGACATTTGTATGGTAGTAAAGAAAGCTCGTTTATGGATTTTAAGTCAATTATGTATATTGTAAAGTAAAAAAATATGCTAATTAATTTGCCAACTTTGCATTTAGTCAACAATTGGGAAGTTATACCCGGGTGCATCCTTGGGGATTATTGAAACATCCTCTAAATTAGTTATTCGGTAAATCGGCATTGCCTCCACTTTAAAAAAAATTAAAATAAGAAAGCTTATTTCTTCTAACAGTAATAAGTTGTAACAGTCTAGAAGTTTTTAGGCATAAGCCTGGTGCTATTAAAATAAGGATCATTTCATAACATCTTAATATTATGAGTAGAATCTAAAGATTATAAACTATTCATATTATTAAGTTATAAATGTATATTAATAATAACTAATTATTATATTTTACTCATAATATTATAATATTACAAATAGATTCATTTCTGCTCCTATTTATACCGAAATGAAACTTAGGCTAGCTTTTCTACTAAGGGAATGGTTAGGCTAGGCCATCCCTCGAGAGTCGAGACAATGAATGACTAGTTTAGCTGCAAGCTTAGTGGACACAAGTCTAATTCGCTTATCGGGTAGGATCATCCATAAGCAAAACAGATTAGACATTAACTTAAGAAATATGAAGTGTTAAAATATATATTTGTCTAACATCAAAAAATAAAAAAATTTAAGATTAACTTATAAAATTATGGGCTACTCTACTTTATACCAATTAATTTTAAAATAGAATCCAATTATCTTCTATACGTGTTATCTACTACATGTTTTTCAATATTCTCCCTCAAATCAGGTCACACGTATGTTCTTCAATCTTTTCTCTCAAATCAGGTTATACGTGGAATATTGAACAAGCGTGAACCTATTTTTGAAAAGGGTCATACTTGGATGATTAAAACTGGACTAAAGGTCAACACGCGTTCAATCTTCCACATGTGATCCCTCACAAATCAGGTCACATATGAGGGGGAGTGTTAGAATATACACTTGTCCCATATCGAAAAATCAAAAACTCTAAAACTATCTTATAAGATTATGGGTTATTTTACTTAGTACTAATTAATTTTAAGATAAAACCCAATTATCTTAACACAAAGCTTTGCTGGAACAGAATCTTGAAACAGTTAAGTATTAACTAGAGTTTGCAGGGCCAAGAGTGGTCACTAAACTAAACATGCATGGCGCAGTCTAAACATGTTATTCAAATAGGCAAACATGGTAACTATTTTTGGAGTTTTTTTTTTTAACTATTATGATACTATAAGATCTAATATACAACTTCAACAAAACACACATAATTTTTTTTTCTTTTAACTTATCCATTATAGTACTAGATGAAGAGGAACATTTTTGAAATAGATGATTCTATATGAAAGAACTCAAAGTTAGTTGTTTATCTAACGAATTGCTCTTTTAACTCAAATTTCTTGTACTTTTGTGGGGTCTGCGATACTTGTGTTAGTTTAATCTAGGGCTTTTGTTAGAGGAGAGAGTGCATGGACGTCTAGTTCCGCAAATATTATTTGCATGTGTTGATTTGGATAACTTTTGCAAATAATTGTTCCCCGCATATTCTGTGGGAATCACACTCCAAAATTGAATGAAATGATTTAATAGTAATATAACATGATAATTATTTCTAGAGTTTTTTTTTTTTATGTATTATGATACTATAAGATCTAATATACAATTTCAACCAAACACAAGTGTTTTTTTGTTCTTTTAACTTATTCATTATAGTATTGGATGAAGAGGGACATTCTTAAAATGGATGATTCTATATGAAAGAACTCAAAGTTAGTTGTTTATCTAAGAGATTGCTCTTTGAATTCAAATCTCTTGCACTTTTGTAGGGTCTGCGATACTTGTGTTGGTTTAATTTAGGGCTTTTGTTAGAGCAGAGATGTCTCAAATAATTTGAGAATCTTAAATGATAATTTAAATGAGGGTTTTAATAATTAGTTTTTTTCTCAATAAAAAAAATCTAAATTTTCTACTAAAATAATCACTACAAATAAAAAAAAACCAAAATTAGAACTATAAAATAACATAATATTACAAGTTAACAAAAAGATAGAGTCTCAACCAATCATTAAAAAAAAAAAAAAATTCCTTTCATTAGGGCCAATGGGGCCTTAGAGTCCCAACCAATTTATTGATGAAAGACTACTCATTTAATGAATAGACCTTAAGACTCTAAGGCCCTTTTGGCCCTAATTAAAGGATACTAGTTTATTATAAATTTTTATCTTAAAAAAAAAATATTTAAATTGAGACCCCTGGATTATGGGGGCCTTGGGCACAGGCCCCCTTAGCCCACGGTTTGGGTCAGCCTTGGGTTAGGCAGAGTATGCATGAACGTCAAGTTTTGCAAATATTATTTGCATGTGTTGATTTGGAGAACTTTTGCAAATAATTGTTCCCCGCATATTCTATGGGAATCACACTCTAAAGTTGAGTAAAATGATATAATAGTGATATATTATAATCAAAATTTATAAATTCAAATTATGACTTCAATCTTAATTCTTGAAAAAAAAAATAATAATAATCTGTGGGGTCTTTTATACCAAGTGCTTTAAATGTGATCTTGACTTACAATCCCCTTTACTTTTCAGGTACGAAGCCAACTTCAACATGTGATTAGCATGGATAATAATTAACAACCTATAAGGCTATAGATATAGAATGGCATAGTCTACCATGAATTTCACATAGATGTGTACTCTTATCAAACACCTACTTCAGTAATTAATAAGTCCAAGCTAACATGGAGATATTTAATCCTCTGGTACCAATACTCAAAAGGGCTACCAACAAACCACAGATTGATTGCTAAATACAAAGTTAGTAGTTTTTTACCGTTAGATTGAAATGTTAACATTCCATTAGATTTGAAATATTTTTTCTATACTGAAAGATATACTTGATTTAATTAATAATGCATTTTCAACTTTACAACTGTTGGATGTAAAGTTCTCGAGCCGAACAATTTGTGTTGTTTCTCAATCCGAGCTGAGGACCTTAGTCCACTTTCCTTATGCTATTTATAGTAGTGTGATTACTTTTTTTGGGATGATCCCCCTTTTGTCATTTCATGCTATTTGCTTGATAAGTGTCGCGCTATATGGACCGTTTTATAATTTATAGACTTTGAGCCAAACAAGATTCCTGGACTGTTTTTATACATATTAACAACCAAGAAAAAAGAGGAAAAAAATCCCTTCTCTTCATTTAAACCCATCCATTTATTCGTAGTTGCACTATTTTCATTTTAAATGAAAGCTGGTATTATTAGATTGTATCTTATTTACTTGATTAAAGGCATCAAAATTTAGCTTCATTTGACAATTTAGTACTATAAATTGTGAACTTTTTAATTTGTCAGAATCTTCAAAAATAGAATACCATACCAAATGAAATGATGAAACGTGATCTAACTAATTGCGTTGAGATTATATATATACCAAGTATGAGAATTTTAGATTTAATGTTTTGATAAGGTAAAAGACAAAGTACTTTGTAAAAATTACACATTAAACATTGTGGTCTGAAATAATTTAATAACTCTTTATAACTTATAACAGTGTATGTTAGAAAACCTCTCACCATTTTCCAATATATGGATGGTAGATAATAGAGAGATTTAGTAAATTTTTTATGTAAATACGAGATCTACCGTGTAATTTTTAATAAAATACAATGCAATGTATACTTATATATATTTTTTTGGTCAAAATATAAAATTTTATTAAGACGTTGAAATTGGATCTAAAATAATTGTTCTTTTTTTTTTTTTTGGTGGAGGATTAAAATAATAGGTCAAAACCATTTTAGTCTCTGAGGTTTTCTCTAAAGACCAAATTGGTCCCTCAGGTTTGTAAAAAGACCAAAAAAGTCCCTCTAGTTAACTTTTGTTAGCCAAATATTAATAGTCAAATGGTTGATTAAGTTAAAAGACCATTATATCCTTAGGCAACATATATTATAAAATAAAATTATAATAAAAGTCTAAATCAGTCTAAAAAAAACATAATTCACATAATTTGTGTAGAAAAAAAAAATAAAAACTAAAAAATATCAGTTCAAACATAAACAGATTAAAGTTAGTAATATATCGTTAAAAAATGAACAATCATGATTCATTCTCTTTTCTGGCCGGTACCCTCGCTGTTAATTATGTCGCTGATGATTGTTCATTTTTTAACGATATATTACTGTATTTAATTTGTTTATATTTGAATTGATATGTTTTAGTTTTAGTTTTTTTTTCTTGCACAAATGTTGTGAATTATATTTTTTTAAACTAATTTAAACTTTTATCGTAATTTTCTTTTATAATATATGTTACCTAATGATATAATGGTCTTTTAACTCGGTCAACCCTTTGACTATTAACATTTGACTAATAAAAATTAATTAGAGGGCCCTTTTTGATCTTTTTACAAACCTGAAGGACCAAATTAGTATTTAAAGTAAACCTCAAGGACTAAAATGATTTTTGCCCTTAAAATAATTGAATGATATGGGTCCGATATCTGTCAGGTGGACCAACTTTACCTAATATATAACCCGTCACAGAAATCCTGAACAACCTTCTCATTTACCAATTTACCCCTTCGTAGATCTATCCGCATTCCGCTACAATCTCCACGGATTGCATGGTAAATAAAACCAAAACCAGCACTAATATAGTAAAAGCAATGCCCTCCCGCCCCAAAAATATTACAAAATGGACGGGAATCTCAAGTTTTTCGAAACTGTTTAAAAAAAATAGAAAATATTCAATAAATGAGAGATGTGGCCGACAAACGACAAAACAAAAAGAGAAAATTACACAAACAGTCTTTATTATTTTTGTAAAGTTTTAAATTTATCAATGTTATTTTTTAAAAAAATAATTTAGTTCTTATTAATTTTTTATAAAAAATTAATTTAGTCAATTTAGGTAGAGACTTAATTAATTTTTTTTAAGAAACAGTAAGGATTAAATTAACTAATTTTGAATAACATGGACAAATTTAAAATTTGTAAAATATAATTAGAACTAAATTGACTAATTTTAAATAATAAGAATAAATTTAAAATTTTAGAAAAATAATAATAACCATTTGCACAAATTTCCCAAACGAAAACATATCATGAGAACAACTTTAGTGATTGTGATTCAACTATGGAATTCATTTTGACAAAAAAAGAAAAATAACTATTGAATCATTCGATTAAATTTTGATTCAACTATCAAATCACTAAATTAGAAAATATTCAAAAAATGAGAGATGTAGCGAACAAATGATAAACTAAAAATTCAAAACACACGAATAATTTTAGTGTTAAATTGCCTGATTTTTGTTTGGTTATATAATTTGGTAAAGTATTAGATATTTTATTTTCTAATTTGAATTATTAATTTAATACCCAAGTTATAATAAATATATTTCCAAAATTATTATTATTCTCACTTTTCAGTCAAATATGAAGCTGAATAATTATTGATTTAAATTATATTTTTTTTGTCAAACAAATTATAAAATATAAAAACATCTCTATCTATTTTTCATTTACCAAACTGGATCATTATAAGTCGAATAACAATTTCACTTATTTATATCCTATATTTCATTTTGGCATTAATAAAAAAAGATCTTAATTTCACGAACTAGTTTATTGATAGAGTACTTGACTGTGAAAAAAATATTATATCATATATATAATTTGAATTAATTAAAAAATTAATATTTCTGTATCATTCTTAGTAGATCTTGTATTTGTTAACTTGAATCACACTTCATTTGAGCAAAATTAAGTCTCATAGAGTACGATACCCACCTTGGTTACATTCGAAAGTATTTTGTCAGTAAATCCGTCCAAAAAAAAAAAAGGAAAAAGTGTCACATGGCATCTCACGTGACACGTCAGTATATATTTGGGAAATTCTCACCAAATACACTACTACTTCACTTTGTATGCATCGCCTGCATATCAACACTTCAAAGTGACTTCGGAGTAGTCGAGGCAAAACAAAATTTTCATTTTAATTTTCAATTTTTTTTTCCTCCAATCCTCTTTTCATTTTCTGCTTTATAAATAAGCTGTTTTGTGTTTAATTCACAAAACGACTTATAAGTAGCACAATTATGGCTGCCTCTGCTGCTGGATCGGCTGTTGTTGCAAACAAGCTCGCCGCCGGAGCTTCCCTCTCCGGCGACCGGAAAATCGCTTATTTCCGGCAATTATCTTTGCCGGTTCAGCTCCGGCATTGCTCTCAGCTGCAATGTAGATCGAAACGGCCGTTCGCTTCCTCCGGTATAGCTCTCAAATTCAAACAATTTTTATATAGATATTATATGTGTATATAAGCATATGTACACACACACACATATATATAGATCGAAGCGCTCGGTCACGTATAACTCCGTAATTCAAACTATTTTCCACATACATATACATAAGCACATATAAATATACACACATATGGATGTATGCATGTGTGTGTGTGCATAAGAATATCCTTATCTGCGTGTGTGTGTGTGTGTGTGCAAATTATGTGGATGCATGTGGTGGATACTGATAAGCAAATGGTTATGTGCATGAATTAATGCATATGTATACATACATAGAGGTGTTAGGTGTACGTATATACAGATGCATGTATCGTGTCCAGAATGAATTGTTTAATTGTCGATGAGGTCTTGGCCTAATATTCAAGGCTGTTCTAAGTGAAGTGTTTAGTTGTCGATGAGGTCACGGTCTATATATAAAGATGCATGTATCGTGTCCAGAATGAATTGTTTAATTGTCGATGAGGTCTTGGCCTAATATTCAAGGCTGTTCTAAGTGAAGTGTTTAGTTGTCGATGAGTCAAGGTCTAAACGGGCAAGGATGTGCAGAAGGAAGTGGTTAATTGTCGATGCGGTTTTGGCCTAGTGGTCGAGGTTGTCTAGAATGAAATGGATAATTGTTGTCGAAGTCTTGATCTGTCAAGGTTAAGGATGAGGCCTGATATTGAGTGGTCTGATGTTCAGCGTTGGACTCGAACGTATGCTTTGCAGATACTACAGGTAGATAGTCTGACAAATTGATATAGATAGTTTACTGTTTTTCAAATTTTATTTTGATCATGACGAATAATTCTCAAAAATTAATTATATATAACCAGATCCAACCCTCGATGCCATTGTTCTGAAATATCCAAGGCACTCCAAAGTTTATTGAGTACACTTCTATGGACTACCAAGCTTTACTGAACGGTGTCTTACTTTTATAAGGACTGAAGTCTAGTGGGGAATTCACTTCAAAAGAACTACAAAAGAAACAAAAGAGGTTGAGGAAGTTTAATTCGTAAATGAGTTTTGATAGTGTCCTTCTTTAAGTTATTGAAAGAGGGCAAGAAATTGGATTATCTCCAAATATTGTTAATTTGAGCCGTTAAGTGATATAATTTTGTTACTTTTTGTAAGAAGAAATGGAGAAGAACATTGTCTTATGTGATTCAAACTACTAACAAATAACAGCCCCCATGATAGTTTGACAACTAAGTATAGGACAAAGAAACGAAGAGAAAGATGCTGTTTTACCTTACATGGTGTACATCCGAACATGCTTCTTTGTTACTATTCTGTCACTGGGATTTAGTTGTACATTGTTTTGACTTCCTTTTTTGTCTTGTGCAGGGATAAAAGCCCAGGTTGCCACAATTGAACAACCCACTGTTGAAACTACAAAGAATGTGGAATCTCCTGTAGTTGTTGTTACTGGAGCTTCTAGAGGAATTGGCAGAGCAGTTGCTCTGGCTTTGGGGAAGACTGGCTGTAAGGTAGACGTTTCTTATACTGCAGCTTGAATTAATTATGTTCATCTTATGAGGAGTATTCTTTAACTTATTCTCTGCTATTGGAAATATAATTTCAGTAACTATAGATATAAGATGTGCATGAACACAATATAGTAGGTGCAATTTCCAATAACAACTCGAGAGGTGTTTATGGCATTTGAGAAATTATTAGTGAGGGCAAAGACTGCCCAAGTCAAGCATAATGTCTTTTCACAACTTTGAGAAATTGTTAGTGAGGGCTAATTAGTTATGAGTTTACATTTTTCTCCTCCTTGGACAACAATTTCCTGATTCCGGAGAAATAACTATACATGAATCCATGCTGTAATCCTTTTAATACAATGACTGTTTCCTATTTTGGCCACAACTGCTTAGTTTGTGGAAGTTCTATTTGTCTGTAAAGTTTTTGGATGTAAATATTTGTGCAAGTCCATTTGAGTGCTCTCAATACAAGACCAAAATCCAGTAATAGACATAGTCTCCGATTACAGAGCAAAGAATTCAAATCACTTGTATCTGTTATAGCTACTATTTGGAATCATGATTATGTTAATGTCTTTGATGAAGTTTCTAGTATTACTGTAAGAGGATTTTGATGATGATTCTGACTCCAGGAGAGAAGACTAAAGCCTTTCAGATAATTTAAGTGAGAAAAACTGAAAACAATTTCTCTGTGCTGATTATTGATTATTTACTACAGGTTCTGGTCAATTATGCGAGGTCATCGAAGGAAGCAGAAGAGGTTTGCAAGGAGGTGAATTATGCTGACATACATATTTCTTGATCACGTTATTCTTTTCATCTTTTGTGATATCCTGCTGACTATTGCAAGTTGCAAAAAAGTACTTGCTCATACAAGTAAAGAATTAGTTGCTTCTCCTGGTTTCCTTTGTGCTTTGTAAGCAATATCCTATTGTTTGATTGATTACAAATATAAAAGAGTTCCAGGCGAATATTTTGCAAGTTCTGCAGGAGGTTTGTGTCAAGAAACTACTTGTGTTCATGTAAAGTTCTGATTGAAGGTTTTGACCTCATATAGATTGGTGATTCCTAGTTGCTACCCTGTGGCACTTTAATGACAAATAACAGGGCTTCTGTTCATTGAATCAAGAGATTTTTTGTTTGTGCTAGCAAAAGTTTGTCTGGGCAGCCACTGTACTCTTCACATTTCATTCTAACTAACAGTAGTTAGATGGAATACCATAAATGTACTTATTTTTAAAAATATCTCATCGGTGTCCATGTCTAAACTTCTTTTTTTGAAAATGGGATCTACTCCTTTTAGTAGTTCGTACTCATTATTTCATGTTCTTTTTTTAGATTTTGTAAAATGTGAGTAATGACTGTCTTTTACACCTGGCAGATTGAGGCTTGTGGGGGCCAAGCTCTTATGTTTGGTGGAGATGTATCAAAAGAAGAAGATGTTGAATCAATGATCAAAACTGTGAGAGAAAATGTTCATTTAATTCTTTTTCTGGTTCAATTCTGAAGTATTTTGCTAATTCTTTAATTGATTAACATGGACAGGCAGTTGATGCTTGGGGAACAGTAGATGTACTGATAAACAATGCAGGTTGATAAGCAATTTGATCTCCATTCTATGGTACATACATTTCAAGAAATTAACAGATCTGAGTGGTTTCAGGTATTACCAGGGATGGGTTGTTGATGAAAATGAAGACATCTCAATGGCAGGAAGTTATTGATCTGAATCTTACTGGTGTCTACTTATGTACGCAAGTAAGTTTTTGAAAATTTTGACCATACAGAGGCATGAATGCTTGAAGGTGTAAACTCAACATAAATATTTTGTTCCTTACAGACAGCTGCTAAAATAATGATGAAGAAGAAAAAGGTATATGTATCTTCCAATTACTAGTGGCGCTCTCTAGCATTATGATCAAAGCCGGTTCCTAGGTTCAAAGTTCAAACTTAAGCGTCGGCTGGACTGTTGCTTTTGCAGGGTAGGATAATCAATATTGCATCAGTTGTTGGTCTTGTTGGCAATGTAGGCCAAGCCAACTATAGTGCTGCAAAAGCAGGGGTTATTGGACTGACAAAAACTGTGGCAAAGGAGTACTCAAGCAGGAACATCACTGTGAGTTTCCAAAAGTCGTGTGATTCAATGGGAGTAAGACGTGCTAATTTGCAGCTTATAAGCAGGTGGAATTTTACACTACTGAACTTCACATCTGTAGGTGAATGCTATAGCTCCCGGGTTCATTGCATCTGATATGACTGCTAAGCTTAGTGGAGACATTGAGAAAAAGATTTTACAGACCATTCCATTAGGTGAGCTTTTGGCAATTAATTACTCTCTCTATATATACATTTACAAGTGTGGATACAGAAAAAGTTATACGTAAATTTAGCTTAGTGAATGTAAATCCCTAATGAGAAAGCATACATACTAAATAGATTATTGGAACATATGTATTTGGAATTTTTGCGTACTGCAGATATAGAAATTAAATAAATAAGGGCCTGGCAAGCAAAAATGGTTATAAGTATTATCTGTTACACCGGAATCAAAACAAACATGCTATTGAGTACCGAAATATCATCCCTCCCTTTCTTTTTTCCATTGGGCTATTTTTTTGGCTTTTGACCCTTGCTGGGCCTTTGGGGTGCACGTAATGAAGAATGATTGCAAAGTCCAGGAAGGAACATCAAGATGAGTTTCCCTTTCTCGCTTGTCCATATCCTAACGCGGTGACTACTCAACTGCTTTAAAATTTTATTGCTATTAGAGTTGATATCGCTTATCGTCCCATAGAATTGGAAATAGTGGTGATTGTACATCCAACAAGATGACCAATTTCTGACTCTCTACCCATATGTTGTGTTTGGACTTGCATACTTCTAACTATTTCTGGCTAATAACTTAAATTTTCAGATTTCAGAGATTATTTTTTGAAGTTTTGAGAATGATATGAACTAGATTATGTTACGATCTGATCAGGAAGGTATGGCCAACCAGAAGAAGTCGCTGGATTGGTGGAGTTTTTGGCCCTTAATCCTGCAGCTGCTTACATCACTGGACAGGTTCTTAAAACATCTTCTTTTTAGCTCCATTTATGGCATGATCGATTGTTTCAGTTTAATCTGGTCTTATCTTCCACATACAGCAAGAATTTATTATCTCATTGTGCACCAGTAATCTAGGCTTAACCCAAACATCACAATCAAATATAGAGTTCACAGTTGTGTATGCATAGTATCTATCAGACGTTCAATTTCTTCGTTTTAAATGGCCTATTATGATATATGCACTTGAATCCCCCTCACAACCTTCATGTAGTAATGATAAAATGATCTAAACAGTCTACGATTACCATTGTTACTTCTCTCTCGTAACGTTATATGTTACGTTCGGTTTGCTTTCTGCAGGTTCTCACTATTGATGGAGGTATGGTGATGTAAGAGGGTTTGCAGTAGTGTGTATGGGTATGACTGCCAAACTTCTTAAGTCGAGTTGAGCGACATGCAGATCACAGATTCGCTGACGTGGGCTATAAAATTCTGTTTGCTTTTGTATGTGGTTTTTGCTTAGACAAATTTTAAAATAAAGTAGAATAACGTGAGTTTTTATTGTAATTTAATCCGCACATTCAGATTATGTTGCATAAGCCGCGTTGCTAGAAATATAGCATAGCCCCAAGGGTTGGGCAGGGTAACATTTATAGCAAGCCCCGAGGGTTGGGCAGGGTGATAGGTAACAACTCATGATCAAAGGTACATGTGGAATGGTGACTCATGATCGAAGGTACATGTGGAATGGTGACACGCTCATGTACATGTGGGTGAGATTCTTGATGATTGAACTTTGCATGTGAATATATTTTTCTAAATGAATGACGATGAAACATAAGCACCTTTTAATAATGAACTTTAAACCATGTAAATTGATCACTTTGTTTAAAAATTTAACCTCTAGAATGTAATTTATTTTATTTATCCATTGATTTCAACACCAACAAAACCAATTCTAGTCGCTCAGAGATAAGAAGCTCTTAAATTCAAGTGGAATGTTCTAGTGATGATCTGTTGTAATTAGACGTTAACATTAAGTTGAAACTACGGTTTTAACTTTTTTTTTATTCAAAGAAAAATAAAGAAAAATAAAAATGAGATAGAAAGAAAAATGAGCGAGAAGAGTACATATTTATTAATTGACAGAGTTAAAAAAAAAAATCAGAAGGTAAGATATCAAAATGAAGTTTTAGTACAAAAATGGCTACAATTTTCATTGTTGGTGGGGATACACATAACCATACTAAAGCCCACACTAGTGGAACCGTACAGCAAACTACTATCCAACTTTTTAATACACAGGTGAGCTGCACATACTTGAGCGGTCTCACTTTCGTTTTATGGCCGGATGGCCATTTTGCTGTAGGGAAGAATTTTCTTCAACCTATTTACAGGCAGCATTTCAAGAGCTCACATAGAGAAACTGTCTAATTAGCCAAGACATGTAAATTAACAATAACAAAGGTATAAAGTTTACAATATGCTAACATTATGCTTTACAAGATAATGTGACAACTCCTGAATTTCAAGTTGCAGCTTGACGTTAAATGAGTTGCCGAACGTCGAACCAATGCCGGCTGACAATCACCAAGATGATTCTGACATTGATTCTGGGCGTTGAAAAGCAGCAACAACAGGATTGATGTTTCAAGAAAGTCTTCAGGATGGCCAAGCATGTGTGTAGGTTGAACAACGTTCAAACTCAGCGCTCTGACCCGTGCTTCATGGATATTATATATCGTAGATCATGAATTTTTTCTCCGCTGATATGTCAGATAGATCTTACCTCAATGCAACTAGTTTTTCCAGCTTATACAGGCTCTAAACAAGGTCTATATGCGAATAACTGAAGCGATCGTGGAATCAGGGTTGCCTTGGTAGTTAAGCTCTACGAAGAAACCGCCGCCTTCTCCCCTGGCTAGTCTGCCCGGATTGACACAAATGCACTTGATTTCTCCTTCTTCTTCACCTCTTTTCCCCAGGGAAAGAACCTATGGACAAGCGAAATGAAAATAACATCGAAGCACAACTTGATGTGATTATGATTATTTCTAGTCTTTAATTATAATTGTTAGAGACTCCGTGATTAGAAAAACCAGTGATCGGGAAACAGAGAATCATTTACCCGCACAAAGTGCGCCAAGTCTGAAGGTATAATGAGTATGTCTGGAATGGATGAAATCTTGAGAGCCTCTGGTGCAAGCGTAAAATCTAAAGGAATGCCTTCAGCAGGTGGATATAGAGGGTAAAAGCTGTTTCGTAGAACATGGAAAATAATTAATCGAAAAAGATAAAAGGAAATAAAGAAAGACGGAGAAATTTCTGTCAAGGGCCTCAATGCATTGCAAATTCAAAAGAAATGACTCGCTACAACATGCCTGCGCTGGTTCAAGAGGTGATTTGCAAGAGTACTCAAGCGGTGCTTGGATCCACCCTGTGGGTTTCGTGATATTTCCTCTGCGCTAAGCTGTTTAAGAATATCCACGGTGCAGCAAGCTACATTTACCTGACAACCAAAATATTGTGTGAAGAATATGTCCCATACATCACACCAATGCCCCCTGGCCCCTGCAGGATGCTACACAGATATTCCATATTACCTGATTGGCGCAGAAAGTTCCAGGATTTGTGATGCTATATATCTGAGTAGACAAATAATATCAGACTGGTGTTCAATTACACAGGCGATAAGTGATGACAACAAAAATCGACCATGCTGTATGTTACTACCTGGTCCTTGAGCTCGGGTGGGTAAATTTCAAAAGCAGGCTGTGGAAACACAAAGAGAGAAGTTGACGTATCATTCATTGCCTTATCTAAAACTTAGCAAATGACAAGTTTACATAATTTTAACTTGTAGAACAAATCACCTGAGGGAAAACAAAGTCATGGTGAGCATCTCGGACAGATGGCACAAGAATGATGCTTACTGTAGAGCCCATGTACTCCACATAATCTTGAAGCTGGGCATTAATAAGTAGAAAATGAATTACAGAATAGAAAAAAAAGGAAAAAAAAAAAGAAAGAAAGAAAACTTATCAGCAAATGTAGTGCACAATCAAGAAGATACCCTTCCAAGAATTTCCAGTCGAAACATTTCATCAAATGTTCGGTTTATAGTTCCTTTTCTGATTTCTGGGTGCTCAGAATCAATGAATGGCCCTAACTGTAAAAGATCTCATCAAGTCAAACCTAAATTTGTAACTTGGCAATGAAATGACTTACATAAATGCAGTAATTGACATGAGACTGGTAAAGTTTCTTACTAGTATAAGCAACTGAGGCTGTTTCCGTCGTGCATATGCTAAAAGCTCAGTCAGAGGCTCAAAGAACAAGTTATCAGCTGTTGTAAACGGGCCTGCAGCAACAATCTGTTGAAACACATCTCAGTGCAAGATGGAAGTCATTTGAAGCAGAGCCCAACAACTAATATATACTAATCTTCCTGGGTTAGAGCAAATTTAGTTCCTTATGAAGAATGCAACATCTTGTAATTCATTTATTACAGGCATGAGCTCACGCACCAGTGATAGCTCCGTTGTAGCAGGTGAGAGGGCAATTGATTTAGAATCCTGATCAGTGGCATGTTTCTTTGCAGGGTGGATATTGTCATTAGAAGAAACTGACAAAGGAACATGATCGATAATTCTTGATGCAATAAGACAGTGTCCACTAGGGTTATGCCCTTCGATACCTACTACCTGCATATATAAAAATCATTTCTGAGGTTATATTCTTCCTCCTAGACTACTTAGACATACTTTGTCGTTAGTATTTCTGTTCTCCTCCCCTCCAACTCCCATTTTCCATTTATACCTGGCCAGGGAAGATAGAAAATTGCTCCACTTTTTGCAAGTCAAGACGCACACGCTGTCCTCCAGAATGCTCAACACTGTCAACAATTCAAAGGGCTGTAACTTACAGATCACAGTACAGATATGAATAAATTATTAGCAGTTAAGCAGGTGAATATTTCACACTAGTTTGTGTCATAAGATGATGCCTCCAAAAGTGCATTAATGTCATCACTCATCATATGACAGCCTTTACGAAACTTCCTGGTCAAGAGTCAGATTTTGCTACCACATTGCAGATTGTCATCTGCTTAATTATCAAATGAAACGGTAAAACAGAGGCCTAATAATACCACAACAAGCGTTCTTAAGATCTAAGGTTCACAAATCCAACCTCAAGACAATAGTATAGTGTGCATTGGATAAGTACAAGGACAAAAGTGTATTACCTGCTTTGCAGCAAAACAGGCTTTTCTTTCAAACGGCCTTCTTCCTCACAACAGATCATACCAACAGCAAACACAGTTTTCTGAAATGATAAGCTCCATGAGATGAACAGAAAACTGAATATTATATATGAAGATGGTGCAATGAGGTACTTAGAGACTGAGTGAAACAGGTAAAGGAAATTAAGATGATATAAAAATTTCAACTCCTTCAGGCCAATGTGCGTTACCATGTGCAGAAACACAATGGTTAATGTTCAAGTACTCACTCACACACATGACACGCATAGACACAGATAAATGGAGAGGCAGCAGCTAAATTACCTGGGAAGCAACTGTAGGGTCCATTGGTTCCTCATGAAGTCCAGTGGCAGTAAGGGCTTTTGCATGCTTTTGTATGCGGTTTTCTAGAAAGTTGAACTAAAACACCATAGAACGGGGAAAAAATGAAAAGATAAGAGATACCCAATTGAGAAACTATGAATTTTCAGGACATGAGAAGTATCAAGTACCTTGTCTTCAATCCTGTCATACATGAATCGGCAGCCTGGCTCTGGCTGTGAATTATTAATATGCAAGGAACACCTTCTTCCAGGTTGCACTCTCTTTATGATGTCATCCTCAGAAGCCTCGTGATCATTTTCTACCTTCATGACCTCTGTATTGGCTGTGTCATTGAGAGTGAATTGCACCACAAATTTGCTCTTTCTTTCCCCAAAGGGTGTTACTGAATCTAATGGTTTTGCAGAGGCAAAAATGCTCCCATTAGATTTCTGAGCCGAATCAGATAGCTCGGCATAGATTGTCTCAGGTCTGTTTGTTGGAGTGCCAAGAATTCCTTCTTTTGTATCTTCATATTCATCATTCAGTATCCTGTATTTCACTTTTCCTATTAGTGATTAGCCGAGAAATAATTCATGCAACCATTACAACTCAAAGTTCCCCATGGCTCTTATATTTCCTATCATTCAATATCTAGATGCTGCATTATGCTGTCACCCCAGGGAACAACATGTCACACATACACAATTAATCACTACACACAATAAATGAAAAACAAAAAGGACTCTAAAGCACAACTCACATTGAAACATCATTAGAGTAAAAATGCAAACCAGGCTCCTTTTTTATAATCTCATCTCGGCGTTCATTTTGCAGCTGCTGCAAGAACGCACCCATATGCGAACTTTGCACTGTCATTTCTAACCCCCTGTCACAAATGCACATCATGATCACACTCCAACATCAGATTATTTCTATAAAATCCAAATTGCAGACAAATAATTATACGTGCATTCCGTATGAACCCTTTTCTCTCTTTAACAAAAGCTCGCAACTAAGACAAAATCCAATTGACATAATGTCCCGAGTCGCCTGCTTGTAAAATAAAAAATGAAAACTCAAAACCAGGAAAGAAAAAAAAAACGGTATTACTTTCTTAAAAATTTGAAACCTTCAACTTCATTTTGACACAAAGAATATTAAATTTATAAACGTAAGCTTATAAGTTGACTCACAAAATGCAATTTTACCAAAAAAGAAAAAGAAAAAATCTTTTGTCTTTTCCAATTTCATAAATCAAAAAATATGTTCCACATTTATTAATAAATACCTAAAAATTTCAAATTTTTCCTTTCCTTTTCAATTATAACAGGATCGAACATACATATACTACCACAAAAGAGTGGTTTTTTTTTTTTTTTTTGCAGAATTGTACAATTTTTTAACCTATTTAGAGAATAAACCTCCCAGCTGGAGACGAGATCCGAAGGGCTGAGCTTGTACTCGACGCAAAAAGTGAGACCTGAAAAAAAAAATTGAATTAATATTCGAATAAATTAACAGTGGGAAATTTCGAAAGAAAGTAAAAAAATGATGTTACATTGCTTGAGGATTTCTTCTTCATCGTCGAGAACGAAGTCATACTTTGTGAATTCCGCTTTGATTTGTTCTTCCATGGTGATTTTGGAGCTAGGGTTAGGGTTTGGGCTTAGATCAGAAATGAGGTTTTTAGCTGAAAGAAAAATGGCGGGAAAAGTTTGCCTCCAAGTGATGTTGTTTGTGTGTGTGTGTGTGTAAACATATATTCCAAGCTATTACACGAAACGTCCTTGACTTTTTGAAATATTATACTTTGGTCACGTTGAGTATTTTGTTCATTCACATTTTAAATAAGAGACTCATTAGTATAACTAACTTTTTATCAAACAAATGTTGATCCAATATACATGACGCAGACACTAAGGCCATCCTCAATGGGGGCTCTAAAATTTAGTTTAGAGCTTCTTAGTAATTTAGAGTCCCATATAGAGCCTCAAGTGTTTTTTAGGGGTTCTAAAAAAAATTCATCCCCAATGAGGGGCTCTATATTGTGTTAAATTTAATTTTACAAACTAATTTGAATATATGTTATTTTTTCTCGTGTGTTAATTTTTTTTGATAAATTATTATCGTCATAATCGTAACTTTTTTTAATGAACATTTGGACCGAAAAATACGATTGTTACCAAAAGTAAGAAAAATAAATAAATTATTTAAACAATAAATTACCACTAAAACGATTTTAAAAAAATTATCCCAACCAATTAAAAAAATTAAAAACAAACGAATAAAAAAAAATCAATACCATTTAAAAAACAAATTTAAAACAAAGGATTTAAAAAATAATAATCCCAACCATTAAAAAAAAAATTTAAAAACAAACGATTAAAAAAAAATTCATCCCAACCATTTATAAACAAAATTAAAAACAAAGGATTTAAAAAAAATGTAAAAACAAATGATTAAAAAAAAATTAAAAACAAACGATTTTAAAAAATAATAATCCAACCATTTAAAAAAAAATTAAAAACAAACAATTTAAAAAAAAATTAATCTCAACTATTTTTAAAAAAAATTAAAAACAAAGGAAAAAAAAAAAATTAAAAACAAATAATTTTTAAAAAAAATAATCCCAACCACTTAAAAAACAAAAAATATATTCAAAAAACAATTAATCTCAAACATTTAAAAAAAAAAAAATTAAACCCTACATATAAAAACCAACTATCCTACTCTACCCATTTTCCCCTTGACCCAGCCGCTGCCCCCCTCCCTCTTCTTCTCTCTGCAGCGCGCCTCCTCCCCCTCCCCCCCTCCTCCTTCTTCTCTCTACAGCGCACCCACCCCACCCCACCTCCCCTGCCGCCGACGAAGGCCCCCCTCCCACCTCCCCTCTCTCCCTCTCCCCTTTAACTGCCTCGCGCACCCCACCCCACCCCACCCCACCCCACCACACCTCCCCTCTCTCCCCCCTCCCCCCCCTTCACTGCCTCGCGATGTAGCTTTTTTTTTTTTTGATAAATATTGAATATTTCCCCTCTCCCCCTCCCCCCCCCCCCCCTTCAGTGCCTCGCGCACCCCACCCCACCTCCCTTCTCTTCCTCACTTCCCCGCTTTCCTGCTGATGTAGCTTTTTTTTTTTATAACTATTGAATAATTTTTTTTTGTGTATATATATATATATATATATTTTGCAGGTGATTCAAGAATAAATTTCAAAAATGGGGTAGATATTGAGCTTCAACCTTTTTTTTTTTTTTTCTAGCTGATGCGAATTTTTTTTTTTTTTTTCTGTTCGGGTATATTTGCTTGAAAGAATAAATTGTTGAAGTTGGGTGTTGGATTTTTTTGCTTGAATATATAGAAAAATTTAACACTCAACGGCTATATTTTTTTTTTTAACGTAAAAGTTGAAGAAATTGCAACGGTTCTTTTTTTTTTGCATCTATTTGAACTTTTTTTTTTTTGTCAGTTTTTTTTTTTAAGTCAGATCTGACATAAAGAGTATGGGCTGGAAATTTTTTTGTCTTTTTGCTAGGGCTCCAGCCCGGGCTCTATTTTTGGTGAAATTTGTTAAATTTGACACTAAAATAACAATTTGTAACAAATTGGAACTCTATAATAAACATTGGTGTTGCTTTTTTGCTTTTGAATTTACAAAAAAATTGTAATCATTATGTTTTAGAGCTTAAATTGAGGATGGCCTAAGTAATACATGTTATAGCCTCTCTTCTCATTGTATTTTGGTCTAACAAATATTTTTTTATTTAAAACGTGAAATATTTTAGATATAAAGTAAATATATTTTATAGTATTTCTTCTTGTTGTATTTTGGATGAATAATCGTAATTGGTCTAACAAATTTTTTTATTTAAAAAGTGAAAGAATAAAAGATATATAATAAATATTATGTAATTGTAATTGGTCTATCTTGTAAAGAGTTGTGACATGCGTGGTACTAATTTTTTGTTTCTCTTTTGTGATACAAATTTTTATATTTGCCTTTAGTGGCTGGTTTTTTCATTTATAATTGTACCCTTTTTGGATATTAGCAATTGGAACTTAGCCTTATCTCACTCTTTTGTTCACAGGTTGAGGTGGATTGGGCTTAAAATTTGGGCTAATTCAACATATAAGACCACCCACCCTTTAAGAGAGCCCATATTTAATGAGAGTACGATCTATATGCAATTTTGAATAATAATTATTTTAATCATTAGGCTGAAACTTTTATTTTTTTGGGCTAAGTTAGCAAGTATCGATTTTATTCCACTAACAAAAACAAAGAGCCAAAACCATTTACATCTGAAACAGACAGAAAAATGAAAAACCAAGGAAACTAAGAGAGGATTCCCCAAACCCTAAACCCTGAAACCTTGTTAAATGCAATAGTTAAAATTTGAATTCGATTGGTATTGTAAAAATAAATAAAAATCAATCGGTATACTTTAAGATGACATTTGTCAATAGAAGACATAGGAGTTCTACAATATGAAGGCGAAATTAATGTTTCATTGGTTTTAGCTTCATGTTAACTAACCATTTTGAAATATGTTATTGACCATAATAGTTTCATCTAATTTTGAATCAATTGGAGTTGGATATAACTGACCAGAAAAGCGAAATAAAAAATGTAACCAACAAGAAAACTATAGACTTACTACAACAATAAGAAGTGGACTCTTTTAACCTAAAACATCTAAGATTCACATATAAATTATTAACACTATAAACAATAAAAACATATGAGATTCTCCTAAAACAATTGAATCTGTTGCATCTCTCTTTAAAACTAATGCATACAGACTTGTATGGTCATCTATAATTGTTTTGAATGACATGAGAACCCAATTAGCACAATTCGACCACCAAATTATGTATAACCATCTATTGTTGCTATCTGAATAAATTTGAAAGCACTGAAATTGAGACAAGAATTGACATCTATAACAACCATTTATGAGTACATTTTGTAGGTCTTGACAGATTTTATGATGTTATATAGTCCGCCAATAGGTGCTAAAACCGTCAAAAGTACACCAACAATTATGAATAACTGAAATTGAAAAAGAACTTAATATTAGCAAAAAATAAAAAAACAAAGGAAAGAAACAAAGCATTATTGAGCATGGTAGAATTTCAATTGGACATACCCAATTTGCAAACCAAGAGAAACTGAATCTTTTAGGCTTACATATATTAAGCCAAATGATACATGGAAGCTGCATAGAAAATAATTTAGTGGCTTAGATTGGTAAAACATAGAGAAGGTTAATCAAATTGCTAAAAAAAATCTTTTGCATAGTAAGGTGTGAGGGAAAAAAATTGAAATAACTCCATATAATAATTTTTAAACCAGCCAACGATATTTCTCATAAGCTAACCCTTAAATAATACAGTCAGATGAAAAAAAAAATGACATATCACTTACATAATATGTTGTTGGAGCCAAAGCAAAACCACCAAAGAATCCAAGCAACCCACCGAAAAAAGGTATTGTAACACCCACAAACAAGGTAAATGCTACAATGGAGGAAAGGGGAAAAATTTTATCATATATATTCCCAAAATTGTTAAAACTGAATAATGAAAATAGCATGTAGGCAAAAGAGAAAATAGTTATAACTCTCTAAACATGTAGAATGGTAGGAATTAAGCAATTGACAATCTTAAGACTAATCATTCTCTTAATATAGAATAAGGGTCATTTTATTATAGATTGAAAGCACTTACCAACATATATAAAACGTGTAGAGACACGAAGTACAGTTGAAGGTTTAAATTTCAAATGTTTCACCAAATAAGTTTCTACCATGTCAAACACTGGCATTGCATATACCTGAAGATTTTTGTAAGAAAAAATTTTGTTATCAAATTATAACAAAGGACAATTCAGTGCGTAAAACTCGGATATACATAGTGTATAAGAAAGAGTCGAGCAAAAGAATTTTGATAATAACCTGATAACTTCCAATGACATGAACAACAACAAACATGTTGGCCAATGCAATAAGCCAAGAAGGTTTCTCTAGTGTAATTAGGATGTTGTCATCCACAGTGTTCCCATGTCCCCAATATCCAATGATTGCAACTGGGAAGTAACAAAGTGCTACAACAACATAGGCAAGCCACACACCCCTCCACATTGGTCCCTTTGAAGGCTTCTCAGGAGTAGAAGGAATTGTCGCTTGGATTTCCAACACCACATTGTGACCCGCATAGGCAAAAGCTACATCTCCTAAAGCACTCAAAAAGTTGAAAACATTGTCAGATTTTTTGGTACTTCTTGGACTATAGTTCACATCTTCATGAATTCCCTTGACAAGAGTAGCAGCCCAAGCTATAAGAGTATAGCTGCATGGAAGAAGTTTCAATTTAAAAAAGCATACAAAATATATTGTTGTTACGCTTCAAATCTAAAAAATAAAGAAGAAATAATAGTCTTGAACAATAATGGCTTGAAATGATCAAAGGCGGAACTAAGTGGGGACCGGGGAGAGCCCGAGTTCCCCAAGCCTCTAAATTTCTTTTTTAGAATATATAATAATATTCCTAAGAAAATAACGCTATGACCTCCCCCCGCACATTATAATATTTCGCCTCTTTTTTTTTAAAGAGGATTAACAGTAGTTCTCCACCTACCCCACGTGACTCGAACTCGAGACTATTTAAGTATCAAGTGAGCCTTGTTTTCACCGACTTAACCCTCTTGTCAATATTTTTGCCCATTTCCTTACTCAAATTTCCCCATTTCCCTCTTCCTCTTTTTCTTAATTGAATCTTAACCCCACCCCCCTCCTTCCCCAATATGAAATTCATGACTCTGTCCCTGGAAATGACTAATTTTGTTATAAGTATTTAAACAAATAAATACTAACTTATAAAGCACACTCTTCTGACGCTAGTTCCTATAACCGTGAAACATGGGCAATTTGATAACTTGTTACATTAATTATGTAATTCTAGTAGAGTATTTACGTACGATATGGACATTGCAGCTGCACCAAGAGACACGAGAGAGATTGAATTGAAATTGGGTAGAAGAGAGAGCACAAAATTTATAGAAGAGAAAATCAAGATGAAGTAGGTGAGCTTGATTGGTTTGCAATGGGAACAAACTGTTTCATGTACTTTCTTCAATGAATTTCCCCCTGTAACCATGTAGACAATGCATGTACCACAATCCACCACAAGCTGTTGAGGTACAACAATCCATAGTCCAAGTTTTTCTCCAAAAGCATACTGCCCTAGCTCGTGGTACCTATCAAACCTCTTACCAGGAATCATTTCATGCATTTCAACCATTTGCCATATGGTATAGAAGGTGATTATCCATGACAAAATAAGTACAGTCACCCCAGGTCCCCTGCATGTTGAAGGAAAAGGGTAATTAACTACAAAAACCTCTTCTATGTTTCGTTAAAGTTGCACGTAAAATTTTATAATATCGTAATAAGCTAATAATTATAATAATTTACAAGAAAGTGATTATAAAAAACCCTCTTAAAGTTACGTCTAAAACAAGGAGATAAGATACATCCTTATTAATCACAAAGAATTATTTGATTATTCATACAACATGGAGTTTAATGTGTAACTTTGACAAAATAATATTGGGTATTTTGCATTGCAACTTTCCAAAAACCAAGAGACTGATAATATATTTAAGTAGAAAAAAACAATAATCTTCAAGACCCTTTCATGCATCATAATACAATAAATTTAAATTAAATGTGGGGTGCTATATATATAGGATCAATTGAATCTAATATCATGAACCTTTTCAATCAACCTAATCTGACTCTATCCTAAAAACAAAGAAATATATAACAATTACAAAATATATAACATTGCTGAATCACCTTCTACTAAAATATATACTAACATGTTGTTCTACTCAAACAGCTATACAAGGAAAGTTAATTAATAATCTAGAAGAACTGCTAATTACAATAAATTGATATAGACACTATTACATATTAATCAACGGCTAGAAATAGAACAAAACCAATTATTAAATATCACAAGTCTATTTGATATATTACATCATATAAGTGCATATACTTTTCCAATACCATTTGATCTCTAAATTTTGTCAGATCTATATATTCGACTCTACTTAATGGAGTAAGGCTTAGCCTAATTATTTGATCTCTAAATTTCCCACCTTTTCATTTGCTTTCGAACAATCATCAAGAAATTACATTTTCGATTTTTTATCATATAAGTTAGCACAAAGCTCTAGCAACTGCAGTGAAGAAAATACTATATATGCAACTTGAATAGCTTTTGACTTATGACATGATAATACATGAAGCACTTGTGTATGTATATACACACACACACACACACACACATATATATATAAACAAAATCAAGAGAGTTGTAAATGTATCTGTTGTCAGGGAGCCAGCGAGTTAGAAAATAATGTGAAGATATATATATATATATATATATATACCATCCCATCTCTGATAAAGCATAAGGGAGGCTGAGGACACCAGCTCCAACCATGGCAGTGACATTGTGAACTGTCGAAAACCACCATTTTGCATTTCGATCCGAAGTTATGGGGAGCCAATCATCAATGGCTTTCTGATCTTCAGCACTTCTACTTTCATTCTCTGAATCGTTATTCACCATTGTCGAAAATCTCAAGAAGTGTCACAAAGATGAAAAACTCCAAATATATATAATAAAAAAGTACTAGGTTGAGCTTTGCTCTTTCAAAGAAAAAAAATATATATATATAGATGTAATTAGCAGATAAAATTTGTGTACATTCACGAAAAAAAATGCTACATTAAAGTTGGCGGATAATTAGGTGTTATTTCTCTGTAACTGAAACTCAATAACTGAAATTAACCTAATTAACCATGCATGCATGACTGTAATAATATTATTAATTAGCAAATTAATTGTTGTCATGCATGTTGTGGGTATATGTTAATTTAATGAGAATTAAGAGGGGTTTTTTTGGTAATTTAACAAAGTTCCAATAAATTATTACAACTTTTTCTGATCACCACTAGTTTCCGCATCCTAAATTCATACAACTATGTAAGAAGCCTAATTACCATTAACTTACCAGAACAATAGAACTAACTCCAACCTCATGAGTGTACTAGGTCTGATGATGAAAATATTAATTTGTCCACAAATTAGTGAGACAAAGTCAAAGAACAAGAGTCACTATAATGCATTCTGCAAATTGCAATTCATTCATTTTTTTTTTTTAACAATATACAATCTAAATCAAATCAAACTTTATCACATAGGGGTCGTTGTTTTCGTGCATCTTTTTTTTTTTTTTCCCTATCTAATATGTAAAGGGAAATAAATTTTATGGAAAGAAATTATAGCCTAAAAGAGCTTTCTGAATTAATTAATTATAGTGTAAGTTTTTAATTTTTTTATCGTATGAGCGTGCTAGCGCTTTATTAATAAGATAAAAAGTATTGGATTCTACTTGGTCTCGCTTTCTAGATTAAATGGTCTCACAATACTCTTTTAGAGGATATGTGTCCTAGTCATATGTTTTCCATCTCATAAGTTGTTGTATACTATTAATTACTAAATTCTAACCCAAAAAAAAAAAAAAAAGAGAAGATTTTAAGCAAAGTTCTAGATGTTATTTTGACAAAAAAAAAAAATAGGACTTAATAGAATAATACAAACTAATAAGGTAACGTAAGAATCTTTTAAGTCAATTATGACAATTTTATGCGCTTACAAATTATGACACGGATTATATCGGGTTAAGTGAAGATAATTAGAAATTTTAAGAAGCATGTTCTTGAAATAGACATATATATTTTGTTTATTAGATTGGTGCTGCTTTTCTATTTATGTCTCATGACGTATATTTAATTTATACTGTTTAAAAAATAGGAAATTTTGCATATAGATTGAGAGACATGGAGATCTATTTTGTGATTTTTATAAAAATTGACAATAATACTTATGTGTTCATATATTGAAAACCATTTGATTTTGTGGTTAATTTCAACTGTTGATGATGTGGCAGATATTTGGCTTGTGACTTAGTTAATTAGTCAAGTGTCATCAGGTAAGGATCATTTTTTTATTTATTTTTTGTTTATTCTCTCATCTTCTAGATTACATTATTGAGCGATTATATATTTTTAATTTTTAGCCATTTATTTCAAATATTTTTAAAAATATATTATTTACAAATATTTAGTTTATTACTGCATAATATATCTCATCTAGAAAAAGTATAAATCATCAATGCAAAGAATCCAATCACTCATTTAAGATAAATGAAAAACTCTCAATTTACCGTCTCAATAGAGAGGATCCAAATCCCCCCGCCCTTCCCCAAAAAAAACAAAAAGGGAGAAATGAGTGCAAGTTCAATGTTTTATTTGAGGATGTGGATCCTCTCTATTTAGACGGTAAACTGAGAGTTTACTCTCTATGGGAGAGTCATGCATTAGTTTTATTTTAAACAAAAGGTTAGATTTGTGTCCCAAGTACTCACTTAAATTTAATATTAATACAACGTAGCCACCTTTTTATAAAGGACTAATTAAAAAAAATATATGATATATAATAAATATAATAAAGATGAGCAAAATGTTGAAAAAGATGTCAGGTTGCACATTTCAACAAAATATGGAGTGCTGGGCCTGAAGTTAGTTTAGTAACTCAAGCATCTGATTGTGAAGAGGCTTACACGACATCGAGCAAGAATGATAAATAAGTGCGAATAATAGAGAAATCCTCGTTAATATATATGTATAATGCTATGAAAAGATCTAAATTCGAAATGAGTAGACAAGAAGTTCTGCATTTGACCAAGCCAAGCATGGATGGTCTAAAACCTGACTCGATTATAGCAGATTATAGGAAAGAACACAAGATTAATTACCAGAGTGCGCACACGGGGAGAGGGAGAGAGGTAGACTTTTATCATTGAAATGATAGGTGCTCCGTTCAAGAAAGGATAATACATTTTAGGCAAATATTCTGGCAAGTCTTTCTAAAATAATTCCGATAAGAAGAAAAAAGAGATTTAGACGATTGTGGATGATATAACTAGTAAACACGTATTTAGACTATAACAATTTAGTACAGGTTTTCATAGAATCTATTACAAGTAACCAGAAAAGATCAAAGTGGAAAAGACATCGTGTCCAACTTCCAACTTCTTACAACAGATTAAACTCATTGCTTTAAACCGATGTTTCAAACTGTGTGTTTGTTGTCTGCAATTAATTGAGTCTTCATCAGCTGGCCCTTCGGCACCAAAGGCGCTATTCGGTAATGTCTGTCTAGCAGACTTCCCTGCTAACCCGAGTGAACATTCAAATATCTGTGCAAGACAGAAATATTGGATCATTAGTCTCATATTGAAAGATGTTGATTTTGCGCTTCGCTTTTGAATTCTACCATTGAATCATTTCAGCTGGATGGTCCTAAACTGACATTCCTGAAGTCCACATCCTTCTCTTTATTAAGAGATATAGGAGATGCCCATGATGATCCAGCAAATGGACTTGAAGGTGATCCAAAAGATGATCGCGGCATCAGCTGAATGACACCGCGCATTAGCCCTGCAGCAAATTTCTTCTTGCCGGATGGACTTGGAAGATTCGCCCGAACAGAAAGTCTTTTATTGTTTGGAAACAAGGGCACTCTTGAAAATCTCTGACGAAGTGGAATTGGGTTGTTTTCCAGCTTTGAACAAATACCATATGATTCTACAGAAGTATTCTCTCCAAAGCTGGTTGTACCGGCTTTTCTCTCCTTTCTCCTCGGCCACTGCAGCAGCATTTTCAGTCCCCTTGCAGTCTTTTTCACAGACTGTGACTTCGTTTCATCCAAAGAATTAGAACCTGCAACCGATCCACAATGACTGAGCTGACCCGAGCATGAAGTGTACTCTGTGCTTGCGAAATCCCAACTGCCATCAGATTCATTTGCAAATCCAGTGTACAAAAATATTTCAGCATCCGGGATTCTGAAAGAAGTTCCTGGACTGCCTCCAATTCCCTGCATTTTAAGGTGGGAAACAAGCGCACTCCTTGTCACATTGTCTTTGCAATTAGAAATTCCTCCAGCTGATATTATCCGCTTGATTAAAATCTTGGATGATGCTGTTCCAGGCCTGTGCTTCAGGAGATCCAGTGGTGTTTTCCCATCAGCATCTTTCGTATTTAAATTTATAGATGGTGCAGTCATCAGAAATTCCACCAGATCAGACTGAATGTTCTCAGTTACAGCCATGTGAAGAACAGTTCTACCATCAGCGTTCCTGATATTGATGATCTCCTGCAGATTCACAATTTTCCCACATAGCAATTGCTTCATGAGCTTTATCTGTTGATCCAATCTTCGAAAACCAGGGGTTCGGAAACCTGCAACCGCCATATGAAGGAATGTGTCTCCATAGTTGTTCGTTAATGAAGCTAATGAAGGAAATGCAGATACAAGAATCTCCACCACAGCTAAATGACCCCTATAAGCAGCCACATGTAGGGCTGTGTTCCCTTGATTATCAGTCGAATTGATGATATCATAGGATGATAGCAAGTTTCTAACGATCTGGATGATAGCCAAAAAAGATTGGTTAGAACAACATGCTGATAGCTACAATGCATAATGCTATCTTGAACGAGGAGGTGTGTGGCCTCATATGCTGGTGCTAAATTCAGTAATTGACTCACGGCAATAAGATGTAGCTGCTCATATAAATGGTGATATGCAATGGTGACCTATAGATCTAAAGTATTTTTCTATCTTCGCTAGACATTAACAAATAGCCATTTTGGGGAATTCTGATTCAGGAGTACTACCAAAGTGTATCAAAGGTGGGATAAAGGATCAAGACATAACATTTTTAAAGATAGAGGACCAACTTCTTAGACACGGGAAAGATAGAGGACTAAATACGATATTTACTTAAAACATAACGAAAGATATGTAACAGACAAAACATCTAATTAACAAAAAACAGATTTTGAAATAAGGAAACTCTTCAATTAGTTCGGATTGATATCAATTACTCACATATTGGTGGGATTCATACGCGTAAGTCCCACCTACTATGTGAGAGAAGGATCCATTAGTCCAGACTGATTGAAGTATTTTCCCTTGAAATAATGTTAAAGAACAGGACTAATTGACCTCAGTCTGCCCTCTGCCAGATGCAGTGTGCAAGATTGTAGATCCATGAGCATCTCTATACACCAAAACATCACAACAATCTTTAACAAGTTCTTCCAAAAACTCCACATTCCCTCCTCTAGCTGCAGCATGAACAGCCCTATTCATTATTTCCCATCTAAAATCTGAAGAATCCACCTCTTTATTTCCTTCCAATTCCCCCCTCTTGCTTCCATAACCCCCTGGTTTCAAAGAACAATCAAGAAGCAGCCTGAAAACCTCTGAATTCTTGCTCCTCGCCGCGGCGTAAAATATATCAGTCACACCATACTCCCCTTCTCCAAACACTAAAAGAGGGTCTCTATCCAACAAGTGTTTACCAACTTCTATATCACCCGCAGCGGCAGCTCTGTAACGCAGCCACCCACCATAGCCAGCTCTGATAAGGGTGTTGTGGCCTTTCTTGCTTTCACATTCAAGTAGTAGTTTTCTAGCAACTTGTGCTCTACATTTGGCAACATCATCAAATTGTTCCTCATCATCCCAAACAGTTTCGAGACGACGAATTCTTCTAAGAGAAGTGAGCTTGATGAGCAGATTTGTGTCAAGATGAAGAAGTTCCCTCACCAGATCATAGTGTCCATTGGCAGCTGCCCAATCTATAGGTGATGCAAACCACCATTGATCACCTGTGCTCTCCCATCTTAGAGGGAAAAATGAAGGTGGCATTGCACTAAGATAACAATAACAACAAAATCACACTGTTTTTTATCACAATTTAAACATAACAAACTTTACAAAATGAAAAAAGTGAAGAACAAAGCAAAAATAGTACAAAAAGCTTAGAGGGTCAGGCTAGAACAATAAAATTAACCATTTTTATGGATTTTTTGGTTCAGAATTGAAGTATAACCAAGTGTGACTTTGCTGAAAGCTTAAAGGGTCAGGCTAAAACTGCAAAAACATATAATATCTTTGCATGGAAATATTCAAAGAATCTTGAAACTGATGTAGATGCACAGAAAGCTAAGAAATTTACAATCAAGATTAAAAAAGCTAAGAAGGGTGATGAGTTATGAAGAGAAAACTACCATATATTAGTATAAGCCAAAGAACAAGATAGTGTGGAAGGAGAGAAATGTTATTTGTTCTCAACTGTAGAGTATGTGGTGAGGGTAAGTTGAAGAATTTGGAGCCAAAAGATGCTAAGTTTATGGAAGTACATGCAGATAATAGCAAAAGAAGAGAGGCCACATGTTTTATAGATTTTTCATGATGAGTTTTTGTATGGGACAGCAAAATTATTACTGTACGAGACAAGACAGAAAGTGCTATTCCTAGGAAATTTCAAGATTGATATGGGTGATATTCTCGATGAAGCCATAAGAAACTGAACTGTCAATGTGTATACAATAAGAGCAAAAAGAGGATTATATTCCCCGATCAGTAAAGATCCTTGAGAAGTCACTTGAATTTTTGCACGTTGTGAAGATCCTTGAGAAGTCACTTGAATTTTTGCATATTGTGAGAAAATATTATGCGTAAAGATCGCAAAATTTAGAGCCTTGTTAAAAGAAATTTATTTATTTATTTATATTTTGTTTTAACAAAATACATCTTAAAAAGTATAAATACATCATTTCATAACAAATAAAAGTAACTAATTATAAATACTTTCACTCTCTTTAAATCATTTCTTCTTGAATTTTTCATTTAACAATCGCTGACTTAATTGTCAGAACCTATCTTACAAGATTAAATTTTTTTATTTTTTACAAGTTAGTTCAGATTATTTTTAAATATCATATTTTAGATTTTTACCTTATGAAACATTTATCACTCAGTTGCTTGGGCATATCTTCAATTGGGAACTGTTACTAATTTCAACTAGAACTTAAGGATTCAATACACGTATGCATTGCAAGTTTGAGAATAGTTTGTTAGATTAGTAACAATAATTAATCAGAATAATCAATGAAATTCGTAATAATAATTTATAAACTACACTTATATAAATACGGAAAAACTAGTGGTGATAATATAGATGATCCAATCATGATGAATTACTTTTTTTTTTTTCACTTGTATCATATCTTTTAATAGTTGTGAGATTACATTATTACATTAACAGGAAAAGAAAAAAACAAGAAGTAAAGCATAACCAAAGAAAGTTGGGTAAACCATATAATCTTAACTACTTCTAGCAAATATCTAAATAAGGTTAATGTGTAAGAAATTTAGATGGACCTTAATATTCACGTGAACTTGAAACATCACTGACCAAACAAAAACTTGGTACATCATTATTATTCTATTATTTGTCCTTAAAGTGGTCTATATAATTGAATTTTGATACAAAGTTGAAAAAAAATATATATATATGGTTGGTTGTCGTTAAAAAATTTATATGACCGGCCTCATCTCATTGGAAAAAGACTTGATTTAGTTTAGTGTTGGCATGATTTATTTTGGACTTGATTTTACATTGTGTATTATAATCTAGTTATTTAACTTGTTGCCTTCGATTATTTTAACAACATATGATCAAATCGATTGGATTATTTCAATCATAATTTATGATGTAATTGCATATTTTTTCAATCATAGCTAATTAGTGATAGACATAACCTCTATGAGCTCTTTTTTTTATTTATTTATTACAATAATGACAAAACCGTAATTTAAACTCGGAACCTTTTATTAACAACATGTCATAATCGTTACACCCAACTCTTGGCATCCATCAGAATGTTGAGGACCACCATCAACCACTTGTAGTACTCAAGTAGTTGGCAATTGAGAGTGACCACATTGGTTTAAGAGATTTCAAACAACATTATGGTTTGAACATGGCTTAACAAATGCAAGTTAAGAGTGTTGGTTTGATGTCAATGGCACTTTTTGAAGGCCTCTCTCGTGGATAGTGATGAATGCTCAACATGGCATACAAACTTATATTTCACAGCTAATCATCGGGAGATCCAATGGTCCTCAACTGATGGTATAGTTGTGAGGGAGGTCCAATGCTCCTACCCACCAATGTAACTGTATCATCAATTCAAAATCATTAGATAATATCCAAGTACCTGAACTTCGGCTGATAAATTCCATTTATTACACAGGTTAGTGAATTATATAACACATAAAAGACTCATATTCCCTACTCCAGCAAGAAAGCATTACAAGTTCTAATGTTTCCTTTCTGCCCCCCCGTGTGCGGGGGGTGGGGGGAGGGTGGTTAAAATGTTAGCATATATAGCATATGACATTCCAAATTATCACAAGTGAAAATAACAAGAGAAAATTATTTGTTCAAGTACCGTCACGGCTTGCAGAGCTCCTAAGCATGGTCCACTGCATTTCACAACAAATACGTATGTTCAAGAGCACACCCCCATCTTGATGATAACTCTTTGCTAAGTGCCACAACGAGAAAGGAGCAACATAAGCATATATTATACAAGCAACAAACACGGCAGCCTCGGGAGAAATTGCATTCTTGTGTGGCATTGCACAATCACTCAAATTATCTCTGTAGTAACTATTCGGGGTTGCACAGTATCCGAGTGCTTCATTCAACTCTGGACTCTATCGACAAGGGCAAGCTGGATATGCAGTTACTTATACAGACTTGATATTTCCAGCACCAACAAATTGAAGTTCACAACATAACTACTTTTGCAAGCATGAGTGATGAATGAGGTATCTTTCACAATTATCCTAAGAACTGAAAGATTCTGATTCATTCAAATATCTTTGCAAGAGACCAGCTCTAGTGCCAATGCACCCTTGAAAAGTAATATAGAGAAGAGAAGCAACTCGATAAATTTCCAGGTTCTGCAAATGTAACAACTGAGGCACATATGTACGAAGATAACTCTTAAATCTCTTTTTTTTAATCATTTGAATTGCCTTTCTGCAAGTTTCATGCCAGTCTTTTGGACGAAACAGAGGAGGAATAGCACGTCATAGGTCCAGAATTTCCACATCGCACAGCGTGACCTGACGCTAAATAAAGAGATAAATAGTACTGTAGTTTTAGAACGCTGAATAATTGTTTTGCATAAAAACAAAAAGGTTAAAACCCTCAAAACAATTGTACTATATATGAGTGATCATATAAAATGTAATCACCTTCGCGTGTTGCCTGTTCATGAGGATTTCATTTTCTTCATGTAGCCTTCAATCAACTCAGCAGCATCATACATATTTCTCTGTTTGATCGCATCTAAAAGTAACTGGCAGGTACGATATCTAGGCGTAATTTCTTTGCCTATCATCTCTTTGAAAAGAAGGTATGCCCATTCACATTTACTTGCTTTGCACAGCCCATGGATCAGAAGTGTGTAAGAAGACAGATTCAAACTTAAGTGATGCTTATTAACCATGTCATCTAACATTTGACTCAACCAAGTATCAACCTCCCCAGCTTTAAAACACAGCTTCAGCAGTGGATAGTATGACTGAACATCAGGCTTGCAATATGGCGAGTTCTCCAAATCGTGAAGAAATTCTAAGGCCTTTTGTCCTTGATCATGATGACAAAACATTGCAATCATTGAATTGTAAGTCGACGTGTTCGGGATTGCACCATTGCCCGGCATTTCAAACTTAAAAACCCGGCCAGCCTCTCGTGGTCGGCCAGCCCTTCCCAATGTATGAATTAAAGCATTGTAGAAAAGTGTATCAGGTTTACATCCAACTGATTTCATTCTCTCAGCTATCCCCAAAGCTTCCTCGTACTCCTGCGACTTCGTCAATGAGCACATAATAGTAGTGAAAGTGACAACATTCGGTGGGGATCCTTCAGCTTGCATTTCATCAAGCAGTTCATAGACCTTGTGGAAATTGAATAGCTGGCAATATGACTGAATTATAGTTGAGTAGCTAATTACACAGGGGCGACAGCCATAGCCTTTCATCTCTTGGATTGTCCAGTATGCCTCATCGACCCTATTAGTTTTGCACCAACCATGAATAAAGATATTAAAAGTGTTTGCGTTTGGTGGTATGTGAGATTTAAGCTCCACAAAAACCTCACGAGCGTGCTCAACTTGCTTTTCTTTGCAAAGTGTGTCTAGTAACAAGTTCATAGATTCTGTGCTCTTAACCAATCCAAAGTTTCCCAACTCATCAAATATTTTAACTGCTGCTTTCCATTCTCCAGCACCACAAAGCCTTCTCATAACCTTTCCGATAGTATTGAATGAGACAAGAAACTCCAGACGCATGTCGTGCAACATTTCCATCATTTTCTGCATCTGTTTCATTTTTCCCAAAATGTCCACCATCTTATCGTACAACTCTGGCAATGGTTCATAGTCTGGGTATGATTTTGCCCATCTAAAAACACCCAGTGCAGACTTCCAATCATCTTTAAATCGATCAAGCAACTTATCAACAAGACTATCAGTGATTTGTACTGTACTACAAGCTGGATCTCGCAAGAGAGACTGGAAAACTTCATCTTCACTGCTCCCAGGACAAATCTTACCAATAAGAATGTTAAGGTCTGACTCCCTCCCAAACTCTACGATTTGCTTTCCCTGGTGAGCAGTCTTATTGCTTGTGACAGAGGACGATTCCTCCAGAGAAACACTTGACAAAGTGGAAAATAAGCTAATGCAGCCAGCATGGCTAACGACTCGAGTTAATGATGGAACGTGGAGGAAGAGATTCCTTTTTGCCAGGCACTTCATGTGAAAGCTCATGAAGCAGAAGCCATCAAATCAACAGAATGATCCTATCCCCCCTGCATTTCTCATGGAACAGAAAATTAGACACTTCTGATAGTTCATATCATTTTTACAAATTTTACCTTTAGAATCTACATTGACATTACAGGCATAAGAATTCGTGTAAAACAGAGATAAGCAAATATCTCGCAGCAATAAACCTCTTCTTTTGGTATAAATATATAACATAATTCAACACCCAAAAGAAGTATCTTTTCAGTTTACTTGAAATTCATCAGAGTATATAAAGAAACACAATTACTATAAACTGATTAGCTCGAAGTTAAAAGTAGTGCAGCTGTTAGGATTCTTTCTTTACGATTTTTTACATATAAACAACACAAAATTCCACAAAACGTTCCAGAAATAATCTCAAAAAGGCATGGGAAAACACTAGACTTGGAAAATTTCTGAAAGGCCAAAAATTCAAAAAGAACATCACACTTTTATCTCACAAAAATGCCAGCTCTACACAAAATTACAGCAAAATTTAAATCTTTGCATAGAAATTTTTTAACCAAACTTGAAATCTTACTCATTATGCTATAACCTTTCTTTTTCTCCCGAATCACACAAAATTTTAGCAAAGCTGAAATCTTTGCATAAAACGATTTCGACCCAAAAAAAGTCTTACTCATACCCATGGACATAGGCATCATTATATGCTAATATTACCTCCCTACTCCTGCACGCGCGCGCGCACACATATATAAAGCTTAAACCTTTTTATTGATGGATAACAAGCACATAGGCATTATTATGCTAATATTACCTTTCTTCTATCAAAATTTCTCCTTAATTATACAAAATTAAAGCAAAGTTGAATTTTGACTCACAATAAAATCATATTCACACACACACACACAGACATACACATATATTATGCACTAAACCCTTGTACTTGATGAATAACTAGCATATAGGTATTAAAAATTAAGAAAAAGCGGTAAAGGGTCTTGGAAAAACCAATAAAAAAAGAGTTAATTGTTGTGTATTACTGTAATTAAAAGCCAAAAAAAATAGAGTAATTCATAGAAAATGAAGAAGAAAGATTAGTTAAGAAAATATACATACCTGAAACAAGCTTGCTTCTCTGTACAAATGGGTTTTAGATATAGAGTATAAAACCTCACATCTATCGAAAGCGTGATACAAAGACACGCCTACTATTTTTGGTTGTGTATAATATTTTATTACGTGCCTTTTGGGCTTTGGTTATTCAGATTTTAAAATATGTGAGTTTATAAGTCAAATTAATATATTTCTCATTCATAAAACCAACATTAGAATACTAAAATCTGCGTAGTGAAAAATTCGTGTATCTTACCGTGTATTTTACGGAATGTTATATGATATGAAAAATTAAGAATTGTTTGTTGTGTTTACTTTGTATGTTATAAGTTGTTGATGTAGCACGATTTATTTTTTATTTTTTAAATAAATGAAAATGTGTCTTTCTTTTGTAAAAACATGGTTTAGCAACAAGTTGCTTTATTGGTTAGGTAGCAAAAGAAAAAGATAATGTTTTATATTGGAGGGAAAAAGTATTATAGTTAAATAAAAAGACAAAGGTTAATAATTATAAATTTCACCTAAACATCATAGAGAATTTTTTGTTAATGTGGGAAACAGTTAGTGGAACCCAATCATCGATTGAATTTGGTAGAAAATAATTGCCAACTGATAAATAATACATTTCAATACAAGATTTAAGTAAGTTTAGCGTGTAAATTTAATAAGTAATTAAGGAGTTTCAAATTCAAAATTTTCAAATCCTTCTTGGGGGCCATATTCACTTGTTGATTAGTTGTATTTATTCAGAAAAAGAGCTGTCTCTATGGCGGCTATTTTTGGGCAGCTTCGGTGGACGAAACGGCTGATATTTGGACCTGTTATTAGTTTAGTTTATGGCAAGGTTTGCCTATTGTGTCTGGGCTGGGCTTTCAGACCTTGTGATCCTGGTGGTGTTGATGCGCCTAGAGAGGTCCATACCCAGGTACCTGAGGAATACCTTTCGAAATTCTCGCTAGATATTTTTGGGGAAAAATGGTAGTAGGAGTTCTCATTGTTTCATTTTTGTTCAAAATAGTCTCAATTGTTTAAAAGGATTCAAATAGGTCCCTATTGTTTCGAAATGGTGTCAATATGGTCCCCATTGTTTAAAAGGGTTCAAATAGGTCTCTATTATTTCAAAATGGTGACAATATGATCCCCAAAGTTAAACTAGGTGTTAAACTTAACAAAAATAAATAGTAATAAGGGGGTAAAATTGTAAAAGTATCCATCTTCATCTTCATCTTCATACTACCACCACTACCATGCACTGCCACTGCCGCCACTAACCAAAATAAAATGCACACATATACACAAATCACATACACAATACACATATATACACAAATCACATACTACTGCCGCCACCAACCACTGCCGCCACCAACCACCACAGTCAACATAAATAACTAAAATAATACGAAATTCAATTTTAAAAAACACACACACACAACACAAAGATTCTGCAATTATACAAAAAGTATCAGATCACTAGATTTATACAACCACATGTTTCTTATAATAGTAAAGAATAATAATAAAGAAAAAATCTAAACTCCGAGACGTGGCTTGTATCATTTATCATTCATTAATAAATTATTGCTATTTATTGTTTATTCTTTCTGTATTTTCTTGAGAAGTGTTGTATAATGCAAATCTATTATAATATTTTCCTTTTCTTTTCTTCTGTTGCTGAGACTATACTACAAAAAACTTGTATCTATACGCTATCTTTTTCTCTCTCGCTTCTCAACGCCAATTTAGCTTCTCTGCTCCGCAACCGCAGAAACGACGCCGTTTTGGTGCTCGCAATGTCAAAGCGCTCATATAAATTGTGTATCCTTTTCAATTCTGCTACCTCTTTATAAACATATGTGTGTGTGTGTGTGTGTTGCAGGTGTGTTAAGGTTAATTTAGCTATTGTTTTGAGTTTTTATGCATTTTTAAGGGTTGGTGGGCTGTGGTGGGTGGCGACAGTGGTTGTTGGTGGCAGTAGTATGTGATTTATATGTATATGTGTATTGTGTGTGTGATTTGTGTGTATGTGTATTATGTGTGTGATTTATGAGTATATGTGTATTGTGTGTGAGATTTATGTGTATTGTGTGTGTGATTTGTGTATATGTGTGTGTTTTATTTGTTGGTGGTGGCAGCGGTGGTGGTTGGTGGTGGCAGTGGCCGTGCATGGTTGGTGGTGGTAGTATGAAGATGAAGTGGATGCTTTTACAATTTTACCCTTCATTACTATTCATTTTTGTTAAGTTTAACACCTAATTTAATTCTGGGAACCATATTGACACCATTTTGAAACAATAAGGACCTATTTGAATCGTTTTAAACAATGAGGACTATATTAACACCATTTTGAAACAATAGGAACCTATTTAAGTCCTTTTAAACAATTGAGACTATTTTGAACAAAAATGAAACAATGGGGACTCCTACTACCATTTTCCCTATTTTTGGTATAACAAAAGATCACCTGATTTACATTTTTATACCAGACATTTTTGGTAAAGCACAATCAATTTTTAGCAACGCTAGGTGATCATTTTTTTTTTTTTTGTCGGTGTGGTATTTCAGCAAACAAAAGTAATTACATCACCCTATGTCAGTGAGACGAGCATCCCGTTGTAATAAGGTACCAAATTCGAGGGGATAATATGTAGCCACATGCAAGAAAGTGAACTTATCCTAATTGCACATGCAACCTACATGAGAAACAGATCGAAAGGAGCAGCCAGAATTGGAAGATAGGAGTAAAAGAGAACTGTGAGCAACGGAACGAGTTCTCCAGTCACAATGAAATGAACTCCTGAGAGCTTTGATTGCAAGATCCGCATCAGACTCTAGAATGAGGTGTTGGTATGCTGCGTAGGCTGTTAACATTAAGCAGGCAAGTTGACAAGCGAGGGCATCCACTTGGGATTGTAAGCAGCATCTGACCGTCTGTGCTCGTCCATCAACCATGGTACCGTTACTATCATGACACATAACTGCAATGCCATCGTTTGTGTCGTTCAGAAGCAAAGAGACTCCACAATTAAATAACAGGCTACCAGGAACAGGTGGTGACCAAGAAGCTGAAGCCTGAGAGTCTTGGTGCGTTGCGAAGCTGTGAGGTGCTGGCATTTGAGACTCTGCGAGATGGTAGGAGACATCCCTAGTAGAAGACTAGGGATGTCTGGATGATGGCCTTCGAATGTACATCTATTACGAGCCTTCCAAACAGTCCAACAGAGAAGGGAGATGAGGGTGATAGCTTAAGGGCGCTGATAACCGATCTCGACACAGGCATCAACCATTTCCAAAAACCAGGAGTCAAATGCGGAGACTATCAATATGCAGGTGAAGGGAGAAGCAAACCAGAACTAACGTGTCCAAGAACAAGCGAATAGCAAGTGCTTAAGTGTTTCGCTAGCTTGTTGACAAATAGAACATAATAGAGAGGTGGCACAATGTCTCTTATAAAAGTTGTCCCGTGTACCTAACGCACCCTGGGAAGCACGCCATAGGAAGTGTTTGATCCTCGGTTGGAGTGGGCTAAACCAGACATCCTTCCAAAGTTAGGGAGGAGGTATATAAGAGGATGAAGCACCCCAATCGGATGACCTACGGCGTTTCTCCTGATATGCAAGTGTGTAGCAAAAGTTTTGGTAGAATAAGTTCCTGCCATGGTGAAGGGGCCATACCAGCCTGTCCAAGGTAAGGGGGGTCCAAGAGGGTTCGATGCAAAAGATATTTATAGCTAGGTCCAATTTCCCGTACATATCGCTCAAGCGTGCGTCTCATAAACAACAAAATTCACGGGAATATCATGATCTCCAGCTTACGAGAGTTATATATTTTTTTATTCAGAGGTCTAAAACCATACAAATAGATCTCGCATACACAGCTAAACTTAGGGTATCTCCAATAGTAAAAATTTATTATTTTTGACAATTTTAAAAATCTCAATCTTTAAATTTAAAACCAAAATCAATAACACCCATCACTTTTATTAATTTTTTAACCAAAATAAAAACCCAATCACTTTTTAAATCTCTAAATTAAACCCCATATAAACTTTAAATTTAAAAATCCAATCTTTAAAAATTACCAAAAAATAATAAATTTTTATAAATAATAATTCCATTAAAGATACCCTTACAAGAATTTTCACCCAGGTTTATTCAACCAATCGAATTATATCCCTACCGTCCGGAAAATGTTACGGCAAATATTTAACATTTCAAATTTGTCCAATCACAGACCTTAAAACTAAATTAAAAACATTTAAACCTCCTCGTAACGATATAAATTTAGCTTCGGCTAGGAGGGACTTATGTACATTGGACAATGATCCTCTTATTTAACAACCATACTTAAATAAACATCCATCCAAAAATTAAATACATAGAAAGGTGATAAAAAGAAAGAAAATATCAGAAGTGAAAAATCCGGAGGAAAACTGAGTAAATAACAAAAAGTCGAGGAGGCATATTTCATTTGTACTCCGGAGGAAAGAAAACTAAGCTCCCGACTCTTACACAAGCAAAAAACATAAAGGGGGTTGAGGGAATGGGGGACATAGTGGGGAGTGATCCTGGGATATATGGACTCCTTTTATTGCAGACCAAAGCTTAAACACTACCTACTACTTCAACCAAAACAACGAAATGCCTACGCAGAGAATAACCGAACCGAACCGAACCGGACCGGCCTCAAGCTGAAACTGAAGCAATGTGGACGATCAAGTCGACCACACGAGAACTGCAAAAACATAAACCACCAAATCAATATAACGTATACAAGCATTACAAATGGCAAAGTCTATAGCTATGCAATTCGACAAAAGAATGATCTAATTACCTGTAACCCCATTCGTTGTCATACCACGAGACAAGCTTAACAAAGTTCTTGTTCAAAGCAATGCCAGCCTTGGCATCAAAGATGCTTGACCTGCATTAGGCAAAAAAAATATCTCATATAAGTAGTGTGTTCTTGCTTCTTCGCTTCAATCATAAACGAGCTAGCTGATCAGATTTATTAAAATGTGATTTGGTAGAACAAATGTGTGTTCACAATTCCCTCACCTGCTGTCACCAATAAAATCTGTAGACACCACATCGTCTTCTGTGTAACCCAAAATACCCTTGAGCTTGCCCTCTGATTCCTCCCTAAGAATATCCAAAATAGTTAAGAATGGTTAGCATTCCAAGTCCAGACTGATTCATTCTTATTAAAGGAGTCCAAAATGAATGTACAATTAACAATCAGAGGAACATACTTAATAGCAGCTTTGATCTCATCGTAGGTGGCATCTTTCTCCAGTCTCACGGTAAGGTCAACCACTGAGACATCCACAGTTGGAACACGGAAAGACATTCCGGTCAATTTGCCATTAAGGGATGGAAGCACTTTACCAACAGCCTTTGCAGCACCAGTGCTGCTGGGGATGATGTTGAATGAGGCAGCTCTTCCACCTCTCCAGTCCTTCATTGATGGACCATCAACAGTCTTCTGAGTGGCAGTAATGGAGTGGACGGTTGTCATGAGACCCTCCACAATGCCAAACCTATCGTTAATAACCTTGGCCAAAGGAGCAAGACAGTTGGTTGTGCAGCTAGCGTTTGACACAATGTCGAGCTCGGGCTTGTATTCCTTCTCATTGACACCTACAACAAACATGGGAGCATCTTTGCTGGGAGCTGATATGACAACCTTCTTGGCACCACCCTGCTCACATCACACCATTCACAATCAGTTATCGATTCTTATATTCTAGAATTGACACCAAAAACATTTCACTTATAAACCAAGCGAAAACTTTCAACTAATAACTAGTGATGAGATCGTGCACAAGGTGCCTAACTAGAGTGTACATTTCTCTTGGAAGAAATTTATAATCATTAAACTACCATTTATACAACTTAGAACAGGCCATTTAGACTAAGGCTTGATAAATCACACGGTATTAACCACCATTATATCTCTGTGTAAACAGATCTAATTTAAAATTATGCAAATAATTAAGTAAGCAAGTCAATTATCATCATAAGATTTAACCATCAAGTGAGCAGCAGACATTGACATAACAGAGAGGAAAAAAAAAACGATCAAGAAGCAATAAACAAAGGATCAAAGTCAAAACCTTCAAGTGAGCAGCAGCCTTGTCCTTGTCAGTGAAGACACCAGTAGACTCAACAACGAACTCAGCTCCGGTTTCACCCCATGGAATCTCCTCAGGGTTTCTATAAAATCATTGAATATTCCGTTACATTAAAGAAAAAAAAAATTTTACAAGAGTTAAATGCTAATTAATGAGGCGGAGACTTGACGTAACTATAAAGCTATTGTCACGGTTTGAAATCATAGAAACAGCATATCTTGCCACCTATAATAGACTCAAAGTGGATCCGACTATAAAAAATTGCCGGAGCGTTACCTACTAATTATTAACACGGACTAGAAAAGGAAAAAACTTTTACCTGACTCCAAAGACTGTGACTGATTTCTCACCAAAAAGAAGAGTCTTTTCATCCTTAACCTTAAGCTCATGGTGCTTCCATTGACCATGGACACTGTCGTACTTGAACATATATGTCTGCACATTTTTTTGACATTAAAATATTTATTACAATTTATACTTTGTGATCTACACAAGTTTATATAGATTTGATATGTGTATGAAACAGAGAGAGCATAAAATTACCATGTAATCAGTGGAAATGAATGGATCATTAACGGCAACAAGTTCAACATCATCTCTTTGCAGAGCAACTCTTGCAACCAAACGACCAATTCTTCCAAATCCTATTTAATTGAAAACAATTAAAAAAAAGGTTAAAAAATCTTTTTTTTAAAACAATATTCACAGTAATAAACCAAATTATGATCCCGCAGAGAAAATTAAAATCAAGCAAAAAGATTAAAATTTTCCAACAATTAACAAATACCAATTTTGTAAAAAAAATTAAAAATAGGGCAAAAAGATTAGATTTTTAAACAATTATGAAGTACCCATTTTCAATAATAAACCATACTATAATCCCACCAATAAAATTAAATAAAATAAAAACACCTATGAGTAGAAAAGCTAAAGACCCTTTTTTACATGTTCAGAAAAAGAGAGCTCTAGAAAAATCCAGAAAATGAAAAAAAAAAAAAAAAAAAAAAAAAAACAGATCTTTAAAAACCAGTTTCAGAAAATTGATAAGAACTAAAAAAGTTGTAGCTACAATGAATTTGAATAAAAAAAACAAAAAAGAACCATTTTTTACATTAAAAAAATGAAGAAATGAAAATGAAAACTTTAAAGCCACAACTGTGGGGAAGAGAAGAGATCTAAACCGTTGATTCCGATCTTGATCTTCTTGTCTGAACCCATGAGTATAGCTGTGTTGTTAGAGAGATAGAGAAATCTAGACGGCGCTTTTAGATAGAGAAAGTATGTGAGGTGGAGAGGTTGAGGTGGTGGTGGGGTTTATTTAAAGGGGGTTTAGTGAGAAAGCAGTGGGTGGCAGCTTGGTCACGTGACTGAGAGTTCTGCTCACGTGAGAAGTGAGCATTCATTGGATTGGGGAAAAAGAAAGAACCTTCTAGTACTACTTACCAATTAATCAGAAAATTAGGGAAAGGTAATTTTTCGATTGATTTTTGTGTGATGGAGCGATGGCAATTAAGAGGTGGGCTTTTTTTTATTTTAAAAAATATATATATTTAAAGGTCATATAATTTAGTGGCTGACTAAATTCTAATTTTTATTGATTATTACTAGGTTTAGTGTTGCAAATTCAAATGATTTAAGAAATTATTGAGTTTTGCTATGGTTTTTAATCGTCCAATTATAAGTAGAGATATTTTTATAAAAATATTTAGATTAACAACTCATTTTGAAAATAAAGAATTAATAATCCTTTTGAATGATTTGATAGTAAAGTCATTTTATTGGTTTTGCCTTTATAAATTTGGGTGAGGCAATAGATGATTTGTCAATTGGATTGAAATTTATCATGTAAATTATTACATTTTTATATTGCAAATCCTAATAATTTGATAAATTTTTGTTGTGGTCGGGTCGTGGACTTATCAAATAAGATATTTTATAATTTAAAAGATTATTTTTAGTATTTGAATTAATAATTTATATTAGATATGAATAATCTAACAATTCATGAAAGGGCAAAAATTATTTTGATCGTTGAGGTTTGGTACAAAGATCAAACTGAACCCTGAAGTTTGGAAAAATACCAAACAGGTCCCTTCCATTATGTATGAGTTAACAGTCAAATGTTTGACCAGATAAAAAGACTTGAATGCCCCTGCTTTAGTGGTTGGAGATTTAGAAGGAAGGAAAAAATAATAATATTGGGACCATGCAGCAGGCAGAGCTATTTAAGCACCAAAACCATTTTTTTTATTTTTTCACTTTCAATTCATGCTGTTTCTCACCTAAAAAAAAAAAAAAGAACAACGACAACAACAAAATTCTTGCTACTTAGAAGAGTTTGGCTCTTAATTTTTTTAGAATACACATTTTTTTCTTTTTCTTTTCTTTATTTGGTAATGTTGATTAGGTTATATTTAGTTTCTTTCATTCTCATAGCAATTTTTTTATGCGAAATTGCTTCATGTTAAAAAGGTTACTAGGTTTTGGGGTTTAGTTTTTTGATAAAAAAATTTAAAAATATAGTATATTATGTTAGTTCAGAGTTTATTTTAGACATATTATATTTGATTTTGTTATTTATTAGCTTTGCATGTGATTTATTTGTGGTGTATAATTTTTTTTTTCTAGTTTTTAGGGTGATTTTTTTATTGAGATTATATGATCCGGGTTTATTGCGTATATATTGTTAATCTTTGTATTTTTTTCGTCTATTATTATTTTTTATTTTTTTGTTTTTAAATGACGAATAATTCGTTATATGTGAATTATATTGAATTTATCACAAGGTTATAAATTCTATTGTCTAATATTACACCTCAGCTAATTTTTCAAGTTAGTTAAAAGTCAGACAACATTTGTAGTTGGATGACATATATATAAAATTTAAGACTTTAAAAGCCACAATTAGTCACTACCTGATACTGTATCCAACTTTTGTGGACAAAGTAGTGGTTATAGATATACATGGCTTTCTCTTTAATTTATATTTAATTTTAACTATTATAAATATTAAAAATTACAGTCTATTCAGTTATAATATTTCTATAATCTGAAAATGATGAAAAATGATGAAAGAGATTACATAGTTGATGGTTTTTGCCTTACAACTATACTCAAGATTAAAGGAAAAACAAACTAAATATAACCCAATCAACATTACCATAGAAAGAAAAGAAAAAGAAAAAAAGGTGTATTATAAAAAAATTAAGAGCCAAAACTTTTATAAGTAGCAAGAATTTTGTTATTGTCGTTGTTATTTATTTATTTTTTATTTTTAGAAAGAGCATGAATTGAAAGTGAGAAAAAAAAATAATTTGGGTGCTTAAATAGCTATTCATGTTGTATGGTCTCAATTTTTTTTTTTTTTTTCTTCCCTCCAAATCTCCAACCACTAAAACAGGGACATTCAAGTCTTTTCATTTGATCAAACTTTTGACTGTTAATTCATACATAACGGGAGAGACCTATTTGATTTTTTTTTAAACCTTAGAAACCAATTTAGTCTTCTTCCAAATTTCAAGAACCAATTTAATTTTTATACCAAACTTCAGACACCAAAATCGTTTTTGTCCATTCATGAAATGATTTGAGAATAAAGTCTCTTTATTAATGACAGAAAGAAAAAGTCTCTTTCTTGATTATTCCTGGTTTTGCTTTTACAAATCCGGGTGAGACAACAGATTTGTGTGGCTCGATATGGTATTTATTGAGTTATTTATGCTAAAGTAATGTGTATTAAGGCAAGTTGCAGACTTGCAGTAGTTAATTTTTGTCATTGATTGTATTCTTGGGCGAGAGGCCATGGTAAAATGACCCATGCAATCACGCCCCGATTTCAGACCATTTAGTGCAAGCAAAATTAGTATTTTATATACGCATTACATTTATTTATAAATTTTTTAAATATATTATTTTTCACCGATATAAAATAATACACCTTCAATAGATACTCAAAAATAGATAGAATAATAGAATAACGGTAAGTTATAATTAAAAATTTTAAATTTAAATTACACTGTTAACTTTTATTATATAAGAATAATAATACATTCAATGGAATATTCTGGGGTATATTATATTGGGTAATCAGACGGCTGACAACTTATGGACCAAGAAATGTGTCCTTTGCCCTTAGCTGCTTTTTCCTTCTTTTTATTTTATTTTATTTAAATTTCATTTTCCATTTCTTGACCCCCACATAATCATTGAATTGTTAGATGAGGATTTTTCCTTTTCTTTATATTTTTCTATAATATTATTTGGGTGCTACGAAGGGCTAGGACATTTTATTATTTGTAGTTGTCTGGTTGTGACCAAAATTTGAACTAAGAGGCACTTTTGGACCTGGCACATTCTCGATTTTATTATTTTAAGGGTAAATATCTAATTTAGTCACTTGTTTTTAAAATTTGTGCTAATTTAATTTATAATTTTTAAAATATATTTTTTTAGTCTTGTATATTTACTATTTATCTTAATTTAATCCTTATCTTTTAAAATGTACCATTTTAATCATGTATCTTTACTATTTATCCCAACTTAGTCTTTACCTTTTAAAATGGTTGAGAATTAACATGGATCATAATAACAAAGATAAAGACTAAGTTAGAGTAAATAGTAAAGATACACGACTAAAATGTTACATTTTGAAAGATAAGGACTAAGTTGAGACAAATAGTAAAGATACAAAATTAAAATAGTACATTTTGAAAGATATAGATTAAATTGACACAAACCCTAAAAACAAGGAATCAAATTGAGTATTTACCGTTATTTTAACTTCTTGTTAGCACTAGTCTTTGGAAAACCTTGTGGAGCACAAATTCAAAATCGGTTGTCCATACAGGTAGTCATTTTGTATGTTAATTGAATCAGACTCTTAACTAAAAATGTACGTACGAATGAATGTATCACTGTATTTTTAAGATTTTAGCTAAATATAATTAAAAGGTTCATAATATATGCCGAGAAGCCATTGTAAAATTTTAATTTAACATAACATTTGTAGCATTATGAACTAGTTAAAATAACAACATAAATTAAAAAAAGACCAGATTGGACACATGTCTAGTGGCATGTATTGCCTTGTCTTGTGTGTCCACTTCTGCATTCTTCTTTTTGGTTATATTATTAATCTTGAATCTTGTGACTCTTCATTTGAAGGTTGAAACCTTTTGTTCTTCGTTGGTAGCATTTCTAGATTGTATTTCAAATTTTTGACCAGAAAATTTCAACATCTTTGTGCTTTTCGGTTTCTAGAATGGTCTCAACTCCCTTTTTCCTTATCAATCATTTTGACCAACTGTTTTTTGCGTAAATAATAAGTAAAAAAGTGATAGTCTTTGTTTAACGGGTAAGTCTTGCAGTCAAATCATATACTGAAAAATTTATCTTCAAAGTCCAAAAAACATATAAACCAGCTGACCCAACCCTGTTAGTCTAGTAGTGAAATTCTTGAGTTGTGCCTAAGATACTTATTTATATCTCAATTTGAATTAGTATCAGGGCCAGTTTTGATAGGTTTTGAAACCTATTTGAATTTTCTTTTTTAGGTTATATTGAAAGCTAAGGCCAAAAAAGTTAGATGTTTGCAAATTAGGGGATGTTTTATCATTTTTGTCAAACTCAACAAGAGGACAAGGCCTATCCAGAGAATGACCTAGCGCTTAAACTCCCAGTGCTTATTGTAAGTCAAAATACTTTAACCTAATTAAATTAGACCATGTCATTTTTCAGACAAAATCGTATCTCCGTCATCTAGACAATGGTACAAGTTCAAAAGAGTATGTAAGAGTATTTTTCGTCATTGAGAAAGAATAAAAAGCTGACCCTTGAGCAAAAATGTAAGGGAAACTAACTCAATTTTATTTTATTATATTTTTTTTGGAGTATTTTTCGTCATTGAGAAAGAATAAAAAGCTGACCCTTGAGCACAAATGTAAGGGAAACTAACTCAATTTTATTTTATTATATTTTTTTTTTGGACAAAAAAAAAATTGAAATTGTGATTGCAATTCAAAACCTTATATTACAACAAAGCACTACATAATCTTTCTACCCAACCCTCGGACTTCATTCAATTTTCAATACCATGTATCCTCGAACCGCATGAGGGGTAAGAAAATGTTTTCAATTTGAAGATTGAGACTAGTGCAAAAAACTAAAGAAAAACTAAAAATAACTTGCTGAAGCTTATGTACATGTTTTGAGAATGTGAATTTAGAACATTGTAGTGGTTGCAAATTTGGAGATTCTGACTTCGACTGATGAAACGAAACTTATGGCTTTTCTATATATCGGAATCCAATTTTTTTTTTTTTTTTAAAGGAGGTACCACGTAAATTGACAACATAGTGGTCAGCTACGTGACATTTCAACAGCTGAGTTTGTGGTCACCAAGACTTTAGAATCATCAACATAAAGCAATTTTAGCCTCCTTTTACCTATTAAAAAATAAAAATATCAACATCAAGCAATTCATTCGTCACGAATTAATAAAAGAGCAAATAGAAATACAAAAGAGAAGAAGAAGAAAGATTATGAACATTTATTCTTCTTGCAACCCTATATGACACACAATTACATTGTTGATGTTAGTGTATAAATTTGTAGCGTTCATATCGTGTATAATTGTACTCTTACTATAGTTAGGTTTTTTTAAGGCACAAATTATCTTATGTCTATTTAAGGCACCATATTGTAAATGCTGTAACAATCATATAGACTTCTGATATCGGGTCGAAATAGATGAGAGACTTAAATTTAGAGGGAGTGTCAGTATATAAATTTGTCACGTACCTGTTGTGTATAGTTGTATTCATATCATAGGTAGATTATATACCATAGTTAGGTTTTCTCAAGACACAAAATTGTCTTATGCCTATTTAAGGCACCATATTGTACATGTTGTAACACACATATTTTCTAATCAATCATGAAAGACTTTGTCTTCCTCTTATACTATGTCGAAATAGAAGAGAGACTTAGTTTGAGAGAAGTGTTAATATACAGACTTGTCACATATATATATCGTGTATAGTTGTACTTTTACCATAATTAGGATATATCCTGTAATTAGGTTTTCTTATGGCACAAGTCATCTTATGCCTATTTAAAGCATCATATTGTACATGCTATAACACATTTTTTTTCTAATCAATCATAGAAGACTTTTCTCTTCATCTCATTAATGTATTCTTTCTTCTATTTCGACAGTTGACTAACATGTTGAAACGTCACAGATTCGAACATGTCTAGAGCAGTATTCAAAAGTCTTTTTTCTTTTTGGCATTGCATTATCAAAAGTGTACTGTTTGCTTGAACATCTAGATTCTCTCTTTTCTTTTTTCTTTTTCTTTTTTTTAAAGGGAGAACCAACATGAAGTGGTAAAAATTCCTATCACGATCATAAAAATGTTGCAGACGGTTCATTTTGAAAAAAATGGGTTATAGACCAAAGTAAAATACGATTACACAGGATACTCTCTCTAATACTATTTGGTTGTGAGATGTTACATTATTCTGAAATATAATAAGATTATAATTTGCAAACGAACATTATAAATTTAAGTAATATTTAAATAAATTATTTGAACATTAATTTCATTGGCAAGTTTCGAGTTTCTAAACTTAGATTGTCTAATACAATACAAATATAATTGTCAATGCAACGTGACATTTGACTTCAGCCCTGTCACACGTTGTGGCTTAGGCTGCCATTGAAATATTTCATGCCGCTCAATAATTTTGCACAGGCATGACTCTTGACGTCACTGGCTACGATACACTTCACATGAACTTTCTTCTGACCTTATATTTGCGCTTCTTTCTTTTTCTCGATGCCTTTTTTTAATTTCCATTCGCTAAATTTAACATATTCAGAACTTTTTTTTTTCTTTTTCTTTCTATCCTACTGCAAAATAAAGAATATAATGAAAGTATTTCTCATTTTCCATTACTTTTTTTTTTTTCATTTTCCATTACTTTGGGGTGTCGAATTTGCAAAAAATGGAGAAAGTCACAAAATAATGAACCATGTCTCAAAATTTTGAGAAGGCCTTGGACACGTACTTGAACCCAAGACTTTTACGCGATGTCTGTTAATTCCCTAGTTGAAAAAAAAAATCCATCAATTCCTTGAATTTGATTAAAAATCTGAAATCAATATTGGGATTTGGAATAACTTCTTACTTCTGTTTAGTTTCATTAGTATAAAAAAAATGCTTGAAATACGTACAAAGAAGTAAAATAAAAGAAGGCAAAAGAAGAACGCATGCACGCTATTGATGGTGTGTCAAACTTGCCATTCTTCTTCCTTTTTTATGTTCCAGTTGCTAATTTGGGAGGTTTTGGCATACGGATGCAGATTTAGATTCTCTCCTAATGTTTTCGAATAATTAAGGGACAAAATTCTAATCATGCATCTTATAGGAACATGTTTATCCTTTTAATCTTCCATACTAAATTTTTGGATTGGAGATGAAAACTGCAATGTTATATATATATAGATATATATATATATATATATATATATTCTTTTTTTTCAAATATCATGTACTCTTTATATTTTATGTGACACATGTCCCCTCATTCATTATTTTTCAAATAAATGAGTAACGTGTAAACGTGATACTTGCCACATGAGACCTCATGCCATGTAAGATACGATGTAAAGTTTTGGTGATATAATTGACGCATGTAATATATATATATCTTTAGTGAATAAAACCTATAAAGTCAAAACAAATTTAGTTGGAGATCTAAGTACCTCATGTCAACTTACTATTATCTTGAGATGAGTCAGTAACAACCTTAGTGACGATTATTTCGAGCCTTGGACGTGAATATATCCATTGCCTCCCCACATTTCGAGTGTAGCCACAAGAAATATGGTTGGCAATTAACTTGTCCAAATTTTGGAACACATCCTTTCCACCATTTTTGGTTTGCATGAAGGTATATAAGTATCTTGTTATATATAGTAATGGAAAACCTCATAGGCTTTCTCACCTTTCAAGTTTCTTGAGAAAATACCACTTTTTTTTCCTTAAGAAAAAAGGTGGTTTTTTTCTTGTCACTCTTTGCAGCTTCAACAATATGGGTAAATGGGTGAAACCCGAGGTAAAAATCAACTTTTTTCGAAGCTTTCAAATGTAATGTAGCAGTTTTAAGTCGCACATACACCCTCATACATATTCACATTGAGAGTAATAATCGTATCTTTAGGTTTTTTTTATTTATAGAACCTCAATAATTTGAGACATGGTGATTTGCCTAATCAATGTATATTTTATGTTGCAAAGATTGATTTTGCTTTCAATGTAATTTCTTTCGTTACCATTTAGCTATATAAACATATCTGTCCAAGAAAACTAAGGAAGAATTGAAATATATATAGAGTAATAGGATAGTATAGTAATAAGATGTCTACAGACAAATAGAAGATGACCATACATTTGTCGTTCATAGGGCAATATTAGAATTAAGGGATATGATCTTTTTCATTGATTTTTTTACATCATTGAATGGACCCATTTGAACAAATTGGTATTAGATCACCTCATATTAATCTGCATCTAACCATTTACTTTTGGATTTTGTATGATAGGTGTACCCACTCTTTGCTGCAGTTGGTACAGTGGTCGGCATTTGTGCCATGCAACTTGTAAGGAATATCTGTACCAATCCTGAAGTGAGGTAGGTACTCGTGTTAATACTTAGTTTGTTATTGTCTGTATTGATAGAATTTTTTTTTTTTTTAATATTGAATGCTGAATCTAGTTTGAAAAATGAGATCAATGTATGACCAAACTAAGATTGAACTAATTTTTTCGGTTCCCACTTTAAGAAACAAGCATGTAATGTGCAAATTTGGTGAAGGAAAAGTCTAGTGTTCGACCATTTAGCCGTTGATATACAAGCAAGTCCACATGTATGTAGAACTTACTTTTATATCACGACGAATACATGGTAGATCCACTTTTATATCACGGCATAATAGGCCATAGACCGACCAAGAGAATCTTCTTTTGGTGAAACACAGGGGTAGCATGCATAATACCCCATAATTTCTGGTTTCAACAAGGATTTGCAACTCCAACACTCTGATTGGGGAATATATAAGGGCAAAAGTAACTGTTAAAGGAAGTTGTTCTTTCTAATTAGGGTTATACTCCAAAACATTAATCTACATCTAGCGTGTGGGTCCCACATAACTATTTTACAATCGTTCCAAAACGAAAGACGTTCACTAGCATAACATTGACCGATTCTTTTTTATTTTCTTCAAAATTATAGGCTCACGAAACAGAACAGAACTGCTGGAATACTCGAGAACTTTGAAGAGGGTGAGAGATATGCTGAACATTCCGTTAGGAAGTTCGTCCGTGGTAGGCGCCCTGAGATCATGCCAAGTGTCAATAAGTTCTTCACAGACGACAAGAAGGAATAAAAATTGATGGTGTGATTATTGTTTTTGCCAAAGTAGCTTCTGCCACTGATGATATGAGGAAAATGTAGACAGTAGTTATATTACATTTTTGTTTTACTCTTGGAATATTGCTTAAGTTGCAAATTCACAATGTCAATTCTAAAAGCACAATATAATAGTCATTAATTTGGCAGTGCCAAGATTGTGCTTGTAATGCAAACATATGTGTATCTTTTTGTCGAGTCTCTGCTTCTGTCATGCAAATGGAAATGGTGATTGTGTTGACAAATTGTCTTAATAAGAGAAATGGTTTTGATATGGCTTAGTCCAAGGATTGCAAGAGCAATTGAGCTTTAATGCACATATTTAGCATCGAATCATGATAACAAAAGTTTACGTGAGCCGATACGTTTATCTTGATAGTTCTTTGTTCTCTTAATTATTTAAATATGAAATAATTAGGTTTCTCTATTTTCTCTTAGTTTACGTAAAAGATCCCATCAAGTCTCCTCCTCTCATAGGTAAACTCTCTATATTGATTCTCAACTTTCTCTTGATCTATATAACCACCAATTAATGTATCTATTTTCATCACTACTGTCATAAATCTTGAATAATATGGACCTAAGTACGATTTAAAATCTATGAGTATTGGGACTTCTCACCTTTCACGTAAATCCTAAAATATACTAATATATTTATTAAAATAGAATTTGCAGTAGGCTCCAGCTTTAGTGCTTGATTGCTTGAATATATCTGATATATTGAATTCTCTATTTTATAAAATACTTCTTCAAGTTGATTGCATAATATTTTTCAAGTGAATGCTTAGATTGAAGTTTCATAAAATTTCCCTTCTATTCTTTATAAGATCGTGGAGATAATTTTATATTTTCACGCCTCCTATAATGCACCAAAAATATTATTAAAATTGTTACTTTACAAGCAATTTTGACTGTTAGCTTTTTTTTTTTTGGTCGAAGAGAAATTCGTTAATAGTAAACAGAAGGTATTACAATGCTAGCCAATGCCGACAAGTTCAAGATCATGCAAAAGAATTTTGGACAAAGCATTTGGCTATTAACTTTCAATGTGGTGTGAAAATAATTTTACTAAAGTATTTTTCGAAAAGTTTCGATTTGAAGATTCATAATTTTTAGCTTGGACGATTAGATAAAAGTTCCTTCAAAAGTTGATCAACCATATTAATTTCAGATTCTAAACGTACAAAACGTGCTTTTAAATATATACAAATTAAGGGAAACATAGTCTGTTCTCTTTTTTATTTTCCCCACTTTCCTATTTTCTCAGGAGCGAATCCTCCTCCTCTAGTGCTTGTGGTATTTGCGGCAGTTGTCAAACGTGATGCTCAACTAGTTGTCCTCATTTGGGCCTTTTGTGGTTTCAAGCCTTTTGGGCCTACAATGTGCTCTGTAGAAGTATGGGTAGGCCTTCCTTTGTAAATGTTTTTGTCGGCCTTGGGCCTCTGTCTTATGTATGTTTAACTTGGGCCAGGTTGGGCTTTCTCATTCTTTGTATTTTGTTTGACTAATGAAGCATTTCTTTCTTGACCAAAAGAAAAGAAAAAGTTCCAATCAAAATTAGATTTGCGAGAAATTATTTCTAGGCACCTAACGAAAATAAAAATAAAAATATACAATTAGACAATACCAATGAAAAATTATAGTCTCAAAATTTAAATTTTGACTGTAAGGCTCAGATTAATCATTTGAAGGAACATAAGAGCATATTAATTGGTTACTTTTTTCTTTTCTTTTCCCTTTCTCCAATCTCCATGTATGTGCTATTATTTTATCAACTACCAATTAATTTTAGCTGTTTATGTTCTGCTTGGTTGTATATAAGATTTCGACCACACATTTAAGAAAATCAAAACTGAAATAGCTCATTTTCACCAAGGGTTGCGAGCATACTCACAAATAGTAGTAGACAAATGACTGACAATAAATAGATAGTTGAATAGATATTTTGCACTTCAGATAGAATTTGATTTTATTCATACTAGCTCCCACCTTAACTAGGCAGTATTTCATAATTAAACCAAGGCTTGATTTCTGCTCCAATTACTTTGATGAGGGATAAAATATCGATTCGAGGTAAAATATTGACCTAACCGTTGACCAACTTTTGAGACTTATGCCATATTAGTCTAAGTAGGTCAAGTATGTCCGACTAGACATGGTTGAGTACTTGAGGTCGAGGTTACCAAAAACTTCCTACACTTTGAAAAAATGATTACAACAAAATTTGACACAATTTTACAAACTCGTAATAAATATTTTTTAAAATAGTATAAATATTTCATTCACTCTCAAATAATATGGAACTCATTTTCCCCTCTAAACACTCTTTGTTATTTAGCATATTGTTTAACATTTTATAAAGTTGAATAAATTAATATGTGATAAGGTACAAACAGTCCGACTTGTCTCCTTGGCAGAGGTCCTTTAAAATAGGAAAAAAGTGAGACGTGAAATTTATCTTGTGAGATAGTTTCGATATTTAAATTAATTTCGAGATCAAATGTCGAACTTAATGATTTAATAAGTCAATTTAACGTAAATGTATAAAATAGTAATTATATATTCTGGTTCTTGGATTTATTATTTATATTTATTCTTGAAGTTGGTTCCACTATTAAGTTATGTATAAAGACAAAATCACAGTTTTAACTCCGGAACTTGGGGAATCATTTTAACTCGAAAAAGATGAGGAAAGAACTAGTGAGATTCAATCTACGACATAAAAGCATGTGTGCATGTCACATCATTATCTTCACTGAAGTTTGCCTTTACCTCCATTAAAGCACAGCATGAGACAAAGTTAATTATATAGTTAGTGACAAGTCATTACAAACTTCAAATGAAGTAAAATCTTAACCTCAGGAATATTATTTAGGCAAGGTCGCATGGAGAAATGGTCCTCCATGACAACAATACTAGACCTTTTTATGCGCTTGCTCCGAATCCCGAGAGGACATTCTAAGTGAATCAGTCAAAAAAAAAAACAAAAATGTCGACATAATGCTCTCACAATTTCATCATCTTGCTAACATTTTACCACCATGATACTAGATGTTTCTTTCATCTTCGATGTTCGAAATTGCATGCGAGAAACTAACGAGGTGGGTTATGTGGATTTCAATTATTTTTGTAATGTTGTAATGTTATATAAAATTTATTAATATTTAATCAAATTATTACCCGTCCAATCAAGTATCACTTGTTTTACTGGTAGTCCACTTAAATTAAGAGGGCATTGTCCCTTTCTTATCAAGGGTAGATTCATGAATTTTTCTTAATAAGAGTTAAAATATATAAATTTTTAACTATATGAGTATATATTTTTTAATAGGGACTAATTAATCACTATAAAAAACATGTTGTTCTATGACGAAAATAAAATCGTCGCAAAATGAGACAAAAATGTTACAAAATATTTTGATTCTCAAATTATGTGGAATTCATGACGAATTTGTGACATAAAGTAAAATTCGTCACAAGATGCTACAATTTTGCCACGACAAGCAATAGTTAACAAAAGTCGTCGCAAACTGGTCACAAGATGCGACAATTTTGCCACGACTAACAATAGTGTCGTCGCAAATTTGTCACAATCTGTGACAATTTTGCCACGAAAAGCAATAGTTGACATACATCATCGCATAATCGTGGTAATAATGGTACGATACTGTGACAATACTAAAAAGCAACGCAAATTTGTCATAATATGCAACAATTTTGCCACGAAAATGAATAGTTACGCATCCTCATGACAAAATTGCTACGATTCTGCGACGTTCTCGAATTTGTAAGTTGTTGATTATACCTTGTTATACCATAATATTATATTGTCTCTAGTTTGTATAGATCGTATCCCTACATTTTGAATTTAGAAGTTTTACCTCTTTCTCAAAGTATGAGCATAGTTAATTTCGATATTGAATATTAGTATTTAATTCAATTTCAAACTTGAATGCAAATCCTATGAGATTCAGTTAAGGTTTAATTTTTACAAGATGTTATTGATGGATAGCCCAATAGAATTTTACAATAGACATTGAAAAAAATCTAAAATTTGAACACGATTATTAATTTATTAAGATAAACGTGAAGGCCGAAGCACAAAAGACAAATATGTTTTTCCGAAGCCTCAATTTAGAATAATGTATATGAAGCGTGTTGATCAGATAACATTAAAGAATTATGAAAATGACAAGAATAGATAGATAACATTAAAAAATTACAGCAGGGACTTAATCTGTAAAGTGATGAAAATGACAAGAACAGATAGATAACACTACTCATCATGTTCGTCATTGATCTTTTTGAATTTTAGTACCAAAGGGAATTAGTGACTTTCGTGGCAGACATGCTCAAGAAATGCCTATTCACGAAACTAATTAGAATATGCCAACAGTGTTTTGTGGAAGTAATAGCAATGTTTTCTTTTTCTTTTTTTTTACGGGAAACTCTTCGTAAGAGGTATTTAGGATGCACGCTAAAGATGTTAAATCTTGGGGTACATGACCACGCCTGAAGAAGACATGATCAGGTTAGTTAAGCACAATACTTACAGGATTGAAACAAAAAAAAAAAAAAACACTTTCTGATTGATTTGAATTTTGATGTGAATAAATTTCCAGCACATCTTTCAAGTACTCCATCACTAGACATTCCTTAGAATTAAATTAATAGAAGCTTTGTCCTTTGCAACGAGCCATGAAAAAACAAAGAGCAATAACAAATTAAGAAAAAAACTATATAAAATAGTCTAAAACTTTGACAACCATGTCTTGTTTTCAGTTTTTAAAGTCAGATCTAATAGATCTTGTATCTAACTAATTTAGATAATGTCATTTTTAAACAAAAAAAAAAAGAAGAAAAAACCCAAATGTCAAAGTGTCAATTCACAAAATAGTTCTTGCCTTTTTGTGAACATTAAATTGTTCACCTTCTTTTAATCAACCAGAATTCAACAAAAATGCACTTCTCTCTGTTTTGATGTGAAGAAATAAGTTTTGTGATGAAAGAATAACGAATTAGAGAATTGTGACGTTGTTGCGACGATTTTAATAGAAAATTGAAAAAAAAAATTAAACGGGTGAAAAATGGGCCAATTAACCTAGCCCCATTTTCACCCATATCTCATTTTTACTCGCCCTCACACCCATACCCCACCACCACCACCACAGCCACTTAGCAGCACCACCATTGCGAGCCACCATGCACCGCTACCACCACGTGCCACCTTGCACCACCACCACCACTGCCACCATAACGCCACCTTGCACCACCACCACTACCACCATCGCGCGCCAATGTAAGTTTTCTTTTTTTCTCCGTTAGATCTAGCCGTTCACCTTGCACTGCCACCACCACAACCACTTAGCACCACTATTATTGCTTGCTTCTTTTATAAGTTTTACACCACCACCACTGCCACCATTGCATGCCACCATATCGGAATCAGTGAGAGCATCCCTAACGGCAATTAGAGTAGTGAAGGTGGTATGAACATGGTGTAGATTCAGAAGTTTTGGTTGTAGAGGAAGAGCACTTTGAAACTGATGATAGCCAGCATACTATGGAGAAGGAAAATTATTTTGCGGTGGAGCATAACGATATCTGTAGCGAGAGGTGGAGTGTCCCTATTTTTGGCAAATCTGACACTTGCCTTTGTATTTGCCGCAAGAAGAAGATATGGTAGTTCTGTTGGCGGAATAAGTATTAGGCGAAAAAGAATTAGTGGATGAAGGGAAAGAACCATGTGTTGGAGATTGAGAAGTGGAAGATACTGAGGCAAGATCTTGATGTGGGGAGGAAAGAGATTTTCGATGTATATTACAAATGGGTTGTATGACTTGGGAAGACCATCTAAAGTAATAATCACTAATTCTGAATCTGGAACAAGGTCACCAATGGCTGTTAGAGACGATGAAAGGAAGCGGATCTGGTGGAGATAATCAGCAATGGTAAGACCATTTTTCTTAATAGTGCGAAGTTGTTTGTGTAGGAGAGAGCGACGAGCAAGGGACTGATGCAGAAAGATTGTTGAAGAGATGTCCAGAGATCATAAGCAGTATCAAAATCTAAGGCTTGGTTGACAAAAGACTCAGATAGAGTGGCAGTGATACAAGCAGTGACAAAGCTGTCAGTGCGACTCCAATCTGCAAGAGAAATAGGAGGGGAAGATGAGGAGGAATAAGAGGCATCAGTTGATTTTGTAGGCTTGTGAAAAGAACCATCAACGTATTTGAATAAATCATTAAAGTTGAGAAAATGGGTTATTTGTTTTTTCCAGGTGAGGTAGTTTGTATGATTGAGAGTAACAGTGACGAATGTTTTAACATTATACGTGGGAAAAGAAAAAGAAGTGGAGGAATCAGCCATAAAGAGAAGACCACAGGCCGGAAAGACGACGTTAGTCTTGAAAAGCTGATACCATGTAAGATGAGAAGTTTTGGTTGTATTATTACTCCACCTCAAGTATACATCGTACAATGCATATATAGTTGTTTACATATGATACATGATAAGGATTACAATATAAAGTGGTTAAGAATAGATAAATACATTAGATACAAAGAATAAACAATAATTATCTTTTTAGGAGAGCATCCCCACAGAGATCATAACACAACCAATTGTCCAAGGCAAACACAATAGTTGCGCTATCATCGGAGGTGGCAGATTTAGGAGTAATGGGTTTCAGGATAGAGCCATTGATGTAGCCCAGAAGTTTGTTAAAGGTCAGGAAATTGAGCATTTGAGTTTGCCATGTCAAGTAGTTGGAGTGATGAAGGAGGACAGTGACATAAGTTTTGACGTTAGTAGAGGGAAGTGAGAAAAGCGAAACGGAAGAAGCAGGGGCGGATGGAGCAGTGGTGGAAGAAGTTGCCAATGTAGTGGAGGCCATGGTGAATCATCAAAGAGGGAAAAGAATAACGGGCAGAGAAGCGAATGAAAGATGGATTGTTGGCTGTGTGGAAGACGTTAGTCTAAAATGACTGCTGATACCATGTAGAGATTTATGCTGTAATTTGTTTTGTATTTCATAATAGAACAATGACGTACAACATGTTAATATAGTGTACAGAAGATAAACATGATAAGTATACATGGTTAGGATAAGATAAACATAAGTGATTACAAAAGTATTCAAAAACCAAATATTAAATGTCGTTATCACCGTCATTTGGCAGATGGTTTGTTGAAAGCGTTAGGGAACGGAAGGCAGTCATTTTTTGCTACCTAAAATCACTGCATAAAGGCCATTATAGCATCATTTTCAAGTTGATGATCTGTGGAGTAGCTTCTGATTACTGGATGAGATAAAATTTTGTTGACTTTCATGCCATATATATATATATATCATATATTTGCTGTTTTTTCATGGTAGAATTCAGAATCAAATAATTGGTGTATTTGGAACAACTCTTTTTTAATCACCTGTATTAATATTTCGATTTCCAAAGATTGGCCTTTTGGTTAATTAATCAATTTGCTAATTTCCTTGCCCAAAGTATTGGATCTGATCCTTCTTCTTTTGTCTTTCTTTCTCTCTTGCAGAATATACGCACTGTGGAGCAAGATGGAAAAACAATTAAATTTCATGTTGTAAACTTCTCTTTCTTAAATTTTCGTTCTAAGTTATTGTCATAGCTATAGGAGTTAAGAAATTGCCTTATCTTTTGAAAAATCCATCTAATTGATAGTTTGTGTTGCTTTCTAACAATTTTAAAAGGTCCAGCTTTTTTTACTTCAATTGGTTTTCTTTCTGAACCCTTCTTTATTTTAATTTCATGTTGTAGACTATTACTTTGCTTATGGCTGTACCTATGTTTTCATTGAGGATTTTTTTAATTATTAGTTAACGTTTCAATATTTTCATAAGCAATTCTAGATCGCCTAGTTAATATGTTAATGATGGTCGAATAACCTCAAAAACTTCCCCTCATTTTTTTTAAAGTTAAATTTCACAAGTGGCTATTTGGCTTGATTTACATCTTCATAGTATTGGACTCATAATTCTTGTCAAGCATGAATAGATGCAGCATCAACTTTATTGAGTCCATTTTGTCAAATTTGTTGAAAGTGTTATGTATTTTCTGTCAATGATTGCTATGTTATTTGAGAGAGATATTTAATGATGGCTGAATGAAGTACTAATTTGGTGATTTTTGTTCAGACTCATGAAGTACTGAATGCTGTGAGTTGGGGGATTTTGTTTCTCTTGGGGATCATCCTTGCTAGGTACTTGAGGACGTTTATATCGGCTGATCATTGGGGTTGTTGGCTGGGGAATTGGTCTTAAGCTTGGAAGTGAGTCGAAAGGTGTTGAGTATTCTACTCATCGCAATATTGGGATTTCTCTATTCGCTCTTGCTACCGTGCATGTAATTTCTTTGGAGCATTTAAAAAATGTACCTTTATACTTGATCTGTATACATCATTGGGTTGCTACCGTGTTTACGACTATGATTGATTCTGCCTTCATGATTTCTAGGATTGAATATTGATTATTATGAAATTGGATTGTGGTTTTCAAATGGACACGTTCAATCATGCAATGCCTTTTAAATTGTGTTGGTTTGCTTACTTACTAGTAGTGGCAAAACTAAGGAATTTTGAAGGTTGAATTGGATGACCATCTTGTTGCTGTAACTGGTTTCTTGTTTTTTCTGTTGTTGTTTCACGGTTCGTGCACTGTTGGTTGCCTTACTTGTAGCTGGTAGTATTTTCTGGATAAGTTGGCTCATAGATCATTAAGCAATTCTAACGTTAGTCTAAGAGAACCAAATGTATTTAATACTTACTCGATTCTAACCCTTTAGTTGTTCAAAGCTATTGAGAAGTATAGTATCTTCTTTTGATTCCCTTCAATTGCATGAAAATAAAGAACATTGAGCTATAATATCAGTCTTCTACATGGTCATGAAATATACTCCCATGAATGAAGTTAGAAAGGATGACCTAAGAGTTTGGTAACAAAATCGTTCACTAACCTCACAAAGTTTAAACCAATAGACATTTTCTCTCTCAAAGCTCAGTAGATCATAGATAATATATCGAATAATTGAGCTACAAAATTAGATAATTTCACATAACTTTGTGTCGGTTAAATTCATGAGTTAGAGATAATAAAAAGAGCTATTTTTAAAATTTATTCAACCATTCTATTCATCATAGCAAATTATGATTTGCATTCACTTTATTCAATATCATATATCTTTTAAGTCACTCGTGATGATGTGCCCATATCTAAATGTTTTGGTTATTTCATTATAATGGATGCCTTCTGCACAGGGAGAACTCAAAGAACTCTTTAAGATTCCTTCTATATCATAATTTTATGCTTATTGTCTATTTGTTCATTGTATTTATGTTTCACAAAGTGTGCTTTGCTTCAGAAATGTATAGGTTCAACTTTACCAATTGCGTTGACCCAACTGAAATGAAAATATAGTGGGCTTAATTCTTTGGAATTACATGCTATTTAGCCTTCTATAATCTATATATGTTAGGCCTTTTTACTATACTTTATAATTAATCAAGTATTATATTGCATGGCTTGTTGCACATTTGTGCAGAACAAATATCATGTAAAGCAAGGTACCAAGAAACTTTGTTGGTTTGTTGTTTGGAAAGGTTATGTCAAGAAACTATGTTGTGAAAAGAACTCCTACACAAGGTACCAAAATCTTGCAAGTCTTTTGATAGTTGGACTCTATGCTTTTTTGTTAACCTTTCATTAGAAAAAGTGCATGCAGATATCCATTTTCCTTTTGTACACTTGCCTTTTTCTTTTTGTTATTTTCTATTTCTTACCTCTTACTTGTTTTTCTATTCCTTTATTAGTTCATGCTATATCTTTTCCTTTCATTTTCTTTCACTAGTTTCTTGCTTAGAGAAATGAGCTTGGTCATTTGGCAGTTGGTTTGAAACTATCACCAACTTGATCAAATTTGTTGAAATTATATTGTGTAATGTTCTATCTATAGTTAGTAGGTTGGCTAAAGATGATAATAGAAAACCGAAAAATGTAAAGATCTCATGAATTTAGAGAGTTAACTATGTAGTTTGCAAAACAACTACTCTACCCTCGTTAAATATAAATGAGCATCACGTATATGTACTAATGAAAAAATGTTCTTCTTAGCTCTTACTATTTTTCTGTTCCTTTATCAGTTCATGTTAACTAGGCCGAATTTGGCCCAACAACTCTAATAGGGCCCAATACCTTTAGTTGGGACCTACAAATTAATTAGGCCCAACAATTGTAATAGGGCTCATTAACATATTGGGCCATGAGTTTAGGATTTATATTTATTACAATTCAGACCATTAATTTTTGTTTTTCAAAATTAGTGCAATTTATACTCTTAAGTATGCAATCCATATTATGAGTGTTTGCTACAATACAATACTTAACCAAATGGATATCGATCGTGAATGGATGAACCACCGTTTGAAACCCGATAGGCAGCTTAGTAATACGTTCATTAGAGGTGTACGTGAATTTGTTGCATTTGCAAGTAGTCAGCAACATTACATGGATGGTGATAAAATAAGATGTCCATGTGCAAAATGCAAAAATCACAAGTTCTTGGATCCTTACGATGTAAAGGTCTATCTTTATCAGCAGAGTTTCATGTCGCATTATTACGAATGAACTTCACATGGGGAATAAATTTATAATTATGATAATACATCTCAGGAGAACTTTACTCATAATTATAATTACCCTGGGTTTGATGAAAGAAATACCTATAGACAATGGTATTTGATTTTGCTCATCCGGAATTTGTTATAGATCACGATCAACCACGTGAACCACCTAACACAAAAGCATCAAAATTTTTTAATCTCTTGAAGGCTGCTGATGAACCATTATGGGATGATTGTGAAACTCTAACTCATTTGTCTGCTGTGTCTCGTTTCATGAATATCAAGTGTGAAGAAAATATGAGTGAACAATGCTTCAATAGAATGATCGAGACAGTGAGGGAAGCGTTGCCAAAAACTTATAATTTACCTGAAAATTTTTACAACTTCAAACAAGAAATGAGGCCTTTAGAATTGAGATATGAAAAGATAGATGTCTGCAAAAATGGATGCACATTATTTTACAAGGATAGAAGTGAGGGACTCTTGTTCCCGTTGCTATGAGCCACGTTACAAGACATCAAGACGGGGTAAGCTCATAGCTCAGAAGAAGTTGCGATAGTTTCTGCTAACTCCGAGATTGCAAAGGCTATACGTGTCAAAGGTTACAGCTGAATATATGCAATGGCATAAGAATCACCAAGTTGAAGATGGGAAAATATGTCACTCGTCTGACGCTAAGGCATGGAAACACTTTGATAGAGTATATCCTAGTTTTGCTGCCGAGCCAAGAAATGTTCATCTTGGGTTGTGTTCAGATGGGTTTAATCCATACAACTCAAGTTCTAAACCTTATTCTTGTTGGCCGGTGATTATGACACTATACAATTTGCCACCATGGATGTGTATGAAGAACCCTGTCATGTTCTTAACTATTCTTATTCCTGGCCCGAAAAATCCCGGTAAGAACATTGATATATACTTAGACCCCCTAATCAAAGAATTGAAAGATTTATGGGAAGTAGTGGCACGTTGTTATGATGTGTCAACAGAAACAAATTTTCAATTGAGGGCAGCTCTATTGTGGACAATAAATGATTTTCTGGTATATGATATGTTATCTGGTTGAAGTACACATAGAAAGTTGTCGTGTCCGTATTGCATGGAACATTCAAAGGCTTTCCAATTGACCGCTGGTAGAAAAAATTGCTTCTTTGATTGTCATCGTCAGTTCTTACCACCAAGTAGTTCGTTACGGCGAGACAAGAAGAATTTTGTTAAGGGTAGAGTTGGAACATCTGATCATCCTCCCATATTATATGGTGAACAAATTTGGGAACGTTTAAAAGACTTCGCTACAACAAATGAATTGTCAACAAGCAAGATCGCTGGCTTTGGGAAGGAGCATAATTGGACGAAAAGAAGTATTTTTTGGGATTTGCCCTATTGGCGTTCACATCTTGTGCATCATAATTTAGATGTGATGCATATTGAGAAGAATGTATTTGATAATATTTTGAACACTGTGATGAATGTCAAGGGTAAGACAAAAGATAATCTGAAAGTAAGAATGGATATTTCTAACTTTTGTGACCGTCCTGAATTATGTGTTCAGAGCAAACCGGGTGGTAGTTATAAACTGAATATGGGTGTGTACACATTGCCTGTGGCCGATAGAAAAGTAATTCTAGATTGGGTTATGGACTTACGACTCCCCGATAGATATGCATCCAATTTAGGAAGACGTGTTGACATGAAACAATTGAAGTTATCGCATATGAAGAGTCATGATTGTCATGTCTTTATGGAGAGATTGTTCCCTATAGCTTTACGTGAGGTATTTTCTAAACATGTTTGGGAAGCTTTTACGAAACTAAGTTTGTTCTTCAAAGATATATGTTGTACATCTCTTCATAGAGAAGATCTAGCAAGGATGCAAGAAAATGTTATCGTGACTCTTTGTAACCTGGAAAAGATCTTACCCCCTGCCTTCTTCGATTCGATGGAGCATTTGCCAGTGCATTTGGTGTATGAAGCAATATGCGGTGGTCCTGTACAATATCGGTGGATGTATCGTTTTGAAAGGTAATTATATCTTTTTTCCCAAATTTATATGCAAACACTTGCATTAAACAATACTTAAATGTACATATCAATACTCATGCGGGTTCTTACATCGTTTGAAGAGGGGAGTAAAGAATAAAGCTAGGGTTGAGGGTTATATATGTGAAGCCTATCTTTCCTTGGAAACATCAACCTTTTGTTCATATTACTTCAAACCTCATGTGAGAACTAAAACAAGAAATATTGGTCGAAATGACCAATATAGCGATGTAGACTACCCTGATGGATGCTTAGCTTTATTTACTTACCGGGGTTGTCCAATAGGGAAAGTAAAGTACCGAATGCTAGATGATCAAGAGTTATATGCTACACACCTATATGTACTAATAAATTGCCAAGAGGTTCACCCTTATATCCGGTAAGGTGATGACATTTTGTACATTTTTTGTACACCAATACATCTTTAATATGAACCTCATATATTGCTCACAGGATGTTTGAGGAATATCTTTCCCGAAATTATCCACCATTGATAGTGACACAACTTCAGAATAAAATTGACAATCTTTTCCCAAAATGGTTATACGACCATGTAAGTACACATCTAATTAATGGTTATTTGCATTGAAGTTAGCACTCAACTCTTTAACTTCTGGTAAATTCCTTGTTTTACAATTCGCCTGCAGTAATGGTATTGATGATCGGGTAAAATGTCTTTTTATGTGGCCAAGTAAGAGAGTGCGCACATGATCAAGCTATTTGGTTAATGGATACCGATTTGACACCTTGGAATACGGGTCTTCCAAGTCCACAATGAATAGTAGAGTGTCCATCAAGGGGACATATGATGGTATTACCGAGTACGGTGACTACTATGGAATGTTGGAGGACATTGTTGAATTGGAGTACCATAATCCAACACAGAAACATACAAGAGTTATTCTTTTAAGTGCAAATGGTATGATATGCAAAAGGGCAGAGGTGTTAAGGAACATCCTAAGTATCGAACTGTCGAGGTCAATGTGAAGAGGGGATTTTCAAAATATGAACCGTTTTTGTTAGCAGAACAAGCATATCAAGTCTATTACTGTAAATACCCTGGTGCTAAGAGAGATCGCGCAAACTGGTGGGTTGTATGCAAAATCAAACCGAGGAATTACTATGATGTGCCCCGAAAGGAGTATGAAATTGAAGAGGTAATACATTTTCAATCAGATGAAATGGATGTGTATATAATACTACCAGATGATGAAGAGATGCCTCAACGTGTTCATGAATCAGTTGAAAATATTGAGGTATTGCAAGAGGAATTGAATGAGTTACAATATCAACAACAACAAGTTGAAGGTGAAGGGGAAGGTGAAGGTGAATGTGAAGGTGAATGTGAAGATGAAGACGAAGACGAACACAAAGATGAAGATGAAAATGAAAATAGAGATGACGATGAAGATAATGCTAATGATTAGTGTTAATTACATTTGATGGATTATTTCAATGTATTTATACTACTTATAAACATTTAATATGATTGTAATGTTTCCAAATTGCATGTGTAGATCTACATTCTTTAATGATAGTTGGATTTTATTCAAAACAGACATGTCTTCAAATAAAAATAAAGGTAAAGGTATGGCTAGGAAATATGTGCCTCTTGGGATGTTGCAGCGCTGTATTGCACGTTCAGGTGGTGCACAAACATCCCACTCATCCTCCGATGCTGGGCGAACATCTACTTCATCGACTTCGATACCATTGAGTACTCCAGGGTTGATCTCACAGATTGTCAAACCCACAGATGATCAATCTCTGGCAACTACTTCATCCACTTTACCCACCAATAATCAATATTCGACAACTACTTCATCCACGGGCTTGCCACAACACTTAGATGGTTTGCACGTTGACTCTGAAGACTCGCATATGGCCCGTTCCATACCAGCTACTAACCAGCCGGTGTCTTCAGTTGCTGCCCAGCGACGGGCTGTTGGAGTACATTTAGAGGTTTGGCAAGAATATGGATTCCCATCTTTGGAAGCGTACACTGTATGACAGATTGATAGACGCACACACATGACGATATATTCAGGCGGGTATGAGAACATTAAGTACAATTTTATATAATATGTACATTATTTTGTTTATTTTTTTCATTACAATTGTTAGCATACTTTTGTATCTTTTACTAATTGCAAATGGATACCGGTCAGGGCGGCACGAGAAGTCACCAATATATTAAATGCCGGGTTCAACGAGCCTTGGACGAGATGGGGTGCGATTCCAGTTGATGTTAAAGAGAGATGGTTCATCTCTTTTCAGGTACTAAAGTATATGAAATTAATTTCATATATATATTTTAGTTTCATATACCGTGTCAATATATAAGTTGTATTACTAATACTTAATATATGACTGTAGAGATTGTACAAGTGGTACCCTTTTGATGAACCAGTCATCCGCCGATTATTTTTTAAAAACGTGAATACTTAGATGGTTTGCACGTTGACTTTGAAGACTCGTCGATTACTATGGTTTGCACGATGTCCCGTCTGTTGCTCATCGAATCACAGAGCAAGAAATGCAAGAAGCCGTCAATAGGGCAACAACAAATTTAAGGGCTGAATTGATTGCATAACAAAACGAGCAATCTAGAAAGTTTCAGCAACAGATCGTTCAGTTGACCCAATTGTTGCCGCATCCACCCCAACCACATCCGGATCAATCTCAGGCTCCCTTAGAACAGCAAGACGGTGATGCCCAATAGGATCTATAAGGTCATGGTATGATAGATGTACATTTAGTATTTCTTTTAGAATGTATGTTTGAAGAAGGTAACTTTGTTGAATGGTGGCTATTATGTATATTTAACTACTTTTGTGTAGATTTGTGTTCATTTGAATGGATGTGTAGGTTGTATAATTATTTGAGATTTAATTATGGGGTTACCTTCAGAAATTAATGAGATTCAATTATGAATGTTATTTTATAATTTAGCAGGACAAACAAGATGATATTACAAGTAATATAAGAATAGTTGATTTGAAAATTGCCACGAATTTGTGACGAAAATAATTTGATAATTGTCACGATTTTGTGACGAAAACAGTTTCAACTCGACGGACATAATTTGAAAATTGCGACAATTTTGTGACAAAAATAGTTTCAACATTGTCACAATTTTGTGACAAAAGAAATGAAATCTAGCCACGCTTTTATGATGAACATAATTTGAAAATTGCCACGATTTTGTAACGAAAATAGTTTGGGACGCATTAGCGATGAAACATTTGCGACAACATCCGGCCACGATTTTACCACGAATATCTGGTGACGATTTTAGCACGAAATGTTTGCCACGATTTACCGACAATCATAGTTCGTAACAAATTAGTCGCATTGAGGCGAATTTGCTACGAAAAGTTTCAGCTTTCTAAATCGTCACAAATTCGTCACATTGCAACAAAAATGTGACAAAAATTGATTTTGCCACGCCATGTTTCGCGACAACTTAAATTTTGTCACAAATGCCTTTTTGTGATGAAAATGTGACGTTTATTGGCCGTCACAAAACAATTTAATTTTTGTAGTGAATTTTTTTTACTAAGAATACAAATGATTAATTTTTTTTTTAATTGTGTGTACATCCGCCAGTGGTTCTTACCAACCTCCGATGTGTATTTGGCATGTTGTTAGATAAATCTCGATCCAAAAAAAATCATAAATTTCCTCTATAATCAATTTCTTATTCATTGATGGCAGTCGGTTTACAAACCTAAGACAAACCATACATGTGTCGAAACTTATCTAGAATTCTCTTCTGGGTCTAGGTTATAACACCATCTGGCATATTTCCGACAGAATGGACAGGCAACATAAAGGACCAAGCTTCATGTCTATCATCTATAGCCAGCAAACTTTTTGCCACTCAAACCTGGTAAAAATCTTCATAATATCTCAATGATAAGAACAATCATGAATATAGAAACGTTCTTGTGTGTATATAATTCAAAAAGTATCATGTTGCTAATGGATAAAAGTTAAGTCATCTTTGCATGGCGAATTATATTACGTCCACTTGGAGCATGGTCTATATCTAACATCCCATTATCATATCCAAGTTAATGCTTTTGAGCACCATCATTGTCCACTTACATGTTAAAAGCTCACATTTTTAAGTAATAAAATATAATGAGTATTGTTATCCATATTACTTTTTCAGTACATTACTATTTCTACTTCATATATAAAATTTGATATTTATTACATACAATTTTATTATATAAAAAACGGGATAAAAGAATAAAAAGATAACTTAAAACATTACTTAAATACGACGAAAAGTGTTGCTAGCGGTGTTGAAGAAATTTAGCAGAAAATTAGTAGTCAGTGGGGGTTGGCTGTGGAACTGTTGAACAGATGAGATTACTACACATTAATGTAGAAGAAACCATTCATGCAATAAGGACTACAAGTACAAAAGATTATGAAGTGTAAAGGATATGCTTTAGATAAAATAAGGAATACTTTTGTTACATCGAAAATTCCAAAAGTTATTTAGCTAAGGGATTATGAGGAGTGACCTATACCCAAGTACCGGTACATGTCACTTTGACACATGAAAACCAAACCATCCTCCAAAAGAATCAAACAACTCCAAAGGATTGATTGATTCATGATTGTTGCCAAACTTGGTCGGGATAATTACGATCAATCTCTTATATATTAATATTTTGACATGTAAATATCAATAAAGGTAAAGTGTATCAGACTCTCTTGTACTTTAACGAAAATGCACAACACCCTTTATAGTTTAAAAATTCCCTGAGTTAGTCCTTATAGTTTTTTAAAAGTGCACAACACCCCCTACGGTTAAAAAATCCGTTAAATTTAACGGAGAGTGTATTTCACACGCGTTAAGTGAGATTTTTTTTTTTATTTTTAACGAATTTATTCATTAAATAATTATATGAATTGACCAAATTACTATTTTTTTTTACCTAAACAAAAGAGGAAATGACAAAAGAGAGAAATGAAAAAAAATGAGAATATTTACGTTTTTTTTACAAAATTCGTTAAATATGACGGATTTTATAACTGTAGGGGGTGTTGTACACTTTTAAAAAACATAGGGACTAGTTCAGGGAGTTTTTGATCTATAGTAATGTTTTGTACACTTTCACTAAAATATAAGGGGATTTGGTATACTTCACCCTATCAGTAATAATGTAAAAGATTAATACGTTACTTTAGACTAATTCAAGATATTTTCAATTATAAGTCTTGAAAAGTTTATTATTAGGGTAGGTAGTAGACATGCTAGATCAACTTTTCCCACTTTCATATTAAACTTCAATTTTAATTGGCCCGAGGCAGAGAGAGTTGCACTAATGGATTCTTTTTTCATATATACGAACAAACATTAACCAAAAGAAAACTAAAGTAATAGTTAACAAACAAACAATAATACCAAAGAAATTCCGATTGTAGAATAGCTGTATAGTTATTGGATTGACCCTAAAATAAGATTCCAAAAAAAATCTCCGATTGCCACTTATAATATTGTTACGTTTCAAATTGAGGTGAAATATGATACGAACACAATTTATACATGATATTCTACATTAGTAGGATATATAATTAGTGAATGGTTTATAAAAAAGTATCATACATTTAACTAATAATTTGAATTATCCATTTTGAGTTAGTAAATTTGAGGCCAAAATTATTTTTTGTTAATTATATGCCAGTATTCTCGCTTAAGGATCTGAAGTTCTTGTCTTTGGGCTAGTGAATTTGAAACCCAAGTAGTTTTGCTTAAATCTACAACATTTGTCTTGCTTGCGGGTCGGGGTTATGTGTTTAGTTTATAATGACTTATTTTCTTAATACTGTCTCTATGAATTTAAATATTCTAAATATGTTACTTGGACTCAACGTATTAACAAATTAGTAATTGAATTTATAATTTTAAACGAATACAGAGTTCTAGGGTTGTTGGAATATAACAAATATAATAGGTCGATTGACAAAATAATAAAAAAAAAAAAACATTCCACTCTTTTTCCCATTGGCAGAGCATTATATACAGTTAGAAAATTTGTTTAACACGATTCAAGATTCTTGGACCGCAGGGACCGCACTACAATGGAGATCAAGCAATATCCAATTGGGGAATCTGTCTTCAGTCGTACAGCTTTTTTACTTTTGTTACGACTTTCTCGTCATGTATTGAGCGCATGCAAAGCACACATATCTACAGTGCTTTGCTTTTACTGCCCACACGCTCACAGTTATCATCACGTGCTTCTTCACTCATGGCCAAGGTAAATTTTTTCTCAATCTATGCTAACCACACGCCTCGATCTCACTTGTCTTCAAAATCTTCTGCATGCTGAAAAGAGAAAATGATGACGTGTGTAGAGAAGCATACCGAATCGTAATTTGAATTTAATTTGAAATCTTTGATTACAATATCTCGTTATTAATCATTTAATTTGTCTAATGTTTCAGTTTCAGCACTCAACATTTGACAACATTGTCTGCATGGTTGAAAATTTGTGCTACCATACATGGAAAGTTTCAGGTTACTAATTGATTTCAAGGCTCGATATTAATGTTTCTGTTTCAGGACTCAACATTTGACAACATTGTCTGCATGGTTGAAAATTTGTGCTACCATACATGGAAAGTTTCAGGTTACTAATTGATTTCAAGGCTCGATATTTGGGATTGCCTAAGAAATCATAATAAATGCTGAAAAAGTCACGAGTAAGGTTAACGTTATGAGAAGAACCAATTGTGATGAATGATCGTGATTCATTCTATTTCTACTCTATCACTGTTGAATAACTCTTATAATGTCATAATATTATAAGAGAATTTACACTCAATAATCATTGTATACTTATTAGCAAATAAACCACTGGCCTGTTATAACGTTTGATATGTCTTATAACGTTATAAATTATACGAGAGAATAATGTTGAAAAATCACTATTTGCCTGTTACACCCTTTTGCACATTGCGGCATTGATGATATAATCACTATTTGCCTGTTACCCTTTTGCCTGTTACACAAGATTCTGATTCAGTTTTCAGTTCTACACAATTCTCGAATTATTCCAGCCATGATATTCAGGTAACAATTGTATTTTATCTTGAATTTTCAGCAATCTCTAGACCTTTTGTAAATTATTTTTTTGTTGCATGTGAATAGTAGAATAAACACAGAAGATAACCAGTATGAAGACATGCATGAAGACATTGTTGTGCTGCAAAAATTCACCACTCTCCAGAAGTTTTGGACAGATAATTAAAAAGTGTTTAGATCCTCTCGTTTCTTGTTTTTTTCATTTTAGAAATGACGTGTATTATGTTGTTTTAAATACTGTTATGATTCTGGTCCCTCAATTTTGTACCGTCATGTACACCAAAAAAACACTGTATTTATGTAACGAATCTATTGATGTGATTGCTTCTTTTCAGTAAATATAAATAGGCCAAATCTTACAAATAGTCCTTATTGTTTACAAATTTTGGACAAATAGTCCCCATTGTTTGTAAAAGTTTTATCAATAGTCCCTATTGTTTCACAAGTCATTCAGTTAGTCCCTATTGTTTGCAAAAGTCACTCAACCAGTCCCTATTGTTTGCAAAAGTCATTCAATTAGTCCCCATTGTTTGCAAAAGTCACTCAACCAGTCCCCATTGTTTGCAAAAGTCACTCAATTAGTCCCCAATGTTTGTTGCAAACATTGGGGACTAATTGAGTAACTTTTGCAAACAATGGGGACTGGTTGAGTGACTTTTGCAAACAATGGGGACTAATTGAATGACTTTTGCAAACAATAGGGACTGGTTG